>SJYQ01002719.1:395635-452480 GCA_006410935.1 Redunca redunca | reverse complement strand
GAGGGCTTTAGGAGACAGAGGCAGGACTCAGGAGGCGCTTGGAGAGCAGCTGCGTGTGGGGTGCCTCGTAGGCGGTGGTGGCCCCGGTGCGGCTGGGGTGCAGGGGGTCGGGACTGCACTCACCGTTTTTGTGGAGAGGGGGCAGGGAAACAGCAGCAGTAAGTGCCGCAGTCAGGAGAAAGCCACGGCAGGCTGGGGGGCATGCGGAGTGCCCAGGGGCAAAGGCCCTGGGGCTGCAGACACAGGATGGCCAGTGGAGAGGCTGCGGCGATCCCAGCAGGCCTCCTCGGTGGGAGTGTGCGGCACGGAGGGCCTGGGGGGCAGGCCCAGGTGGGAGCAGGCCCTGACTGGGCGGACGGTTCGGGTGGGCTCAGGCGCTGGCCCAAGACGTCAGGCACCTGTCCGTGGTGACTGGCTCTGTTTTATTTTCCAAGGTAGAGGTAGCTCAGGGTTTATGTGGGAAACTAGGATTTCTAGATTTAGCAGATCTAAAAAAGTGTTGTTTACCTGATTTAAAATGTAACTGGGTGAACTGTATTTAATCTAGAAGGCTAATCTTAACAGGAGAGCCGTCCCCATTAGCAGCCCAGCCAACACTGAAAGAATAATGGAGAACTGTGCATGATCACACCCCCCAAAGAGAACTTTGAAAACAGTTAGACGTATATCTGGCCCAGGTGTTACATACGAGGCTGTTAATTAAATTTTTTTTACTATTTGTACTTTTCTCAAATCTACTGTTTTCAGTTAACAGAATAGCTTCTTCCACGCGGATGGTGGCCGCTCAGGGTCTCGCTAATGCTAAGCACGGTGTGGGCGGATGCCGGCCGTCCTGACCCCGCTCTTCAGGAGTTCCCTGAGGAGCACGGGGTTCTCATGCTGTTTGCCTTTTGGTCATTTCTTCAGAAAACATCCCTACTAGTGGTGTTTTTTTTCTTTTTTTTAAATGAAAATGTTACGAGATAACTAGAGGTTCCCTTGGAATTCTGACAAATAATACAGAGGCGCCCTGGACACCTTAGCCAGGGTCCCCCAGTGGTAAGCAACATTTTCTGAAAAGAAAGTAGAAGATCCCACCCAGGATAGCGGTGCTGGTTCAGCCTCTGATCTTGTTCCAGTGTCCCTAGTTTTCCTTTACTTGTACATGTGTGTCTGTCTGTGTGTGTCTGCGGTAAATTCTATGCAGTGTTATCAGCCAGGTTGGTTTGAGCAATCTTCGACGAGATACTGAAGAGCCCCAACAAGGATTGTTATTTTGTCCTTTTATAACCACACTGCCCCACCTTGTCCCCAGACCCTGGAAAGGCAACTGCTGACCTGTCCTCCCTTCCAAAAGCTTGTCATTTTAGTGTTCCTTAGGTCAAAGTGCCAACATCTGCTGGACCATCGAAAAAGCAAGAGAGTTCCAGAAGAACATCTACTTTTGCTTCATTGACTACACTAAAGCTTTTGACTGTGTGGATCACCACAAACTGTGGAAAATTCTTCAAGAGGTGGGAAGACCAGACCACCTCACCTGCCTCCTGAGAAACCTTTATGCAGGTCAAGAAGCAACAGTTAGAACCAGACATGGAGCAATGGACTGGTTCCAAGTTGGAAAAGGAGTACGTCAAGGCTGTGTATTGTCACCCTGCTTACTTAATTTATATGCAGAGTACATCATGAGAAACACTGGGCTGGAAGAAGCACAAGCTGGAATCAAGATTGCTGGGAGAAATATCAACAACCTCAGATATGCAGATGACACCACCCTTATGGCAGAAAGTGAAGAGGAACTAAAAAGCCTCTTGATGAAAGTGAAAGAGGAGAGTGAAAAAGGCGGCTTAAAACTCAGCATTCAGAAAATGAAGATCATGACATCTGGTCCCATCACTTCATGGCAAATAGATGGGAAAACAATGGAAACAGTGACAGACTTTATTTTCTTGGGCTCCAAAATCACTGCAGATGGTAATTGCAGCCATGAAATGAAAAGATGCTTGCTCCTTGGAAGGAAAGCTATGACCAACCTAGACAGAATGTTAAAAAACAGAGACATTACTTTGCCAACAAAGCTCCGTCTAGTCAAAGCCATGGTTTTTCCAGTAGTCATGTATGGATGTGAGAGTTGGACCAAAAAGAAGGCTGAGCCCCAAAGAATTAATGCTTTTGAACTGTGGTGTTGAAGACTCTTGAGAGTCCCTTGGACTGTAAAGAGCTCCAACCAGTCCATCCTAAAGGAAATCAGTCCTGAATATTCATTGGAAGGACTAATGCTGAGGCTGAAGCTCCAGTACTTTGGCCACCTGATGCAAAGAACTGACTCATTGGAAAAGACCCTGAAGCTGGGAAAGATTGAAAACGGGAGGAGAAGGGGATGACAGAGGACGAGATGGTTGGATGGCATCACCTACTCAATGGACATGAGTCTGAGCAAATGCCGGGAGATGGTGAAGGACAAGGAAGCCTGGCGTGCTGCAGTCCATGGGTTTGCAAAGATCTGGACACGACTAAGTGAGTGAGCAACAAGAAAGATGGAATCAAGAGGCCAAGAACCTTTTGGGATTGGCTATTCTGCTCAGCATGGGGTTTCCAAAGTGGTTCTAGTGATAAAGAATCCCCCTGCCAAGGCAGGAGATGTAAGAGACAAAGGTTCAGTCCCTGGGTCTGGAAGATCCCCTGGAGGAGGGCATGGCAACCCACTCCTGTGTTCTTGTCTGGGGAATTCCACAGACAGAGGAGCCTGGTGGGACACAGTCCATAGGGTCGCCAAGAGTCTGACGGGACTGAAATGGCATTAGCCTGCTGTTTCCCTGGAGACTCATCCGCCCGGCCTGAGTGTCACTGCCCATCCCTCGTGTTGCTCGGGAGTGTCCCCTGGTGCGGACAGGCCACTCTTCGTTCTAGCATCAGCCTGTGGCCCGGCTGGACTCCGGCTGGCTCAGCCATCTCAGGAATCATCTGTGTTGATTCCTGTTTGGGTCTATTCCAAATAAAGATCCTAGGGATGTTTGTGTGTGTGTGTGTTTTGGTGTGAACAGGAGTCTTCAGTTCTCCGGTGCCTTCTGGGTCACGTGGGCCTGCATGTTTGGATTCCGAGGAAACTGCCAGGGTCTGCCTTTCCACGTTCCCGCTAGCAGGCATCAGTGATCTCGTCTCTCCACGTCCTTGCTGGAGCCGGCTGTGGTCTAACTTTTCACTCTGGCACTGTGATAGGGGTGATATCTCACTGTGCTTTAGAGGCTAATGCGAGATCTTAGTCCCCGGACCAGGGATTGAACCCTTGCCCTCTGCGGTGAAAGCTCGGACGCCTAACCACGGGGAGACCTCCGGGGAAGCCCCTACAGGTACTTAATTGATATTCGTATATGTTTTCTTAAATGTCTCTTCATGTCTCTTGCTGATTTTTAAAGTTGGATGACAATTTTTTTACTGCTGAGTTTTTAGGGTTTTTGAATATTCTGTATACTAGCCCTTTGTCAGATAGACGGCTTGCTTTTCCTCCTACAGAGCAAGTTGTAAATTTCAATGAGATCTGCTTTATCAATATTTTCTTTAATGTCTTTTGCCTTTGGTGTCAAGTTAAGAATTTTGTCCTGGCACAAAGATCTTCTACTGCATTTTTCCAAAATGTTTTCTAGCTTTACGTTAAAGCTCATGATCCCTTTTGAGTTTTGTGTAGATTGTGAAACCCTTGGGTTTCCTTCCCCTCGTCCTCCCCGACTTCCCTCCCCGACCCATGCGTGTCTAGTTGTCTTTGTTTAGTCCTTCAGTCATGTCCTTCTCTTTTTCGACCCCATGGACTGTAGCCTACCAGGCTCCTCTGTCCATGGGGTTTTCCCACAAGAGTCCTGCCCTCCTCCGGGGGTTCTTCCCGACCCAGGGTCTGAACCGCATCCTGCAGCTCCTGCTTTGCCGGGTGGATTCTTTACCACTGCACCGCCTGGAAACCCACGCACATCTAATTGCTCCGGCACAATTGGCTGAAAACGCCGGCTGTCTTTCCTTCATCAGAATGCTTTTACACGTTTGTCAAAAGTCTCCTGGACACGTTTGTGTGGGCCTGTTTCTGGGTTTTCTGCTTTGTTCTGTTGATCTGTGTGTCTGCCCCTCCGCCAGCACCGCAGTCTTGATTACCATAGCTTCCCCGGTAGCTCGGCTGGGAAAGAGTCCACGTGCAACTGGAGGAGACCTGGGTTCGGTTCCCGCGTTGGGAAGACCCCCTGGAGAAGGGATAGGGTACCCACTCCAGTATTCTTGGGCTTCCCTGCTGGCTCAGACTGTAAAGAATCCGCCTGCAGTGTGGGAGGCCTGTGTTCAACCCCTGGGTCGGGATGACCCCTTAGAAGAGGGCCTGATGGCCCACTCCAGTGTCCTCACCTGGAGAATCCCCATGGACAGAGGGGCCGGGAGAGCTCCTGTCCACAGGCACAGGGCGCACCAGTGTCAGAGCTGCACTGATGAGTGTCCCCACTTTTCAAAACCGTTTGGGCTGTTACAGTGCTTTGCCATTCTGTACACATCTGAGGATGATCTTGTCTCTATCTGCAAAAATCCTTGCTGGAATTTTGATAGGATTTGTGTTCTCTTGTATATCCATTTGGAGAGAATTGGCATTTTCACTATTTTTAGTCTTATAACCGTGAAAATGGTATGGCTCTCTATTTATTTAGATCTGTGCTTTTTAAAATCAGCATTATGTTATTTTCAGAATTTTAACTTTATTCAGAAACACTGTAGGTAGGGTTGTGTTTTTAATTCCAGTGTCTGTGTTCATTGCTAGCATGTAGAAATACAATTGATTTTTAAAAAAATGCTTATACTGTGCTCTGAGACCTGCCCGAACTCATCGTTTCCAGGAGTTTTATGGATAGATTCCTTGGGGTACTCTAGTGATAATCATGTCAGCTGCAAATAAAATGCAGGTGGTTTTATTTCTTCATTTTGGAGATAAATGCATTTCTTCCCTTTTCTTATCTTATTTTTAAAGAATTGGTTGCCCCCAGGCGTGTGGGGTCTTCTTGGACCAGGGGTTGGATCCGTGTCCCCTGCATCGGCAGGCGGACTCTAACCCCGGGCACACTGGAGACGCCCCTCCTTGGGTTATGGCCCTGCGTGATGCTCCCAGCCTGCTTGGGACTGAGTGAAGGCGGTGAGGGGAACGTGCTTCCCTTATTCCTGATCTTAGGAGAAGGCATCCAGTCTCTCACCATGAAATATGTTAGTTATAGTTGAGATCATTCCGCTCTATTGCTGCTTTTCTGAGAGTCTTTATCATGTTGTATGTGTGTTGAATCTTGTCAAGCTGCCTTTTCTGAACTGATATCATATAATTTTCCTCCTCTGGATTGTTAATGCGTTGGACCCACTATTTCTGAACGTTGAACCATCCTTGCAGCCTTGCAATGAGTCCCACTTGGTCATGGTGTATAATATACTTTTTTTTTTTTATAATATTTTTTTTACACATTGCTGAATTCTATTCACTAATACTTTGTTGAGGGTTTTCGTGTCTATATTCATGAAGGACTTTGGTCTGTAGTGCCCTTTTTTGATCCTGTCTTTGGTTTTGGTATTAGACGATTCTAGCTTCCTCCTTGTTTGAGTTTTAAATTATGAATTCAGCTTCATTAATAGTTACATGAGTCTTTAAATCATCTGTTTTATTTTGAGTGAATAGTGGTAGTTGGTGTTTTTTAAGAGCTTAGTTCATTTCATCTCAATTGTCAAATTTTGTCTGTAGACTTGCTCATGTTGTTGTTTAGCTGCTAAGTGACTTTGGACTCTTTGCAACCCTATGGATGGTAGCCCACCAGGCTCCTCTGTCCACGGGATTCTCCAGGCAAGAACACTGGAGTGGGCCGCCATTTCCTGCTCCGGGGGACCTTCCCGACCTGGGGACTCTTCAGCACTGAGCCATCAGGGGAGATCGAGTTGCTCAGAATATTTGCTTATTATCCTCTTACTGCGTGTGGGGCTCATAGCGGGACCCCTATTTCCCCCTAATATTATTATCTTTCTTTTTTGCCTTCTGCTTTGTATGAGGGTTCTCCAGAGAAACAACCAATAATGTGTGTGTGTGTGTGTGTGTGTGTGTGTGTTATTTTAAGCAATTGGCTCATGAGATTGCAGAGGCTTGGTGGGTCCAAGATCTGATCTGAGAGGCTGGAGGGTCAAAGTTCAAGTCCAAAGGGAGTCTGCCATGGAAATCAGGAAGAGCTGATGCTGCAGTTGAAATCAGAAGACAGTCTGCTGGAGAAGTTACTCGTGCATGGAGGAGGTCAGCCTTTGTTCTATTTGGTCTTCTACTGACAGGACAGGGGCTTTCCAGGTTGCTCAGGGGTAATGAGTCCGCCTGCCAGTGCAAAAGATTCAATCCCTGGGCCGGGAAGATCCCCTGGAGAAGGGAATGGCAACCCACTCCAGTATTCTTGCCTGGGAAATCCCATGGACAGAAGAGCCTGTGGGCTACAGTCCACGGGGTTGCAGAGCCAGACTCGGGGGCTCTGGCACGCACGACTGGACGGCGCGTGTGTGCGGCTCCAGTCCCTCTACATTTCCTGAAGCTTGCTCTGTGGCCCAGGGCGTGGCCTGTCCTGGCCAGTGCTCCATGGCTGCTTGGCAAGGGTGCCCACTGTGCTGCTGCTGTGTGGACAGCTCCCTAAGTGCCCTTTAGTCCTGTTGCTTGGAGATGGCTTTGCCTTCTTCTAAGTCTCTGTGGACTCTGTGCAGACGTTCCATCATTTGCTGACAGTGGAGTCAATGGGGGACCGTGGCAGGCCCTAAGTAAAAGCTATAATTTTAGATTTGTCTATTTCTTCCTTCAGCTCTATTATATTTCGCTGTACACACACACACACACACACACACACACACACATGTATATATGTATTTTTTTTGGCCACACCATGTGGCAAATGGTATCTTAGTTGTCCATCCAGGGGTTGAACCGACACCCCCTGCGTTAGAAGCGAAGCAATTTCCTTTGCTCTGCCATCTACTTTATGTGATTTTAATATATAGTAAATGATAACATGATAAATCATGCGTTCAGTTCAGTTCAGTCGCTCCGTCATGTCCGACTCTGTGCGACCCCATAGACGGCAGCCCACCAGGGTCCCCCGCCCCTGGGATTCTCCAGGCAAGAACACTCCAGTGCAGGAAAGTGAAAGTGAAGTCGCTCAGGTGTGCCCGACGCTTGGCGACCCCATGGACTGCAGCCTCCCAGGCTCCTCCGTCATGGGATTTTCCAGACAGGGTCCTGGAGTGGGTGCCACCGCCTTCTCCGCACTCCCTTTATCACTCCCATTTAGAAACTAGAGGCGCCAAGCCTTTCTTGCACGTTCGCGCAGCACCACATCGGACACGGCCGCAAGTGCTGCTTCAGCCACCCAGCGTGACACGAGAGGGCCACGATGAGAATTACTGCATCTCCCTCTGTTTTACCCATTCGGTTGCTTTTCTTCCCTTTCTGAGGGTTTAAGCCTTCATCTCTGTTTGAAGAATTCCTGTAGCGATTCTTTCAGGGTAGCTCTGCTAGTGATAAGCCCTTTTCGTTTTCTTCGTCTGTGGGTGGCTTTGTTTCCCCTCCCTTCTCTTTTTGGCTGTGCTGTGTGGCAAGGGGGTCCCAGTTCCCTGACCAGGGATCAAACCTAGGCCCTTGGCAGTGAAGTGCAAAGCCCTAACCACTGGACAGCCAGTTAAGTCCCTCTCCTTCACTCTTTTTTTGTTGTTTAAATTGTCTCCCTCTTCACCAGCTGCTGAGGCTTTGGCTAGCTTCATCTACTTTCTGGGGCTCCCTCGCCCGTGGGCTTTTCTCTGGTTGCTGTGAGCAGGGGCTACTCTCCAGCGCGCTCTGTGGGCTTCTCACTGCAGCGGCTCCTCTCGCTGTCGAGCGTGGGCTCTGGGGCCCGAGGGCTCAGCAGCTGTGGACGAGACTCAGCGCACAGGCTCCGTGACTGTGGCCCGCGGGCTTAGCTGCTCTTTGGCCTGCGGGGTCTTCGGCGGGGGAGACTGAACCAGCGTCTCCAGTGTCGGCAGGCAGAGTCTTCACCGCTGAGCCACCAGGGAAGCCCCCCTTCATTCCTGAAGCATTTTTCGCTAGATATGCAGTGAGGGGCTGACAGTCCTCTCCTTCCAGCATTTGAAAAATGTGGCGCTTCCTTCCGGCCTCTCTGGTTTCTGATAAAAAGGCCGATTTTATTCCAGTTGCTCTTCCCTTTATAGGCGGTGTATTATTTCTGTCTGCTTTCAAGAGGTTTTTGGTTGTGTTTTTACTTTTATTTTTTGTTTGTTTTCCTTCAGCCTGTTTTCTTTTGGTTGTTGAGACTGGGTGATTTCTCCTATTCTGTTCTCTAGTTCATAGACTTTCTGACACAATGCACTGCGTTATTGAGCCCATTCAGTGAGTTTTAAATTTTGGTGTATTTTCCAGTTCTGTGATTCCATTTGACTTTTCAATAGCTTGTTTCTATGCAGGAAGATGTTCTACTTTTCTGCTTGTTTCAGGATAACGTGTGATCGGTTATAGAGGCATCTTCGTGGCGGCTGCTCTGCCGCTCTCAGCACCAGGTCCGTTTCACCGTTGGTGCCCCTCGATGGTTCCCCTCCCCTGCGAGTTCTTTCTTTCTTGGTATGTGCTCTTTCTGTCTGCTCATTCTGGCCGTGCCGGGCCTCTCTCTGGTGGCGGCGAGCAGGGGCCACTCTCGCTGCGCCGTGCAGCCTTCTCGTTGCGGCGGCTCCGCTTGCAGAGTGCAGGCTCGGGCGCGCGGCCGCGGTAGCGTTGGTGCCCGGGCTCTGGAGTCGTGGCGCGTGGACTTGGCCGCTCTGTGGCACGTGGGATCTGCCCGGATCCGGGATTGAACCTGTTTGCTGCACTAGCAGGCAGATTCTTTACCAGTGTGTCACCAGGGCAGCCCTTTTCCCAATTTTTAAAGTTATATTTAGTTGGGGGAGCAGGAAGAGGTGAGTCTAGATCGTCTACTCTAGTGTTAGGATTTTTAATTTTTTAATGTATGTGATTACTCAGTGTATTTTAAGACAGCTTTGGCAGAAAGCGAAAAAGTGAAAGTGAAGTCGCTCAGTCGTGTCTGACTCTTCGGGACCCCATGGACTGCAGCCCACCAGGCTCCTCCGTCCGAGGGATTCTCCGGGCATGAGTGCTGGCGTGGGGTGCCATCGCCTTCTCCAGAGTATTTTCGCGACCCAGGGATTGAACCCGGATCTTCATGACCCAGGGATTGAGCCCGGGTCTCCCGTATTGTAAGCGGATGCTTAACCACCTGAGCCATCAGGGAAGACAGCTTTTTGGGATATAATTCGCATGCCCGACAGCTCGCTTCTTTGAAACGTGCAGTTCGAGGGCGTTGCCTGGCGGCCCAGCGCCTGGGACTTGGTGTGGTCTCTGCTGTGCTCGGGCCCGTCCCTGGCTGGGGAGTTGGGGTCCGACAAGCCACATGGTGTGGATGGTGGGGCCAAAAGAGCGAAACTCGATAGCTTTCAGTCTATGCACCTGGTCGTGCAACCCTTGCCAGAGGCAGTTTTAGAAGAAACTTCTTTCCCATAAGAAACCCCACACCCACCGGCCTGACCACAGCCCTGGCAACAGCTAATCTGCTCTGGCTCCACGGGCTCGCCTGTCCTGGACATTTCACGTGAATGGGGTCGTGTGATCTGTGACGCTCTGTCCCTTTTGCTCTGCAGAACGTGATTCAAGATCCATCCCTGCTGGGGCCCATTTCAGCACTTCCTTCCTCTTTATTGCTGAGGAGCAGTCCATTTGGGCCTCCCTGGAGGCTCGGTGGCACAGAACCTGCCTGCCAATGCAGCAGATGTGGGTTTGATCCCCAGGTTGGAAAGATCCCCTCGAGGAGGAAATGGCAACCCACTCAAGTATTTCCTGCTTGAAAAACAAACTACCATGGGCAGAGGAGCCTTGCGTGGTACAGTCCATGGGCTTGCAAAGACTTGAACACTATAAGCTAATACTCCATGTACGCCAGGCTGGATGAAGCACAAGCTGGAATCAAGGTTGCCGGGAGAAATATCAATAACCTCAGGTATGCAGATGACACCACCCTTATGGTGGAAAGCGAAGAGGAACTGAAGAGCCTCTTGATGAAGGTGAAAGAGGAGAGTCATTAAACTGACTTAAAACTTAAAGCTCCACATTCAAAAAACAAAGGTCATGGCATCCAGTCCCATCATTTCATGGCAAATAGATGGGGAAATAATGGAAACAGTGAGAGACTTTATTTTCTTGGGCTCTAAAATCACTGCAGATGGTAATTGCAGCCATGAAATGAAAAGACGCTTACTCCTTGGAAGGAAAGTTATGACCAACCTAGACAGCATATTAAAAAGCAGAGACATTACTTTGCCAACAAAGGTCCGTCTAGTCAAAGCCATGATTTTTCCAGTGGTCATGTATGGATGTGAGTTGGACCATAAAGAAAGCTGAGTGCCGAAGAATTGATGCTTTTGAACTGTGGTGTTGGAGAAGACTCTTGAGAGTCCCTTGGACTGCAAGGAGATCCAACCAGTCCATCCTAAAGGAAATCAGTCCTGAATGTTCATTGGAAGGACTGATACTGAAGCTGAAACTCCAATACTTTGGCCACCTGATGCAAAGAACTGACTCATTGGAAAAGACCCTGATGCTGGGAGGGATTGAGGGCAGGAGGAGAAGGGGACGACAGAGGATGAGATAGCTGGATGGCATCACCGACTCAGTGGGGTTTGAGCAAGCTCCAGGAGATGGTGGAGGACGGGGAAGCCTGGCGTGCTGCAGTCCGTGGGGTCACGAAGCGTCGGACACGACTGGGCGACCGACCAGCAGCAGCAGCATGCATGAAGAGGCCACACTCAGACGTGGGTCAGCTGATGGGCATCTGGCTTGCTTCACCTCTCGGCTATTGCAAACGACACTGCTGTGAGTGTTCAGGGACACGTCTGTGTGTGCCTGGGTCTTCCTTTCTCTTGGGCACATACCTAGGAGTGGAATTGCTGAGGCACTGCCCAGCTGTTTTCCAAAACAGCTGTACCATTTTCCATTCCCACCAGCAATGCAGGAGGGTTCCAACTTCTCCACATCCTCACCAATACTTGTTATTATCTGGGTTTTTTTTTTGGCCACACGGCTTGCAGGATCCTAGTTCCCCAATCAGGGATTGAACTCTGGCCCCAGCCCTGGAAGGTTGGAGTCCTAACCACTGGGCTGTGAGGGGAGTCCCCTAATTTTTTGATTCTAGGCACTCTAGAGGGTATGAGGCGGCATCTCATTGTGTTTTTTCAAGTTAATGGATTTGCTGCTTTGGCTGGGCTGGGTCTTGGCTGCTGCACGTGGGCTTTCTCTAGTTGCAGCGAGCTGGGGCTACTCCTCACTGTGGGGCACGGGCTTCTCACTCCGGTGGCTTCTCCTGGCAGCACAGGGTCGAGGCACGTGGGCTCGGGAGTTGTGCGGGGCTTAGTTGCTCTGTGGCGTGTGGAATCTTCCTGGACTGGGGCTGGAGCCCGCGTCCCCTGTGCTGTGGGGTGCGCTCCTGCCCTCTGCGCGCCCGGAGGCGCTCCTCCCCGTGGCTCCGGGCTGCGCTTCCGCGGCGGCCAGGGACATGGGCATCTTCTCACGTGCTTGTTGGCCATTGCAGGCCTTCTCCCGGCAAGTGTTTATTCAGTTCATTTGTCGATTCTTTCATCTGGTTATTTTTTGGTTGTCGAGTTGAGGACTTTGGCTTTGATTCTGAGAGAGTGCGGAGCCACCGGGAGGTTCCGAGCACAGGGGTGGTGTCACGTGGGCTGCTGTCCACAGAAGAGCTGCAGCGATGCCAGGGGCGGCGGAGAGACCGGTCAGGACACCTGGATGACGCAGGCGAGAGACGAAAGCCTGGCACCGGGGTCGTAGCAGGGGCAGAGACACCGGGCTGGTTCCGGACGCCTCGAGGGGAGCTCGCAGGATTCGCTGACGGCTCAGAGAAGCCTGGTGTGCTGCAGTCCACGGGGTCACAAAGAGTCGGATACAGCCTGGCAACTGAACAACAGCAACAGCAGATGTGAGCCGTGGGAGTGCCGCTCAGGGCGCGTGGAGTCACGACCACCTGAGACGGGGATTAGCGTGCTGCGTGCGCCCCGATGAAGCACTACCGGCCCAGCGGCTGTGAGGCTTCGACCCCAGAGCCCTGCAGGCGGGACGTCTGAGCTCCAGTGTCAGGGACTGCCTCCCCCGAAGCCCGTCGGGAGCATCCTTCCCGCCTCTCCCGGCTCTGGGGGTCACTCCTGGCGTTCCTGGGCGTGCAGCCGCATCCCTCCAGCCTCTGCCTCTGTAATCCCGTGGCCTTCTCCCTGGAGTCTGCGTCCACAGTCCCCTCTGCTTGTGAGGACACCACTCATGGGCTCAGGACCACCCCCAGTGACCTCGATCGCCGGCAGGGACCCTATTTCCAAGCAAGGTCACGTCCACGGGTACTGAGCATGAAGGTGCCAACCTATCTCTGTGGGGAGGACACAATTGAACCCATAACAGATGGGGAGACACCAGCGGACAGAGGCCAGGAGCCGGGCATCAGGCGTGTTTGGTTAGGGGCATCCGTTACATCTCTTAGAGAAGACGCTGAGGACGCAAAGACATACAGAGCTGCCCAAATATGATTTTCAAAAGTTAAGAATACGACTCCCCAGCTCTGAAGTGAGGATGTGTCCAAGATTTAGTTACCTCGTTAACAAGGAAACCAGTGTAATGGTGAGGCTGGTTCAAAACCCTGAGAGAGAGAAGGGTGTGTAGTGAGTGGCTGAAAAAAGCTTGCCTGAGTAAGCGTGCTGCTGTAGATTAGGCCCTGGTTAGTGCTCTATAGGGCTGTAAGACTGCAACCTCTTCCAACTGACATTTTCTGCAGAAATAAATTCTATCACCGCTGGGAAAATTCATTTGCAATGCTATCAGACAGGAATCTCATTACCTACCCACCCATTTTCTGCAATCTACCTTTTCTGAGTTATTAAAAATCATAATCAGTAGTAAACAGCAAGACAGACAGACATACACCCTAGAGAATCAAAAAGTACCTTGGTGGGTCTGCTGGAACATACTCGGCCTCCCACAGAAAGGACCCGCCGCCATCCTCTCGCGCATTCGTGTTTTGCAAACGTTTAAGTTGTCCCCCGCTATGAGGATACATATTCTCCAAAGGCGGTTCTTCACAGAAAGCCAGTCTTTTTGTGTTTGGACCTGACTCACCTACACAGGTGCTGAAAGAAGTGGTAATTAACACATCTGCGCCTCCTCGCTGGGCTGGCACAACTAAGCCACACGGGGTTACCTAACAAACCAAAGCCGGAAAATCCACTTCTGTCTGGAGACGTCCTCGCCAGGAATGTGGGGCTGAGTCTCTAGCGCGCCTGAGATTCCAGTTTCTCTTGCCTGCAACACCTGTGCGTGTGGGTGAGTTTCTTTTTTCACAAGGACCTAGGGGTTGGGCACAGTTCCTGTCTGCCCGACTGCATCCGAAGCAGAACCTTCAGGCCCTGGTGGGGGCCTGCGGGCCCTGGTTCATCGCTGAGGCTACAACCCTGGTTCCACAGGTGGACGGGTCGTCCTGAGTCACAGGAGACGTGTTCTGAAATGTGACACCTGTCTCAGGACGTGGCGGCACGGTCCTTTTGTCTAATTAGTGTCGGTCGCTCAGTCATGTCTGGCTCTTCGCGACCCCATGGACTGCAGCCCGCCAGGCTCCTCCATCCATGGGATTCTCCAGGCAAGAACACTGGAGTCGGTTGCCATTCCCTCCCCCATTTGTCTAATTACATCCTGGTAAAAAAAGAGGGCTGATTTTTATTGAACCTATGCAAATAACTAGATTTCTCTTGGAATTTAATTGTGGGTAAAGATGATTTTCCCTGAATTCCAAAGTAAGAAAATATCATTTACAGAGTATTTTGCTTGCAAAAGTACAGTCTACTAAATGAAAGGTTAGAGGCAGATCAAGAAGGATTTTAATCTTACTCCTGCCAAAAAATGTCAATAGAACATTACAAAGTAATACCGATACCGTCTCCTTGCCTTTCTCAGGCCCAAGCTTTCAGCAAAGATAGAATGGGGTGGGGTGTGGGGGGAGGGCTATGGAGCGGGAGGGTCAGGGATGTACCCAGAGCTGGGTTGAGCTTGGTGCGTCTAATGGGGAGCTTCCCTGACGGCTTGGGCTTTCGCAGGGGCTCAGCAGTAAAGAATGTCCCTGCTATGCAGGAGACGCAGGAGACCCAGTTTCGATCTCAGGAAGGTCCCCTGGAGGGAGGGCAGGGCAACCCACTCCAGTATTCTTGCCTGGAAAATCACATGGACAGAGGGACCTAGAGGGCTACAGTCCAGAGGGTCGCAAAGAGCCGGACACAACTGAGTGACTAAGCAAGCAAGCAGTGGGGTGTGGGGGGAGGTAGTTGGCATCTCGGGCCAAGTTTCTGGCTGGTATAGCCAACAGACGATGGGGCCGGAGCTGCAGGGTAAACACTTAGAGGCTTCTCACTGTTGAAAGCGTTACAAGCTTAGAACCGGGGAAGGACAGACGAGATCTGTTTTGCTACAACTAAAGCTATCATTGTGAGCTCAAGATTTGTCCATAGGTATCAGACAAGATACAGGTGTGTGCGCGCGCACCCATACCCTCCTGACTCTCTCTGCTGAGTGCAGACGGAAGCACACTTTGTGTTACCGGGATGACACTGTGTTCTGCTTCTCCCACGAGGCATCGCATGGTTGAGATCCAGCCACGTGGACCGAGCGGCGCAGCTCCTTCATTTCAGCTGCTGTGTTCCAGTCCCTGTGTGGACACACCTCACTCTGTTTGTTCTATTGTCCGTGAGCATGTCCCTGTCCGTGTTCCTCCCCCAGTGCTTTTAGGGCTTCCCTGGTGGCTCTGACGGTAAAGAATCTGCCTGCAGTGCAGGAGACCTGGGTTTGATCCCTGGGTTGGGAAGGTCCCCTGGAGAAGGGCATGGCAACCTTCTCCAGTACTCTTGCCTGGAGAGTTCCATGGACAGAGAAGCCTGATGGGCTACAGTCCATGCAGCCGCAAGCAGTCAGACACGACTGAGCGACTAACACTTTGACTTTGCACTATTTTTCCTCTTAAAAGTAGTGCTGCTTTGAAAATGCTGCCAGGTCTCCTGATGGGTTAGTGTAGCTTTCTCTGGCATGCAGCCAGGCATGGGACGTCCCAGGAGCATCTGTTGACTGAACCCTAGCGTTGGGAACAGGTGTGCGAACCCTGGCAGCTTGCATTTTCCCAAACGCCAGTCACTTCTGCCTGCCATGTGCTCTTCTTAAAATGTGACTCTGACACTGATTTTCACAGCAAGTAGGGGTCGCACAGAGTCGGACACGACTGAGGCGACTTAGCAGCAGCAACAGCAGCAGGGGTCACTGTCCCTCTATCTGCCGGATCGGCTCAGCTTTGTGGACAAGTGATGCCACACGTCTGAAAAGTGATACTGGGGCCACCTGGTTCTCTTGCTCTTGGAACCTGGCCACCCTCCCTTGAGGGCATCCCCACCAGGCCGTCAGCCCACAGCAGGAACCAGCTTGCCAGGCACACAGGTGCTGGATGTTCCAGGAGGCTCCTGGGGTGCATCGAGGAGCAGACCAGCCATGCCGCTGAATCTCTCCCAAGCCGCAGATTCCTGAGTGAAAGGAGTGATTGCTGTGGTTTGAAGTTGCCCAGTTTCGGGGTGGTTTGTTATGCGGCAATGGCTAACTGCTGCACACACCCAGTTTCTTTGAAGAATGCCACATTGTTTACAAGACAATTGTACCACCTGGAGTTCTGGCGGGCAGGGTTTGTGTTCATTCAGTGTGGTTTTAGTTTGTATTTCCAGAATCGCCAGTGAGGTTACTGGCTTCTTCCACGTTCTTCTCAGAAAGGAGGCTGATGGCAGACGCGCCCATCATTCTTTCGGCTTGTCTTTCTCTAATGGATTTGGAGAGCTCTGTATTGTGGATACGAATCACTTGCAAGGTGTTTGTCTTGCAAATATCTTCTAGTTTTCAGTTCTTCATTCTCCTTATGGTCTTCTGAGGAACAAAAGTCGCGTGATACATGCTTTCCACCTTTTTATTTTCAATCTTGGTGACGTTTTTGGGGTGTGTTCCCCATAATTAGTATTTAAGTGTGTCAACATTCTAATTAGAGTCTCTAACAGATGATTTAATTCCATCGTGTCTCTGATTACTCAGGTGTTTGAATTTATTCCTGTCGTCTAATTTTGTGTTCCTCATTTATCATGTATTTATCCTTTTTCTCTTTTCTGCTTTTTTTGGGCACAATTTTTCTTCACTTTTCTCCTGGCTGTTTTGAAATCTGCAAGTCCTATTCCATTTTTCTCATGGAAACTTTGGAATTTTAGGCTTTTCTTCCTTTGATTCTATAACTTTCTTTTTGTTCAGTTGCTGTCGTGTCCAACTCTTTGCGGTCCCATGGACGGCAGCCCACCAAGCTTCCCTGTCCTCCACTGTCTCCTGGAGCTTGCTTAAACCCATGTCCATGGAGTCAGTGATGCCATCCAGCCATCTCATCCTCTGTCGTCCCCTTCTCCTCCCACCCTCAGTCTTTCCCAGCATCAGGGTCTTTTCCAGTGAGTCGCCTCTTTGAATCAGGTGGCTGAAGCATTGGAGCTTCAGCCTCAGCCTCAGTCCTTCCAGCGAGCACTCAGGGTTGTGATACGGGAGCTGCTGGGTGCTCCTCCCTCCTCTTTCCATAGGCCGTGTTCGTCTCACGTGGGACTTTCAAGTTGTTGATTCTCCCTGAACAGTCTAAGCTGGTTTCTTTGTGGCATCAAGGTCTCACTTGGATTCATTTTCTAGGGCATATCTTTCAGTCCTTTTTGAGAGACTTGGTGTGTGGATGTTTATAGGTGTGAAGACACCTTTATTTTGCTGTTTCACTTGAAGGCTAGTTTCACTGTGTATGGAATTTTAGGTTCAGTTCCCTGAGAATGTTGACAGGTTCACCCCTTTGCCAACTGACAATCAGGTTCCATCTGATTAAAGAAAACCCTTCCTGACTGAAGGCCTTTGAGCTATTCTCTTCATCCTTGGAATTCCGGAGGGCCACTAGGACACGCCTTCCCTCCTCCTGGCATCCCCCTGGTGGTGGAGAAGCCATCCTCCCAGGGTGTCTCCAGCTTCCTGTTGGCACCCGGCTTGCCCGAGGTGGACAAGGGTGCTTATTCTCCACTGCTGTTCCCACGCATCTGGACCCAGACTGCGGACATTTGCAAGAGAGGAGNTGCAGGCTGGGGTGTTGACAGCAGGGGGGCTTGCCCCTCTCCCCTAGAAGGGCTGGCAGGGCCAGGGCCAGCTGGGGGGCAGCTTGGCTGACTGCACCCCAGGAATTCAGGGCTGTGGGCCCCTGGGACGTGGAGATGCAGGTGGGTTAGGGTTGGTTTGCCCATGCTGGCTCTCAGGCTCCCCTTTGTAAGGCATTCTTGTCAGATTTCACATCAACATTTCTGTTTGACAGGCAGAAGGCTCTGTCTCGAGGCATGTGTCTCGGGTCTGCTGCAGTTTCCTCTCAGGTGTGACAGCGCAGCCCACCGCAGGGCGGCTTTTCCTGGCCGACTCCCCAGGGCCTCGTCCAGCGGGGGGCCTTGGGCTCCCCCTGGCACGGGTGTCAGCCAGTCTCGTCAGCATCACTCTGCTTCCTGTCGGTGGCCTGTGGTGGTTTGGAGGGGGAGGGGGCATTGTCGCCAGTTGCTAAGGTGTCACCCTGCTTGGCGGGTGGTGGGCCAGAGTCAGGGGTCGTCAGGAGAGGGAGACTGGAAGTAGAACTTGCTGGTGGCCGACGGCGGATGTCTGACAAGAGCGAGTGCTCGCAAGTCTCCGTGGCCGAGGCTTTCGGTGCCTGAGCCTGTGCTGCCCCCGCTAGAGGGGAGGAGCACTGTGTGGATGGCGAGGGGGCTCTGGGTTGCCCTCGCTGGGACAGGATGATGGCCCAGCGCTGTGGTCAAGCCAGCAGCGAGAAGGTCCCCGAGGGGCAGGCAGGTGGCTGGCATGAGGGGGCCACTTCTGAGGCCCTGCAGAGGCTGGGTGCGGTCTCCTGGGCTGAAGCCTGCCCAGGCCAGTGTGGGGCTGGCCTCGTGGGTCCTGGTGCGGCCGGTGGCCTGTTGCTCAGTGTGCTTGTGCAGGGTGTGTCCGTGGCGACAGTGGCGGGCTGAGGGCTCTCTCCTGGGCAGCAGCGGGGGCAGGCAGTGGCCAGAGCCTGCAGGAGTGCATCTCTGTGCACGTGCTGTCTCGGGCTCGGGACCGCGACCCGAACTCGCGAGGGGTGTGGATCCAAGGCGACCAGTGAGCAGTGGGCGTCAGCATTCTGGAGGGACTGGTCCCCGTGTGTGCCTCTGGGGGCCCTCCTGCCTGCCTGCCTTCTGCTCTGGTCCTGGGAGTTCTTGGGGGGCAGTGGCTGGTGGCGGTTGTTGAGGTGCCTTCGTGAGTCCAGGACGGGGGATTCTGGGAGCCTTGGGCAGTTAGCTGGGAGTTGCGTTTGGATTTAGTGCCAGTTGGTTAGTGCGTCGCACGCGTGCCGGTGGTTTTCGCCTCTCCTGTCTTCCGTGTGGCGCTCACGTGCTGTCTGTCTGTTTCAGGGAGTCAGTGCCAGATGAGGAGGAAAGGCCGAGGCCATCGCGCTGCAGCGAGGCACCCTTCCTCCCCCGGCAGCACCAAGCACTCCCCGACACGAGAGACCCTGACCTACGCTCAAGCCCAGAGGATGGTGGAGATCGAGATCGAGGGCCGCCTGCACAGGATCAGCATCTTCGACCCCCTGGAGGTCATCCTGGAGGACGACCTCACCGCCCAGGAGATGAGCGAGTGCAACAGCAACAAGGAGAACAGCGAGCGGCCGCCCGCGTGCTTGAGGGCCAAGCGGCACAAGGGCAGCCGGGCCAGGAGGAAGGGCGGCGCCCCGGCCGGCGCCCCCGGCGCGCCCGCCGGCGCCAGCTCCCTGCCCGAGCCCAGGGTGCGCGTGGTGGAGTACAGCCCCCCGTCGGCGCCGCGGCGGCCCCCCGTGTACTACAAGTTCGTGGAGAAGTCGGCCGAGGAGCTGGACAACGAGGTGGAGTACGACATGGACGAGGAGGACTACGCCTGGCTGGAGATCGTCAACGAGAAGCGCAGGGGTGACTGCGTGTCGGCCGTGTCGCAGAGCGTGTTCGAGTTCCTCATGGACCGCTTCGAGAAGGCCTCGCACTGCGAGAAGCAGAAGCAGGGCGAGCAGCAGTGCCTGATCGACGAGGACGCGGTGTGCTGCGTGTGCATGGACGGCGAGTGCCAGAACAGCAACGCGATCCTCTTCTGCGACATGTGCAACCTGGCGGTGCACCAGGAGTGCTACGGCGTGCCCTACATCCCCGAGGGCCAGTGGCTCTGCCGCCACTGCCTGCAGTCCCGGGCCCGGCCGGCCGACTGCGTGCTCTGCCCCAACAAGGGCGGCGCCTTCAAGAAGACGGACGACGACCGCTGGGGCCACGTGGTGTGCGCCCTGTGGATCCCCGAGGTGGGCTTCGCCAACACCGTCTTCATCGAGCCCATCGACGGCGTGCGGAACATCCCCCCCGCGCGCTGGAAGCTGACCTGCTACCTCTGCAAGCAGAAGGGCGTGGGCGCCTGCATCCAGTGCCACAAAGCCAACTGCTACACCGCCTTCCACGTGACGTGCGCCCAGCGCGCCGGCCTCTACATGAAGATGGAGCCCGTGAAGGAGCTGGCCGGCGGCGCGGCCACCTTCTCCGTGAGGAAGACCGCTTACTGTGACGCTCACACGCCCCCCGGCTGCACCCGCAGGCCTCTGAACATTTATGGGGACGTGGAGATGAAAAATGGCGTCTGTCGGAAGGAGAGTTCAGTCAAAGCGGTCAGGTCCACCTCCAAGGTCAGGAAGAAAGCCAAGAAGGCCAAGAAGACGGCCCGGGAGCCCTGCACGGCCCTGCCGCCCGTGTGCGCGCCCTACATCCCCCCGCAGAGGTGAGCGCTGCAAGGGGGTGCAGGGTCTGTGCGGGCCTGCTGCGTGCCGTCTGCCCGGCTCTGACGGCCCCTCTGACGGGGGCCTTGTTCCCAGTGCCCTTGGCGGGAGTGTGGCTATCGTCAGAGAGGTGGGGGCGTGTGTGTGTCGGGTCTCCTCGAGGCCCGGGGCTGAGCTCGCCCGGCCGCAGCCCCGCCTCGGGTGCCCGGGGGTCGCTCCCTCTCTGCCTTCCTCGCCGGGCTCATGGCAGCGTTTGGGGATCTTGTGGGGGCTGAAAAAACGCACACATTGATTTATCTGGTTGCATCGGGTCTTGACTGCGGTGCACGGGATCCTCTCTGGCATGTGGCCCCGAGCACGTGGGCCATGTTGCCCTGCAGCATGTGGAGGCCCAGGTCCCCAAGCAGCGACTGAACCCATGTTCCTTGCACTGGGGAGGTGGACTCCCACCTGCTGGATCACCGGGGAGTCCCCCGGTGGGATGTATAATTTGCTGAACTTAGGCAGTGTGGCTGGTTGAGGCAGACACGGTGGAGACGAGAGTGGGGCTGACGGGGACCCTGGCGGGAGACTCTGTCTTCCTTCCTGTCGGAGCACAGGCTGTCCGGTTTCCCAACCGTTTCTCCCAGACGAGCGTCGCTTGGTCAGCGTGGGGTTCTCTTTCTCAAGTGGTCCTGGTGGTGGGTCAGGATCCCGCCGGCCACCCCCATCTCTACTCTTTCCCCTTCTGTTTGTCTCTCTTGCTACTGACTTCCTGTTTTTATTTCATTGGATTTAAAAATGCTCTTGTTGGGAACACCAGGTAAGTGGCTTGGGGAATTTCTTAGCAGACCTGTGAGTACCGTGGTTTGGGAAAGCCTCAAACACAGGCTCCACTGTTGAGGGCCCGGGGCCCGGGGCCCTGGGACCTCCCATCAGCGGCAGAGAGGCAGGGAGAGTGGTTCAGGCGGCGGTTCAGGGGGCTGCGGCAGGGCGGCCCGTGTGGCAGGCGCGGCCAGGGACGTCCTGCCTTGTGCTGGAGGAGCAGGCTGTTCCTGGGTGTTTGTTATGAGTTAGAAGTGTCCAAGAGGAGAAAAGTGCGTAGATAACAGAGTCAGTGAATCCAGACAGTGAAGAGAAAGCACTATGGTTCCTCTTATCTGGGGACTTCTGGCAAAGCCAAGTGTCTCTGCAAGTAAGTCGGTCTGACTTTTAAGACAGTTTCACTTGGATTTGGAGAAGAAAATGGCAACCCACTCCAGTACCCTTGCCTGGAAAATCCCGTGGATGGAGGAGGCTGGTATGCAAGAGTCTGTGGGGTCGCAGAAAGTCGGACACAACTGAGCGAATTCACTTTGACTTCACTTGCATTTCTACCCGAGGGTTGGAAGGTATAGGATTTGTATCAAGAGGTTTTGTTTAAGACCCCAAAGTTTTCAGGTTTACTAAAATCAAAGTAAACAAAAGTTGTGATTTTATAAATTGAGAAGCCAGGAGTCCAAGGTGCTGCCCTCTGTCCAGTCCCATGTGGTGCTCACTGCCCGTCCGTCCACCTGTCCATCTGCCCGAGGGGCAGGCGTGTGGCTGGGAAGCGTGGGCTTCTGGGGTCAGAGGTGCCGCGTGATGGGGGCCAAGCGGAGGAGCGACAGGCCCTTGCCCTGCCCTCCCTGGCTCAGAGTGGAGGTCAGCGATGCACCTGGGCGAGTGTGCATGGCCGTGGGCCTTGCCGTCGCTATTGCCCGGAGTCTGCGGAGACCGTGATGTCAGACCAGTGTGTAGGGTGTTGGGGCGGTTGGGAGGTCCAAGCTCAGGACCACTGCTCTCTTCTGAGGCTGTGGTCCACGGTGCGACCTTAGGATCCAGGCCCCAGAGGGGTCAGTGGGGGCGAAACCCCGCGCTCTGCATGGCCGCAGGACAGAGCTGCCGCCAGGACGGCTCAGGCGCTGGCTGCAGAGGTCTCAGAAGAGGGGCCCCTCACCCGGCTGTGGGGGGCTGGCGGAGAAGGCTGGGGCGGTGGCGGGGACTGTGAGTGCTTCGCAGTTCGCGTGGCTTAAAAAGCTGAGTGCGAGTGAGGAAGGCGGTCCAGACACACTAATTTTGAGGCCGCCGTCTGTGCTCAACGAGAGGCAGTCAGTTTAGTTGTTCTCATCTTGCAGCATGTTTACACTGCAAAGGTCGCTTTTTTGGTGTCTAGTAACAGACCCCAGGACGGAGGTGTGGGTGCCCTGAGAGTGGGCTCCCTCCTGTCCGAGGGCCCCAGGCCCGCGGTCAGGCCGGCTGCCTGTGTGGCTCAGCCCTGCGGCTGCTCCGGGCGCGGCCAGGCGTGGCATTGGCTCTTTCGGGAGTGCCGAGTGCTGCCCTGGCTGGGGCCCTCCTGGCCTCCCGGGCCTGTTGCCGTGAGGGCCCAGCCTGCAACGAGCTCAGGAGCTGTGCCCGTCTGCCTGCCTGCCCCCCTCTCACCTCTTCTTCAGTTAGACGGACTTTCTCCCCGATGTGGAAGCGACATGTTTGAAGTTAGGGAAGACCCGAGAGGTCAGGTCGGAAGGATAGAGAGCGGGCGCTCGCCCTCCTCTCTCCTGCCTGAGCTGGCGCCGCCCTTCTCCTGGTGAAGTGGCCCTTGTCCTCGGGTGGTCGCTGTTCCCCCTGGAGCCTCTGTTTCCTCATCTGCTTTCTCTGCCTTGTGCAGGAGGGCAGAGGGCGGAGGAGGCAGTTGCGGGAGGACACAGGCCCGGGGAAAGGGTGTGTGGAGTTGGAGCCTCTGGGTCTCTGGGGTCGTTGGCTGAGTGAAGCTCCTGCGGAGCTGCGGGCCGTCTGCACTCTGGTGTCGTGGGCCCTGCTCTGGGCGTGGGGAGGGGCCGCGGCAGGTCCACGTGGCCGCCCGGATGGTTCACGCGCCGCTGCTCACTGTGGACGCTGCCTCACAAGCCCTGACGGGGCCCTCGCCAGGACGCGACTGATACCCCAGGGGGGCCGGCTGGACTTCGGGGGCTCGGGTCGCTGGGCTCCCGCACCTGATGCTTGTTGAATGTAGCAGCGAGGAGTCTGGTCTGGGCCTGAGTCTTGTCTGCCTTCTTTTCTGGCAGCTGGTTNGGGCATCTGGGGGCATCAGCGCTGGTGGGGTTTCTCAGGAGAGGGGGCTCCGACCAGCTGGCTGTCAGTCGCCTGCTCGGGCTCTGAGGGTCGGCGCCCGGTGCAGGCAGCTGCCTGGCTGGGGGTGGGGGGTCCCGTACAGGCCCCCCGGGGCTCCCGGCCGTGATCTGTGCAGTCGGGCAGGGGGCGCCCCAGGAACCAGCAAGGCCCAGAACTGTGCCCCTCCAGAGGCTGACTCTGGGCTTTTTGGGGCTGGGGGCCGGGGGGCTTCTCTCACATCCCCTGACTTCCGTCTGAGCTGTTCTGAAAGCGCAGGGCCTGTCGTGGAGTTAGAGCCGGCTGGGAAGGGAAGATGGCCCTGCTCCCTGAGACGCCGGCGGGCAGCCCGGGCCCTGCTCCCACGCCTGTGTGTGTGAGGAGGGACGGTGCTTTTAAAAACCAAGTGACGACGCTGGCTGCGTGGGCTCTGCAGCTGCGGCATCCGGGCGCGCGGTTGTGCCTGAGGGATCCCTGACCTCGGCCCCTGCCTGTGGGATCTCAGCCGCTGGACCGCCGGGAAGCCCCAGGGGATGGTTTTTAATGCTCTTTTCTCCCTGCTTTTCACGACTTTAATATAGAAAGTTTAACGAAAAGAGAGACACTGACAGGGATTTATCAAATGCAGCAAAAAACGTCAACGGACACTTGTTCCTGAGAGCCCTCAGGCCCGTCCGCCCGGCCGTGGTCGCAGCAGCGGCTTGCCGTGCATGTGGCTGGGCCCCTCCCAGGCCTGCTCTCCTGTCCTTCCTGCCGGGGTGGGCTGCTCTCCCGCTGCGTGGGCAGGCCTGGAGTGCAGCCTGTGGCTGCAGGCCTGGCCCTGGGCGGCAGGGTCGGTCTCCGCGCCCCGGGGCCCTGGGCCTCTCCCCGGTTCCCCAGTCTGACCTGTGGGTGGCAGGCAGTTTGCTGTACTTGTTGCACGTCTCCCCTGCGGTGTCCCTGCTCTTTACGTCTTTAGAAGCCCTTGTCAAGGCTGGACGTTTGTGAGGCCGGAAGCGCCCCACCCCCCTCGGCCCCGTACCCCAGCTTTGGGAGCACTGGGCTAGCCCCCAAGCCCGCTCCATCCTTTGGGTCACTTGGAAGCACACCCCAGTCCCGTGAGTTCCCCCGGGGCCTTGGCAGCACAGCTAACAGCTCGCTTCAGAGCCGCGCCGTGCCCAGGCCGTGCCCTGCGGCCCTGGAGTGGGTGTGTCTGGACAGCGTGTGTCTGTCTGCTCTGAAGACGCAGCGTCTGACCCTGTGGTCCTCAGCCCACACCTGTCTTTGCTGCTGGCGGGCAGGGCCGTCACTGACTTCCTGCACCCTGACCCGGAGACCGCTCTGTGGGCCCCCATCCCCAAGATGTGCATCTCCTGGCAGCTCGGCTCCACGCCAGCCTTCACCCTGGCCTGGGCATGGCCCGCCTTTTGCTCACTGCCACCTCTCCAGTGCTTGTTGAAAGGTCATGGTTTTCTCCCTAAGAATGTCCATGGAGAGCTCAGTATTAGGAATAGTGTTCTCTCGAGGCGGCACGTGTGGGTGTCTGTGTAGATCCAGGGTTTTTACGTTGGTGTTGCGCGTTGCAGGTTCCCTTTGGTTCTCTGTGGACGTCATGTGTGAAGTGCTGGTTTGGGCGGACTTTCCCTCCATGGGTTTTCCTGTGTTTCCGCTCGCCCGAGTGGGTTTGGCGGGCGAGCGCGGGCAGCCCTGCCTCGGCCCCTTCACAGGGATTGCCTCCTGCTTTCAGTGTGTTTTTGCTCTATTTCATAGCCTGTATGTGTCATGTCCCACTTAAGCATTCATTCCCTGAGGGCCTCGAGGTTTTCTTCTGAAAGCTTTGCAGCTATCCCTCAACCCCTGCCCCGTGGCCTTGGCACTGTTGGGACCTCTGGGGTGCGGACTGCTGGCCTCCCGGGTCAGGATGGCCCTGAGGCGAGGCGTCGCAGCCATGCCGTCCCTCACGCTCACGCGCCGGCGTCCAAGCAGCCGTTTGCCCGCTTCGTGCACGGAGCACCTCCTCCCCGAGAGACCCACAGCCACCCAGCCCCGGGGGCGTCTGTGCGGCCAGCCTGCGTGTTGCGCCTGCCTGCCTCCTGTGCACCCCCGGTTGTCCGTCAAGCTCTTGGACTTTGGGTCGGTCTGGAGGGGCCTGCGCGCCCCTTTCTGCCCTCCTCACTGGCATCGCCACGGGGTGCCTCCACCCGGCCTTCTTGTCACGCGAGCGTGTCTTGTGCTGTCTCCCTTCGTGGTTGGTGTGCCCGCTTTTGTGGTGAGCGCAGCCCTGGCAGGGGTCCAGGGTGGGGGGCTGCTCTTGAGGGGCACCTCCCAGTGAGCCAGGAGTGAGTCGCAGGGTGCGAGGGCCCCATTTCTTTCTTTTGTTGGGGGGGGTCGCAGTCTGGTCTCCGGCTGTGAGTGGGACTTCTGGGACTTCGATCTCTAGACCACTGGCCTCCTGCGCATGGCCGTGGACCCCAGGCCCTGGGGTGTGTCTGTGCGTGGCGTCTGGCCTGAC
This sequence comes from Redunca redunca, assembly GCA_006410935.1. Lineage (NCBI taxonomy): Eukaryota > Metazoa > Chordata > Mammalia > Artiodactyla > Bovidae > Redunca > Redunca redunca. Next base: position 426,911 of record SJYQ01002719.1, on the reverse strand, counting down.
CCCAGTCTCCCGCCTGGTCAGGACGCTCACCCAGAGGACTGGGCGCATGTCCTCGCCTTCCTGTAGTGAGCGCAGGGCTGGGCTGGCTTGATCTCCTTTTCTGATAGTGAATCTCCTCTGAAAAATGGGTTCCTTTTATTTCTTTTGGGGGTGGTAAGAAAACTTGTAGACTGCTCCTTCAGTTTCTAGAGTGATTGCTAAAGGCATGTATGTCGGCTTCTTCTCTTCTTCTTAATTCTGGTTTGGCCAGGCACATTTTTCTACAGGTCTGCTTTGCATCTCAGTCTTCATGATACTCTTTTTTTTTTTTTTAAATTGAAGTATGGTTGATTGATTTAGAAAGTGTTAGCTTCTGCTTCATTGGAAGGACTCATGCTGAAGCTCCAATACTTTGGCTACCTGATGCGAAGAGCTGAGTCTTGGAAAAGACTCTGATGCTGTAAAAGATTGAGGGCAGGAGGAGAAGGGGGCGACAGAGGACGAGATGGTTAGATGGCATCACCGACTCAGTGGATGTGAGTTTGAGCAAACGCCGGGAGACAGTGAAGGAGAGGGAGGCCTGGCTTGCTACAGCCAGTCCCTGGGGCTGCAGAGAGTTGGACGTGACTTAGCGACGGAACAGTGGCAAGTTCCCGGTGTGTTGCAGAGAGACAGTCACACAGTGGTTGTTTCCGTACTGTTTTCCATCGTGGTTTATTGTGGGGCATCGAGTATGGTTCCCTACGCTGCTCATAGCCACCTGTTATTTATTTTACGTGCGTATACGTGCATACCTGTATGTATGTTAATCTCAGACTCCTAGTTCATCTCTGCCCACCCCTGTCCCCTTTGGTCACTGTAAGTCTGGTCTGTAAGCCAAGCCTGTGACTCTCTATTTGTAGATAAGTTAATGTGTGTCATTTAGATTGCACATATGAGTGATGCAGCATTTCTGTTTGGTTTAGCGCGCGCAGTGTGGCAGTCTCCAGGCCCGGCCTCGCTTGCTGTCTGTCTCTGTCTCTCTCTCTCTCTGTCTCTCTCTCACACACACACACACCCACCATCCCTGTTGCTGTGTTGCTATCTCCTTCTTTTAATGGCTGCCTAATGTCCCTCCCTCCATTCCCGTTGCTGCTGTCTTCATCCCCTTTTTACGGCTGAGTAGCACTCTGTCCCGCACACGCCCTGTCCTCTCTGCCATTCCTCTGTCTGCGGGCGTTTAGGTTGTCTGTGTGTCTCGGCTGTTGTGAAGGTGCTGCTTTACAGGCGCGAGGCTCACTGTCCGGCGCTCTGTGCTGCCGCCTGTCTCTTCAATGCCCTTTCCTGCCAGCGCAGTTCTGGGTTTGCTGAGCTTCTCCCGCGCGCCCTTGCGCGCTGCCATGCATCCTTCCTGGCAGCCCAGCCAGTGTTGCACCCGAGTGCGCCTTGTACCCGTGCCGCCTTCACCGCAGCTGGAGCTGCGCGCGGGGAGAGCTCACGTCTGCCTGCACTCCCTGTGTTGAGCCGCCTGCTCTTCGCTGGCCCTGAGTCAGGTGGCAGTCGTGGGGTGAGGGCAGACCTCAGCGGAAGGGCGCCTGCTAGGTGCCCAGGACAGACACAGCACCCCTGCAGAGGGGCCCGGGGCCCCAGCGCCTGCTGCTGGAGTCAGCACGGTGTGACCGGGCGGGCCTGGGGACGCGCTGCTCTGGGGCTCGCTGCCTGCCCGGGCCGTGTGCCGGGGTGGAGCTGCCCCTCGCCGCCAGAAGAGCCCCCGGGCAGGGCCACCCGAGCGGCGCGTGGCCTTCGGCCCCGAGGCTCGAGCTGTGGCCACTGTCTTCCTGAGAAGCAGCATCGTGGGTCTGGACACGGCAGAGCCACGGCCGCCAGCAGTCGCGCGCGATTTGGGAGTCACACTCCTCAGAGAGGGCCCTTTTAGCAGTCCTTAACTTCCACCTGAAACGCTGGTGTCCGGCGTACCGAAAGGAAGGCTCCTGGTCCCAGTGGGGCTTGGTCCTCAGCCTGCATTTGTTGTCTTCGGGAGGTGTGGTTCCCAGGAGGGGCGAAGGCAGGGGCCAGAAGCTGCCTGGAGGGCATGCGGCCTCACACCCGGGGTCCCTGGACGTGTGAGCTGAGGGNAAGGCTCCTGGTCCCAGTGGGGCTTGGTCCTCAGCCTGCATTTGTTGTCTTCGGGAGGTGTGGTTCCCAGGAGGGGCGAAGGCAGGGGCCAGAAGCTGCCTGGAGGGCATGCGGCCTCACACCCGGGGTCCCTGGACGCGTGAGCTGAGGGCTCGGGGCGGGGGCACCCGGGGTCCCTGGACGCGTGAGCTGAGGGCTCGGGGCGGGGGCACCCGGGGTCCCTGGACGCGTGAGCTGACGGCTCGGGGCGGGGGACACCCGGGGTCCCTGGACGCGTGAGCTGACGGCTCGGGCCGGGGGACACGGTTTGTTGACTTCGTTTCTGGTTTCCGTGATAACGTGTCCATGTCCTGTTTTATAGCTAAACCCTGAGTTTTTCCGTGTTCTAGATTAAATAGGATTGCGAATCAGGTGGCCATTCAGCGGAAGAAGCAGTTTGTCGAGCGTGCCCACAGCTACTGGCTCCTCAAGAGGCTGTCCAGGAACGGAGCCCCGCTGCTGCGCAGACTCCAGTCCAGCCTGCAGTCCCACAGAAGCTCGCAGCAGGTATGGGGCCCGCCGGGCCGGGAGGCGGCGTTCGGCCGGGGCGGCAGGCGGAGCCTCTGTCCGAGGTGCCCCTCGGCCCCGCGGTGCGCTGGGGGTAGGGAGCCTCTGCCAGCTGAGCAGGGGGCGGGCATGCCGGGGCCTCGGGGTAGGGACCCATCCCTGTGCAGGAGGGGCGGCCGGGCGGGACGCGTGCCTTCCTCTCAGTAGCTGATGCGGGTTCACAGGCTGGCTGACGTTCAGAGCGCTTTTCTGAAGGGCGGGTTTAGGAAGGGAGAAGCTGGCTTTGGGAGCTGTCACAGACAAATGGGGCTTGGCTGCCGCTGGAGCTGAGGGCGGGCCTCAGGGCCGAGTGGAGTCTGCTCTTCCCACTGCCCGTGCGCAGCAGGGCCGCCTCTGCTGGTTCCCGTTGCCGTTTGTGGGCCGCCCAGCCCGTCGTCCGGAAGGCTTTGTGAGCCATGATGCCCGAGGGGGTGCAGGGGGCGCGGTGCCCCTGAGCTGGCAGGGGCTTCCCTGGCCTGGGGAGCCCCCCACCGAGTTCCGGTTGGGGCAGGCCTGCCTGGCTGGAGGCTCCGGTCCCCGGCCCCACGGCGGGTGGTGGCAGCCGCCCATTCCATCGCGTTGTCCTGAGCGCCGCCGCTTCCCCGCTCTGTGTGCCTTCTTCCCGTGGTTCCTGTGCGAGTCCTGGGCTGTCTGCCGCCTGGCCTGGACGGAGCTCTGCCTCTTTGCCTACTCAGGCCTGCGGTGCTGACGGCAGGTCATTCAGCATTGCACACATGTGAATGCTCGTTTAAAGAGAGGCTTGGTCTTCTGCTATCTTTCTAATGCTTTTTGAAATCCAGAGGAGTGTGACGTTTCTGGGTGACTGCAGGGCGGGCTGTGCCCCTGACCCTCCTCCGTCCCCTGGGAAGGAGGCAGCCCACGGCCGCGGGGCCGCTCCCCCCGCCTGGCGCTCCTGGTGCCTGCAGGGCCGCCTGAGGCCCCTCCCCTGAGAGGCACAGCTGTGCCGGCTCGCCAGCCCCGCCCCGCTGGGGAGGCTGAGCCCCACGCACCCGGCCGTGGCCGCCCCGGACGTGTACAGAGGGGCTGATGGGCACGGGTGCTTGGCTCCCCGCCTCCCGGCCCCTCCGTGCAGCGTCAGGACCGCTGACGGCTGAGTCCAGTCCTGCTGCCCATCCTGGGGCGGGGATGCTCATCCTGAACCTTCCACTCCTCCTGAGCCTTTCTTGGGGAGGCCGTGTGACCCCCCTCCTCCCCGCTGGACGCGGGGTTCTGTCTCCGTCAGGGCTGTGTCAGGACCTGGGCCTGTGGGCTGCGAGGGCTGGCTGCGGGATTGGGGGACCGCCCACGGGGCTGCAGGGCTGGCACCGTGGGGACTGAGGGTGGCCGGCTGGCTTAGTGCTGCCTCAGGGGCTCCAGGAGCGGGGCAGGGCAGAGCCCGCAGGGCCTTTGGGTGCCCAGAGAGGGTGCTGGGCCTTGGGGGTGGTGAGTTAGGCAGAGGGCATCTCGAGATGGGAGCAGGGAGGCCAGACGGGGGCCTTTGTCCTCAGCCTGGTGGCGGCGGCGCAGTGGGAGGCGCCGAGAGCGCAGGGCTGGGAGCCTGGTCGGGGCCTGGCTGGCGGGGGATCGCCTGGGGGGCGGGGCCCGGGCGGAGGTTGGGGTGCGTGAGGGGCCTGCCTGCACCTCAGGGGGGCACACGTTCCCGGGGTCAGCACGTGGGTTTGAGAGCAGTTGTCTTCTCCTCACGTCCTGCCACACATGAGGGAAATTGGTAATGATGGGAGAATTCACGCACAGGAAACAGAAGGGTCAGTTCTCTTGGCTGAAGGGACTGGAAGGAACCACGGAGATTCAGACTGAGGTGCAGCTGGGCTTGGCCAGGGGCCAGTCCTGACTTGGTGGTAGTGGGCTCAGCGGTACAGCCCGTGTGGGCAGGGCCACGGGTGGGGGTCTGCCTGCCCCCGCCAGCCTGGAATGGCCGGGAGCGCCCCATCGCAGGGTAGGTGGGAGGGCTGCACTACCTCTTGCTTCCCACCCTGTCCTAGCGGAGGTTGGCTTTTGGGGGCAACCCGTTCATGTTCCACATGGACTGTCAAAGGCTTGGTGTGATTTTGATGATTTTTGAAACTTTAGAAATGCTTGGTATTAACGTTTAACCTGACTCACTCGTCTGTGTGTCTGGGCATCTGCCCTGAGCTGGGCCCTGAGAGAGGCTAGGTGCAGCCCTTCTCTCTCACGGCAGATCTTCCAGTCAGGGATGGACAGACGGGACGAGCTGGGCTGGACGGACGAGGCGCCTCGGCCGCTGGCTCCTGGCCGCTGCTCCCTCAGCGGCTGGCCCCTCGGTGGTCTCTCCTGGGCCCACGGAGCCCTGGCCTCTGTAGGTCCCCTTGGTGGTTCCATCTGCAGAGCAGGCTGGGGGCCTGCGGGCATGTGCTGGGCTGGGGGGCGCGGCCTGTCCCACCCGCCCCCCGAGCGCTCACGTCCGCCAGCTCCCCTGACGCGCCCTGAGGTGGGAGGGCGTCCCCCGTTCACTTTCCGGGGGCTTTTGGACAGCTGGTTGTCCTGCTGAGCTGGGGCAGGGCCTCTTGCTACCCACAGCACTGCTGCTGGCGGCTTGGCAGGGCGAGAGGGCTGTCCCTCAGGGTCTCCCACCCTTGCTCGTGCCCTGGGAGTCGGCCTGATGTGCGGGGTCCTCACGCTGCAGAGGTGGCTTGCTCTGTCCCCAGCCGGGGTGCTGGTCTAGCCCAGTTGGTGTTGACTTTGTGGGGTGGGGGGGTTCTGTCTGTCTCACTTCTAGGCACTGGGTGTGCTCCCCTCCTTCCTTCCGCGGGTGAACAACGGCTGGGTTGCAGACAGTCTTCTCAGAGCTCTCCTGATAGCTGTTTGAAACCAGAAATGACTACAGTACTCCCCCAGTGTATGGAACCTTCCCAGATTGGTTTCACGTAGGAATTAGACTGCTCATGTTGGGTCAGAAAGGCAGGCCCTTCTGTGCACAAGAGGCGTGGGGCTTGCCAGGTCCTCCCCGCAGGCTCCTGCTTGGTGGGGCACTGTGTCGGAGGCAGGGCCTGCGGTCCTGCAGCCAGCAGCGGGTGCAGCAGGTGGGCACCAGGGCTTCTGGGGACTTAACTGCTTTCCTGGGTCTCGTGGGCCACCAGGCCAAATGTCCTTGGAGCTGATGCTTTCAGTGTCTGTTTCAAACTGACGGATGAGAAGATTTCAGATGCTCTTGGGGAATTTGGTTTTCTGAGCCCACTGTTTAATGTATTTACTGGCCTTGTTTATACAGCTGCTGTTACTGTTAACTCCTGTTTGATGTCTGAGACTTTTAAATAACGTAAAAACAAGCCGGTGATTGGTATCTGGTAGAGCTGGAGGATGCCGGTGGAGGGGAGACTCAGGCCCGGCTCCTTCCCTGCGCCGGGCCTCCTGGGTGGGCCCCTTTGCTGCCTTCCCCAGTAGAGCGAGAGGGGCCTTGCAACTCTGGCCACGGGTTTTTAGCCTTCAGACCCTGAGGTCCTGGAACGCAGCGTCAGCCTTAGTCAGGGTCGATCCTCTCAGAGCAGAGTGCTCCCTGCTGCCAGGGTTCAGGGTTTGCACTTGGATAGGGGCTGGGGGCGGCGGACGCAGCCAGATGGCTGCCCTGTTAACAGCTCGCTCTGGATGGAGGTGGGCCCCAAGGGGCAGAGGAGGCTGAGTGCGGAGCGTTCTGGAAAGCGGTGCCTGCGCCGCCGCGGCTGGAGCAGGCCCATGGCGGTGGCAGCACGGCGGCAGGAAACGGGAGCCTCCTGCGTGAGGCTGGACTCGGCCTCCGAGTGGCCTTGACCGGGAGGGCCCCAGACTCCCGACTGGAGCCTTAGCGGGGCGTGTGGGAGCAGCTGTGGCGGGGCCGCCTTCAGGTGCGCCCAGAGGCCGGCACCTGCAGCGGTGGGAGGAGGGCCCTGGCTGGGGGCGGGCAGCCCTGAGCTCCTCCAGGAGGCTCTGAGGACCCAGGCCCCGGGCAGAGCTCGGGGAGGCGCGGGAGCAAGGTCGGGGACGCGGGCGCTGGCGGTGGGGTGCAGGCGGAAGCACTCGGCGCCCTGGCCCCGGCTCTCCCTGCCCGGCCCCACGCCCGCCGCAGCGCTGGCCTGGAGATGAACCAGCTCCGGCGCGCTTGTCTGGGAGGAGGCTCCCTGGGGTGGAGGCGAGGGGCCGAGCCGCGGAGCCTTACCCGTGTGTGTCTGTGTGGCGGACAAGGCCAACTCCATTCTTCTTCTCAGAGAGAGAACGACGAGGAGATTCAAGCCGCCAAAGAGAAGCTCAAGTACTGGCAGCGCCTGCGGCACGACTTGGAGCGCGCCCGCCTGCTCATCGAGCTTCTGCGCAAGCGCGAGAAGCTCAAGCGGGAGCAGGTGAGGCTGTGGGGGCGGGGCGTCCCGGGGAAGGGGCGGGGCGTCCCGGGGAAGGCGCAGCTTGTGCTGGGCTCCACAGTCCTTGCCCCGGCTTCCTCTGAGTGGTCCTCTCTGGTGAGGGGTGCTGGTGGCTTTAGGGGCTGACACTGATCTCTGCCGTGAAGGAGACTGGCTGGGGTGGGGTCTTTGTGGTGTCCAGCGGGTCCCAGGAGGTGTGAGCGGGAGGGGGATACCGGACGCTTGTGCCTTTAATGTGGACCTCTATCGGCCCCTGGACGATGCTGCGCCCTCGAGGTGGGAGGTGGCTCCTCAGAGGGAGCGTCCCCTTGGGCGCTGAGCCCTGGTGCGCTGGCCCCCAGGTGAAGGTGGAGCAGATGGCCTTGGAGCTGCGGCTGACCCCGCTCACTGTGCTGCTGCGCTCGGTGCTGGACCAGCTGCAGGAGAAGGACCCGGCCCGCATATTTGCCCAGCCTGTGAGCCTGAAGGAGGTAGGTGTCCTCGCCTCTTGTGCCGGCCTCCCTCGGGTCTGCGGTGACCCAGGGGATGTGGAGGACCCCTCCCAGTGCGTGCGTGTCTGGCCAGAGGGCCTGGGCTGCCCCGCGGTAGTGCGTGAGCATGGAGTGGGGGTGTGTGTGTGTGTGCGCGTGGTGGGTGCCCTGGTCGCATGGGGCGTGTGACTCTGGTTGTGTCTGTGAACGGCCGCTTTGCTCCCTGAAACCAGGTCCCGGACTATCTGGACCACATCAAACGCCCCATGGACTTTGCCACGATGCGGAAGCGGCTGGAAGCACAGGGCTACCGGACACTCAGGGAGCTGGAAGAGGACTTCGACCTCATTGTGGACAACTGCATGAAGTACAACGCCAAGGACACAGTGTTCTACCGGGCCGCCGTGCGGCTGCGTGACCAGGGCGGCGTGGTGCTCAGGCAGGCCCGGCGCCAGGCGGACAGCGTCGGCTTCGACGAGGCCTCGGGGATGCACCTGCCTGAGCGGCCGCCCCCGGCCCCTCGGCGGCCTTTCTCCTGGGACGAGGGTGAGCACGGCCGTCCAGGAGCAGGTGGTGGGGCACTTTCCCTGATGCTGGAGTGCAGGCTTAGGAGGTGGGATGCGAGCTCCATGCCTCGTGAGGACTTGGGTTCGCGTCCTATCTTTAACCTAGTGCAGCTGATTACTGTGATTTTAATGTGAAAGTGACTCAGGAACGATACGGTTGCTTTCACTGGCTTCTCCTTCTCTGTTTGCCATGTAGTGTGTATCTTACCCTCAGCGCGTCTTTGCTGAGAGCATCCACGTTTCAGGTGCCCGCTTGAGAGGCACGTGAGCCGTGGCCGAGTGGGACAGCAGGTCGCCCTGATACAGACGGGGCGGTGTCGCTCGGGCTGTGTGCACAGGTGGGCCTTGGGGCCTGTGAGGACGTCCTCTGGCAGAGGAAGCCCCTCGCAAGGGAGCAGGGAGCGGGTGCAGGCCCTCTCTGCCGGGGCCCCTGCCCACCTCACGAGGCGGCCTCGGGAGGGATGCCCTGTGTCTGCTGGCGCTCTCAGGTCTTTGGAAGCGGACCTACCCCCTCCCCCGCCTGAGCGCTCTAGGTTGGGAAGGGGTGCCAGCCTTGCAGGAAGTGGCCGGGCGGGTCGCCGTGAGCCTCTGCGTCCATTTCTGCTCCCAGGCTCTCACGGAGGATGGACTGGGGCGAGGAGTGCGGTTGTGGCCCCTCTGTGCTTGGGCGGCCCCAGGCCCCTCCCCGCGGTGTCCTCTCCGGAGGGGCTTTCGGCTGAGACGGGAGCTCTTGCTGTCAGCCTCCCTGCTGTCTGTGGCGTCTGTTAGCTCGCGTTCTTATGGTTCCCTGTACTGGCGTGTTGCTCTTCTCATGGTGAGGCGGGTGCTTCAGGGAGAGGTTTGCCTGTGGAGCGAGAGGCGTCTCCGTGTGATGGCCGCGCTGCCGTGGTTTTTGTCCCAGTTCTGTTTGCAGGGGGTTCTGTGGACTCACTTAGTTTCTTAGCCGCCTCTCAGTGATTCAAGGTAGTCTACTTTCTACGTTTTGGTGTTTGGCTGAAATCGAAATTTTGTTGAGGATTTTTCTTATAAATATACCCCAAACTCTGAATTACCTGTGAACTTTGCAGCCTGGTTTAAAAAAAGCCACATAACAACCTGAGACTGAGACTCAGGCTCAGATGCACGTGGCCCCGAGCTGGTGCCCCTGGCCAGTCGGGACCTCTTTCCGGCCTTTCTTCGCCTGGGTGCCTGGTCTCGGTGGGAGGGCTCAGTGTCCCCGGGCGTGGCCCCAGCTCCTGTGTCTGCCAGTGGCGCCCAGCCGGTAGGCGCCATGTGAGGGTAGGGCCCTGGGGTCCCTGGTGAGGTGGTCTCAGGTTGGCGGCACCCGTGTGGTGGCTGACGGCCGTGTCTCTGCCTCCAGTGGACAGGTTGCTGAACCCGGCCAACAGGGCCCACATGGTCCTGGAGGAGCAGCTGCGGGAGCTGCTGGACATGCTGGACCTCACGTGCGCCATGAAGTCCAGTGGGTCGCGGAGCAAACGGGCCAAGCTGCTGAAGAAGGAGATCGCCGTCCTGCGGAGCAAGCTGACCCAGCAGCACAGCCAGCCCCCGGCCGCGGAGTCAGGTACTGCAGGCTCGGAAGAGGACGGCGCTCCGCGGGGGCCGGAGGCCGCGGAGGAAGGTAAGCGCTCGGAGACGCTCCGGGCTGAGGCGGGTACCGTCCCGTCCGCGCTGTGTATGGCCACTTAAAAACGTTGGGGGTGAAATGAGGCTTGTTTCTCGAGGACTGTTCAGGCTGTCCACAGCCTTGCAGGGCGGTCGGAGAGTGAGGGGCTGGTGTGCCGGGAGGCACGGCTGTGTGCCGGGGCAGGGACGTGGAGCAGAGTCTCCCGGCAGGTGCCCAGTGGCCTGGCGAGGCTGCGCGGGGGGAGACCGTCTCAGCTCCTCTCCCAGGGCGTGCAAGGCAGCAGGGCCCTCCAATGGCCCTGTGCCCCTGTGGGTGGGACAGGCCTGGGCTCAGCCTGGGCTCCTGGAGGTGCCCTTCAGGCGCCCTTTGGGCGGGTGGAGGGTCGCCTCCTCCTGCCCTCCTCTCCTCACTTGAGAGTTGGGCGTTTCAGGCAGCTGCACAGGCCGTGAGGTCAGGTTCCCCCTGCACAGCTCTCAGCAGCTGGGTGTGGTCTTTCTGAATTTTTACGACTATCTCCAAATAAGAACAACAGAGGGGTTAATGAGAGGACATAGAAAGCTGTTCTGCTGCTCACCCTTTGAAAAGGACCGTGGTCTCTGCGGGTGTGTGCCGGCCTTGCGGCCCTGCTGTGTCCCGGCAGTGATGCCCCGTCTCTCTCTGTGGTGCCTGTGAGTGGGGGGACTGCTCTGGTCCGGTGGTGTCCTGCGGTCCAGCTGCCTGAGGAGCAGCGGGTAGGACCTAGATCCCCAAGCCTTCTCTCCTCGGAGGAGGTGGCCATGCGGTGGGGCGGGGCCCCTCGTGGTGCTCTCTGCCTGGGTGGCCGTGTGTCAGCTGCAGGCTCTGGAGCGTCCCTGTTTGGGGGTTTGGTTCCGAGCAGCCCTTCTCCCGGGGGCCTTCGGCAGCCGGGTCTCGCTGGGCTCCCTGGCTGTGCCCCTCTGTGCCCTCGGGGTTCTCAGCGCGGCCCCTCCTGCCAGCCACCCCTGCTGCCCCTGCTGCCCCTCGGGGTGAGGGCGTGCGTCTCCCCTCTTGGGGGAGAACGGGCCGCCAGGTGGGTTTTACCATCGCGCCAGCAGTGGGGCGATTTCTCTGAGCTCTCCCGCCATGCGGGTGTCCCCGCGGGCCTCTCATGCTGCTTCTGGGATTGGGCGCATGTTAGAGGAAGCCAGCGTAGTGGTCTGAGTGGGGCTGGCTGGAAGGGGCGTGTGGGAGGAGCGGTGTGGTGGAGGTGGCTGGCCAGCAGCACGGATGGGGGTGCCCCCAGGGAGGCGGCAGACATCAGCGCTGGGGGGGTGTCTGTGAACAGTGGTCGGTGCAGACCGCGGAGACGGCTGTGCGTGAAGGAGTGCAGGAATAGGCTTGGGTGCACGGTCCGGGGCAGAGATCACTCAGCGTCGTCCATCACACCTGCAAGGGCGGTGGTTTCNGGGGGGGGGTGGCCATTGTCTTGGCCTGCTGCTGAGTGGGGGCCCTGGGAGGGGCGTCCTCCACGGAGGGCAGGGCGGCTCCCGGGCAGTGTGGGTCCCCTGCCTAGGCAGAGGTGGATGCCGGCAGCTTGGGCATCAGGTCAGCACGAGAGCCCCTGTGGGGCCCCGGGCTGTGGGGAGAGGAGGCCCCTCCAGGGAAGGAGGAGGGGCCGGCTCCCAGGGAGGGTCCAGCGCTCACCCTGCCCGCCTGCAGCTCCCCCACAGCAGCGGGTGGGAGCTCCGTCAGCAGCCACACGCCACACGCCGTCAGCAGGACTCGAGCCCTGCCAGCTGCACACGTGTTTCCAGTTTGCACGTGTGTTTGCACTGACATTTCTAACGGCTTTGGTCAAGGAAAGGCTGTCTCCTTGTTTTCCAAGCTGTGTCACGAGGCTCGGCTGAAAGCTCTGGGCGGAGCCTGACCACGGCCGCCCTCCTGGGTGCCAAGCCTGGCCGGCCCATCTCACTATCAGTGGGGAGGATTCACAAAGCGGCTCCAAGACCTCAGAGAACCTTTGACGTTGTGTAGCTCCTCACTTTGAAAATGGCTTTGAGTTGAGACTGTAACCTTGTGTTGTCTCAGATAGGTCTGGGGGGATTTGCGGGCTTCACCCAGTAGAGGCGACTTCGTGGTCGCACGTGCTGCTTACACTCGTTCTGTGTTGCACGTCTTGATGCCAGCCTCAGCCTTCATTGGAGGGAAATCTCAGGGGCTCATCACAGAGGACGTGCCCACCCCGTCCTCCAAGGACAGGTCTCTCCAGCTGCCCAGGGCCCCAGGCTAATGCACTAGCTCTCAAGCATCTTGTTTTTTTGTAATTTCTAAAAGCTTTTCTAAAGAGGTTAAGATAGTCTTTGTCCAAAGATTGTGTTTTTATCTTTAAAGTCAGATTTAAAACAACAAGCTTGGATTGTAACGTTTCTGAAGGCGGCACGGTCTGAGAACCGATGGGGGCTTTCCTGGCGCGTTCGCAGCCACTCACCACTCCCTGTTCTTTGCCATCGACTTAGAGTGCCCTGGTCAGAAATCAGATTCACATGCTTGTCTCCTTCTGTTTGCTAACCTTGTGGACCAGGTCAGGACTGTGGGAATGCCCGCTTAGACCCCCTTAGTTACGTGACATATTTTTCTTCCTCAAGGTAAGTGGCTGTCGATTGCAGCAACTGTCATGAATTCGAATGCTGTCTTGGGCTGGCGCGTGTGCGGCGGTCTCAGGGGGCCTCTGGGCCCTGGGCGCAGGCGCCGGCCGGGCGTCAGGGGTGTGCACACAGTGACCGCGGCTGCTTGCAGACAGTTATGTGTGATGCTGTGTCTCCTTGACTGAATTAGTGTTTTGGTGGACTTCACAATTATAGTAAGTTTTATGATAGCTTTGATAATTATCAGCTTTCAAAAATCACTTTATTTATAATTTTTTCAGGAGATAAATCTCCCCCTAAACTTGAACCATCAGATGCATTACCTCTTCCTTCAAACTCGGAGCCTAACTCAGAACCACCAACCCTCAACCCAGTAGAACTCCACCCAGAGCAGAGTAAACTGTCCAAAAGAGTCACATTTGGTAATGAGTCACATAGCACTTGCACTCAGAGCGCGCTGCTAAGCGGACACTCTCCAGAGCCCACCCTCGCCCGTAGTGGCGCTGCGCCGGGGGCGGAGCCATCGAGCGATGTAAACAGACGCACTTCTGTTCTCTTCTGCAAACCGAAAAGTGTAAGCCCCCCAAAGTCTGCCGAGAACACTGAAACCCAGCCAACTTCTCCTCAGCTAGGGACCAAAACCTTTTTGTCTGTAGTCCTTCCGAGGTTGGAGACTCTTCTGCAGCCAAGAAAAAGGTCGCGAAGCACCTGCGGCGACTCTGAGGTGGAGGAGGGGTCCCCGGGAAAGCGCCTGGACACAGGTAAATAGCGCCCCCCGTGTGCTCCCAGTCTCGGGCAGTCGGGGTGGGGGGGTGCCTCCAGGGCCGGTGTTTGCCCTTTGCTGTCCACGGGAGGAGACAGATGCTGTTTCTGTTTGAAAAGCGCCCAGCCACAGGCCTGAGGTGGCAGCGCCTCAGGGTGGCCGAGGGCCGGGGTCGGCTTGGGCTCGGGGCCCTGCTGGTCCCTTCCTGGAAGTCTGCCCCGGAGGCTCCGACTGGCGGGTGTGTGGGTGCCGGGCAGCAGGCCCCGCTTCTGAAGCCTGCGGGCCCGGCGGGCACGGCGTGTTGTCCGCCTGCCCTCTTGCTGTCCTGTGTGGCTTGGTTGGTTCACGTGCCATGAGCTGTCTGCTGCTAAGGCGGTGTGAATGGGCTTCTGGTCTCTCACGGAGCGCTCGTGGCCGAGGTCTGTCTGGTGAGCTCACGTCCGCGTGCCTGTGCTCCTCAGGAGTCCCCTGGGCCGTGCTCACACTGGGCGTCTTTGCTCCCCTGCTCTCAGCCTGTGCCGAACCCCAGCCCTCCTGGCGGAGGCGTGGGGCTTCCGTGCTGGTGAACTAGCGGTGGGTCGCGCTCACGTCCCCTCCAGGGTGGCTGTGCTGTGGGTGTCTCTGGAGGCGTGCTGGCCGCAGACGAGGTGAGCTGTCGGTGCGTCGGTCACAGGCGCGCAGAGGAGTGCGCCCTCCCCTCTGCTGCTTGGATTCGAGCCGCTCGGGTCGCGGGGTGGGCGGGTCCCAGCTTTCACGGAGGTGTGTCTCCTGCACCTTGACGGACAGGCTGGTCTTCTCTTCGCCAGAGTAAACGTGTGCCCGTTAACTAGTTTTATTAGATAGTACACTTTCCAGTAAGTACAGTGCTTCTGTTTTGATGAGTTGATATCAAGTTGGTAATTTTTGCTACATTGTTAGAACTGTGAGCTCTCTGGGCTGCGTGAGTGTCCAGGACCCAGGTTCAGGTGGGTCCCCTTTGTGGCGGGGGCCTTTCTCAGCTAGGCTTAGTGGGAGACGCTCGGCTTGGTTTTCTGTTGCTGGGATTCTCCTGGAGAAGGCAATGGCAGCCCACTCCAGTACTCTTGCCTGGAAAATCCCATGGTCGGAGGAGCCTGGTAGGCTGCAATCCATGGGGTCGCTAAGAGTCGGGCACGACTGAGCGACTTCACTTTCTCTTTTCATTTTCATGCATTGGAGAAGGAAATGGCTACCCACTCCAGTATTCTTGGCCTGGAGAATCCCAGGCACGGGGAGCCTGATGGGCTGCCGTCTATGGGGTCGCAGAGAGTCGGACATGACTGAAGCGACTTAGCAGCAGCAGCAGCAGCAGGATTCTTCTAGCAGCCCCCCTTCTGCCGGGAGGCGAGTCGGACACCACCCTGTGGTCAGGGCCCTGGCGAAGCCGGTGTGCTGGGGCTGCCAGGCCCTGAGTGCCCTCTCTAAGGGGCTGAGCTTCGGGCCTCTGGCCCCGTGGGTCTCTGGCTGCTGGACTTTTGGGGCCTCTGGGCTCCCTCCTGAGACGTCTCTGTAGAAACCACGTCGCTCCTTTGCTGCCACCCTTGAGCCAAGGACGCTGCAGGTTCTCAGGAGTGGTGGCCACTCTGGAAGGCGGTTCTGGAGGCCTTGCGAGTGGGCTGGGTACGTTGGAGTTGCTGGCCCTGCGGCCTGGCTCAGGCAGAGCCCTTTCTTTCTCTCTGGGCGGCGGCGTCTTCTGTCTTCCACGCGCAGTTCGTCCTGAGGGTCTGCTCGGCACCGACTGGGCTGGCCCCAGGTCCTGGCGTGGCCTCGCCCGGGCGTCTGGTGGGCTCCGTGGCTCCAAGCCATAGACTTGGCGGTCTTGAGATGTGGGCATTCGCAGCCTTCCGCTTCTCCCAGAGAGCTGTTTTTGTGCCTCGTAGGACGTCCTCGGTGTCCACTGTGCGCGGCGAGGCTTCCCTTCTCACGGGCGCGCGGGCCTCTCGTTGCAGGCGCCCCTTGGGGTCCTCGTGCTGCTCTCGTTCCCGGAGCCGCGTCTCTGGGGCCCGCACTGTCTGCCCGCTTCCTCTGTGCCCACCGACTCTTGGCCTGGGCCCTCCTCTTGCGACATTTGCCGCGTGGCTCCTGGCTCCTGGCGTGCGCGCTGTTCAGGGAGTGTCTGGCCTGCAGGCCTTCAGTCAGACTAAACGGCCGTTTCGCTGTTTTCCAGGTCCTCGTTTTAGCTACTAACGTGGGGTAACTCGCTCTTTGGACCCTAACTGTTCTCTCTCACTCACCTTGGACGGGAGAAGCGGAAGGACCCCACATCCTTGCGTGTCACCCAGTCCTTGTGGACGTCATTGGAAGCGCCACACAAAACCCACACACAGCACCTGGCAGAGCCAGGCCGCCTCACCCGCCCACCCTGTCTGGTGGCCGGCCGCCCGCAGGTGCTCAGGCTGGCTGGGACGTCGCGTGGCCTCCCTGCGCCCAGGGCGACCGTGCAGAGGCATGCCCGGGGCTGAGGCGCCCGTGGAGCTGCTGCCTCCACAGACGACTGACGTGGACAGACCTGGCCTGCCCTCGCCGGCACCGGACTGGCTCCAGAGGACCTGGGGTGGCGCTGGGGCCGGTGCGGGAAGGACCGCGTGGCCCGGCCCGCGTGGCGTCGGCGCCGTCTGCCCTCGCTGTCCACTGTTGGCGCAGGCCTTCCGGCTTCTGCCGCCCCCCTGCTCGTCCTCTCGCCCCTCGGTCGTCTCCGGGAGGCACAGCTGTCTGTCACCACGCCGAAAGCCTGCTGCCGGGAGCGGACGCCCTGCCCTGGGCGTGGGCCTCCCCTGACGGGGGCCCGCCGGCCTTCCTGCTGCCGCGTCGTCTTGGAGCCGGCCTGGGCGCCAGCAGGGCGTCGGGACCCTGCTCGCTGTGCGTCTGTGCTCTCGTTGAAAAAGGCGGGGAAACACCCCGGAGTGCAGTCCCGTTGCCGACACCGAGAATAAAACCAGGACAGCCGGCGCTGCCGCCGCTGCTCCAAGCAGCTGGCTGCGGCCCAGCGCCTGGGGCGCCCCGCGCGAGCCTGGCGGGCTGTGGCCTGCAGGAGCCCTCGGGCCTCCTGTCCCCACGCCGTGAGGGTTCAGGACGCTCGCTGTGGCCCCGCTGACCGGCGTCTCGAGTTGGGCCAGGGCTCCCCACTCGGCGTGTCAGTCTTTGGGATGGAGAAGGGGGTTTGAGATCCTGGGTGCCTCTTGTCATCCGAGGCATTGGCTCTGATTCCCAGGGACCCTGGGGGCTTTGCCTGTCCCCAAAGCCACTTTTGACTGGGCCCTGACCTGACTCCTTGTGTCAAGGGGGCCCTGTGCGAGCTCCTGCCCAGTGTCGCTTCAGGCCCCGCGAGGTCTCGGCTGCGTGCGGCAGCTTGCGGAGCCTGGCCTTGCTCCAGCCACGGGCCTCGTGCCCTTGGGCTTGTCTGCCGCTCAGCGGGTAGTGTGTGGAAGCCTCTGCTTGACTCACTCGTCGCCCCGGGTGGGGGTGTCCCCTGAGTCTTGGGGAGGCACGCGTGTCCTTGTGTCCGCAGCTGCCCCCGGGCCCTCTCCCCCTGGTGTCGCTCGTCACCAGGTGTGTGCACGGGCAGGGCTGTCGGCGCCGTCTCCCCGGATGCGCTGGGGGTTCTGGGGCTGGCCCGTCTCCCCCTCTCTCCACCCTCCATCGAGCCTTGGGTGGGCGGCTCCCACCTCCCACCATGTGCTGGGCCGCGGGCGGCGGGCCCGTTCACCCCTTGCCAAGCCCTTCCCAGGCGCGGGTGCCCGTCAGGCGGTGAGGCGGCCCTCTCGGGGTCCTCCTCCCTGCCGGGAAAGGCAGTTGAGTGGCTTGGGCAGGGGCGGCAGCCTCCCAGCTCTGGTTCTGTGGCTCCGCGGCTGAGCACCCTTGGCCCTGCTGTCCTTGAGGGCGTGTCTGGGCCTGGCCCCACATCAGGGGCTATCCGGGGGCCTCCTGGGGTGCGGGTGGGGTCTTGGAGCCCCCGGTGTAGGGCTTGCGCCCGGGTATCTGGCCCCTGGGCTGAGACAAGACGCTTGCTTTCTCAGGGTGGTTTGGTCCAGGTTCCAGAAATGAGTGTAACACCCCTGACTACCTGTGGTTGCTACTTAAAATAAATAAGACCTGGGTAGAAGAGAGAACGTGCCAGGCTTGGTGCGTGTCGGCAGAGGGGCAGCCGTCTGGCTGGCTCGCTGCGGCGGCAGCAGGAAGCGTGCTGTCCCTGCATCTTTGCTGCGTCTGGTAAAGCGTTTCCTTGTCTCGTTTTGTTTCCAGAGAAATACATGTGCAGCAGATGAGAAAACCGGTAATTGGTCAATTCCTTCAAAACATTTTTAAAGAAACAGATTTTTAGGTTTTTGAAGCATGAGGACTGGGATTCTTTTGAGGGAAAAGTCACGTCCCCCCTGCAGCCATCGCCCAGAGGGGCTGGGCTGGGCTGGGCGGCGCTGGACGCGCCTCGGGCTCCCGGCGCGTCGTAACCTGGGGGATGGGGCGCTTGGTCTTCCCCCCTGCCTCCTGCTGGCGTGGACTTCCGGGGCGGGACCTGAGGTTGGCTCTGAGGCCCTCCTTGACCTGCGGCGTGACGCCGTGGGCTTGCGGGCCGCTTGCTGTTCGGGCCTCCTGGCCTCCTGTGCGCTGTGGTAGGGTCGGGGTGAGTGGCTTCTGGACACAAGGGCCCCACGCGGACCGGACGCCTGTCTTGGGTCTCAGGCTCTGGAGGGCTGGGGGCCTGCTCGTGCTTTGTTTTGGAAGAAGATTTTCCTTCGCTGGGAGCGTGCAGATCCCCTGGAAGCCCCCCCGCCCCCTCGCAGGCTCAGGGCCTCGGCTGGTGGGACTGGAGTGTCCAGGAAGGAATAGCCGGTGTCTGTTCGCCTTCGTGGGATCTGTGTTTGCACTCGGTTCCCCCTCTCCCGTGCGTCTGTCTGTCTCCATGTGCAGGGCGCGTGGGTGTGGGTTGCAGGTGCATCTGTCTGTGTTGTCCCGATTTAGAGAGCTGGCGAGCTCACGGCTGCGTGCACACCTGTTTTCCAGGTCTCACCAATGGCTTTGGGGCCACGCGGGGCGAGCAGGAGCTGGGCGGCGCCCCGGGGAGGACCGCCGCACCGCGCCGCCGCTGCGCCTCCGAGTCCAGCATCTCCTCCAGCAGCAGCCCGCTCTGCGACGCCAGGTGGGCCCCGGGTGTGCCTGCTCCCCGCCACCCGCTCTGTGGAGCCCACAGGCGGGGAAGACAGCACGGGAGAGCTGAGCACAGCTTGCGAGCACATAGGCCACATCCATACGGGCCTCCCCCAGCCCTGGTTTATCACAGAGATGGCTGGAAGTCCTGTGGTTAGGACCTGCTGCTCTCGTTGCCTGGCTCAGGCTGGTCCTTGGTTGGGAAACTGAGATCCCACATGGTGGGGCCAAAAAAAAGTGGCTGTAGCCCACACTGCATCCCCTGAACACCCCCTACGCCCCACACCCGCGTGCTCTGGGTGCTGACGGTCTGTCCGCTTCCCCCTGAAGCTTCAGTGTACCGAAGTGCGGCCGCGGCAAGCCGGCCCTGGTCCGCAGGCACACGCTGGAGGGCCGCAGCGAGCTGATATCCTGCATCGAGAACGGGAACTACGCCAAGGCGGCGCGCATTGCTGCTGGTGAGTCTGTGCCCACCAGCCCTGCGCGGAGGGGGAGGTGCCAGAACCCAGAGGCCTGGCGCTGCAGAGCAGGGCAGGGGCGCAGCTGCAGAGGGCCCCGACACCACGCCGGGCCACCTGTGTCCCCGGCCCTGGTGCCCAGGTGCCCTTAGGCGTGCGGCCCAGTGGGTCCCGAAGGCCCTGCCGTGACTCCCCGCTTCCCCACCCTTCTCCCCAGAGGTCGGTCAGAGCAGCATGTGGATATCCACCGATGCGGCCGCCTCCGTCCTCGAGCCCCTGAAGGTCGTGTGGGCCAAGTGCAGTGGCTACCCCTCGTACCCGGCCCTGGTGAGTGCGGGCAGGCGGGCAGGGCGTACGGAGCGAGCCTCGGGGCCGTGTCCCGCTCCTGGGCCCCCCGCACTGCTGGGATGGGTGTCCCGGGAGACCCCACGTGGAGTTGGGGTCTCAGTGTGTCGGGCAGTCAGGGTGTCAGAGAGGTGGGGTGTGCTGTTCTCAGAGTCGGGGTCTCGGAGTCATGGTGTGGGGCTCTTGGAGTCAGGGTGTGGGGGTCTCGGAGTCGGGGTCTCGGGGTTGGGGTGTGGCTGACGTCCCCTTCCGCCCACTGCTCGTCTGGCCGCGGCCTGTGCTGTGACCTTGCGCCCTCCCTGTGCAGATCATTGACCCTAAGATGCCACGCGTGCCTGGCCACCACAACGGGGTCACCATCCCGGCCCCGCCGCTGGACGTGCTGAAGGTCGGCGAGCACATGCAGACGAAGGCCGACGAGAAGCTCTTCCTCGTGCTCTTCTTCGACAACAAGCGGAGCTGGTGAGCGCGGCCCGCCGGCGGGAGCGGGCCCCGCCACCCCCGGGACGGGCGGGGCGCCGCGAGCTGGGCCCCGGGTCCCCGTGCACTCTGCGGGCCCTGCTCGGGCTCCCAGACCCCCGTCTCTGCAAGGGCCGCTCCCACCGTGGCTGCACGGCTCCCGGCTCCCGGCTCCTCTGCAGCCCCCGCCCCGAGGCCCGTCTGAAGCCAGACCGCCCTGTGCGGGGGCCCTGAGGTGTCCCCAGGTCGGGGGGGTGCGTCTTGCTGACCCTGCCTCCCCCAGCCGGCCGCCCTGCTGGGTTCCGCTGGGCAGCCCTGTGCTTCGCCGGCTGGATAGCGGTGTGCCTGGCGGTCAGGTGGGGCCGGTGGGAGTACCCGCAGGGCCTGTGCTCTGGGGTTCCAAGGCGCTGCCTGGGGTGTGGAGGCCAGGTGTGTGTGGGGTCACCGTGGGCAGGTGGCACGCTCGGGCCTCACAGTCCGTTTTCTTCCTCAAAGGCAGTGGCTTCCGAAGTCCAAGATGGTGCCTCTGGGCATTGACGAGACGATAGACAAGCTGAAGATGATGGAGGGCAGGAACTCGAGCATCCGCAAGGCCGTGAGGGTCGCCTTTGACCGCGCCATGAGCCACCTGAGCCGCGTGCACGGGGAGCCAGCCAGCGACCTCAGCGACGTCGACTGAGCAGCTGCCCGCCCGTGCGCATGGGTGTAGATGCTGTACATTGCTCGCCACTTAACTTATTCTCAGTGTTAGGGCAGCTGGGTCCTTTCTCCCAGGGAGGGGAGGGTTTTCCCGGTTTTCTATGACCCATCCCCATCTGGGCGCCCGTGGCGGCCTGGGTGCATCCCAGGTGCCGCTCCGTGCCCCTCACGGCACCGGCGGGGGCGCTGCTGGCGCCATTTCTTCGATCTGTAGCGCTCGCTCTCTGTCTCTTTTTTTTTTTTTTTAAAGACTTTTGAATGTTTAATAATTTTGTAAATCATACTCTTTACACAGAGTACCACTATTTAATAGATGGGATGTACATTTACAATGACAAATGTGTATTTTAAGAAAGAAAATGACATTATTTTGAATGGTACTTTGTGGAAAGAGGTGGAGAATAAATTTATGCCGCGCGCATCACTCGCAAATCACCAAAAACACTCCGCCGCCTCCGTGAGGGCCGGGGCAGGCCTCCTGGGCCTCCCCTGCCGCCTTGCCCACCTGCCAGCCTCCCACGGTGTGCCTCCCAGCGGATTATTTATTGTAGAAAGTGTATTCATTTGCTTTATAATGAAAAATAAATTTGCAGAAGTATATTGATATGCATTTTTATACAGGCACATAAAAATTCAACTTGCTTTGGGAGCAGGATGTTGGTTGTTGTATAAATGACTCTGGCTGTGTGTGCTTTGATTTTGTAACTTGTAATCTTTTGTTTACAATGAGGGGCTTTCTGTAACTCGTTTTAATTTAGAACACTTTGGTAGCAATAGAAACTTTGGATACATTTTTGTATGGTACATGTGATGTATATAGAATTAGTACTTTATTTTTAAGAGGTAAAAGCATTATGTTAGGGGAAAAGGTAGGGTGGGTTTCCAAAATTGCATTTTTTATATAAAAAAAAATAAAGTCAAGATTTGGACGGTGTGGCCCTTTCATTCCTGCCCCCCTAGCACGCCGAGCGGCCGGCAGCCGGGCTGGGGAGGGTGCCCCGGCCTGGGCCTGCCCCTGGCCCGTGCCCCGCCTTCATCTCTCTGTGTTCTGGGGTGTCGTTATTTATTATTTCACCTAATCGTATTTTTATTTTAAAATGGTAGCTTGAAACTTTACATGTTTTTTTCTTTTCAGTTTCCATTGTTTGTAACATTTCCATAGAAACTTGAAAATAAAACATCTTCCTTGGATAGCTCTGTCCCGTGTCTGACGGCCGCTTTCTCTCTGCTGGGATCCCAGGTCCTCATGGACGGCCTGCTGGGGCTGCGTTGCTGCGGTGCGGCCTTGGCCGTGGTCTGAGGGGGGTGAGAGGGACAGAGGCCTCCCGCCCGGGGCCTGTGCTCGTGGTGGGGTGGGCGCTCCTGCACCTCCGCTCCCCCAACCCCTCGGGCTGCCCCGCCTCTCTGGGCCACCCGCTCGGCCCTGCCCGCGTGCAGCCTGCCCGTCCGCCCAGGCTCGGCCCTGCCCGCGTGCAGCCTGCCCGTCCGCCCAGGCTCGGCCCTGCCCGCGTGCAGCCTGCCCGTCCGCCCAGGCTCGGCCCCGCCGTGAGGCTCCAGAGGCGCGCCCAGCCTGGCACCGGCTCCTCTGACGGAGGGCAGCCCCAGGGAGCCCCCGTCTCGGAAGCTGCCTTGGCCCAGTGCTGACGGCCTGGCCCCCGACCCTGGGCAGGGCTGTGTTGGTCGGGGCTGCGGGCAGACCCCTGCCCGGGCCTGAGGGGGCCCTGTGTTCTCAGCTTGGGCCTGAGGGCACCCTGTGTCAGCTTGGGTCACACCCCGGTGGCCCCGGGGCTCCAAGATGCAGGCGCTTCACAGTTGAGAGGATTTGTCCAAAGCCGTCTCCCGGGGCCCGACCCCAGCCTGTCCCCTTCTTGTTGCTTCCAGCTCATCTTTCGTCCCCATCTCTGTTTCAGATTGAGTGCGGTGCGGGCTGCTGAGAGCTTGGCGTGGGTGTGGGGTGGTGTGTGCCCTCTGGGGCTGTTGGCCATCTTGGGCACCTGCTCCCTGGGGCCTGCCCCTCGGTCTCTGGCCAGGGGGGAGCATCTTGATAGTTTGAATTCTGCCCCTCGCAGGGCAGCTTAAAGTGGGGGCACCTGTGTTTGGGGTCTCTTGGCCCTGGATCATGCGGAGGTGTCCTGGGCCCGGTGGAGACAACACTTCGGGTGGGCAGTGTGGGGGCGGGTGGAGGGGAGTAGGTTTTCCTAGGGGCCGTGTGGGGAGGGGCTTGGTCCTGGGGGACCAGTGGGCAGGGGGCAGCTTTGGCATGTGGGGGTCTGCATGGGTGGCTGGGGGCCCTCGGGCTGGTCTCTTAGCTCCTGCAGCTAACCCTGTGTGCTCTCTGCTTGGGGCCCTGGCCCTACTGACTTGAGGCCACAGGGGCAGAGACTAGACACGGGTCTCCTGGTCCAGGCAGAGGAGCCTGTGCCCCCAAGTGTGGCCCTGGCGTCCAGCTCCCAGCCTACCCTGGGGCATTCTGTGTTCCAGGCAGTGTGGATGGTGCTTGTTACGGGGCTGGGGCTCCCGGCCTGTCCCCTCTCACAGGGTCCCTCAGTGGCGTGGCTCCCCGCCAGTCCTGTGGGCAGCACTGAGCGGGGCAGGGATGCTTGCGTCCCCTGCACGCCCTCTGTGGGGCCCTCCGTCCCAGATGTGTCTTCCTGGCCCCCTTCCAGGCCTGCTCTGTGGGTATGGTGGACTCCCCACTCCTGGACCAGGTACATCTGGCTTCTCGGGGGAGGAGGGATCAGCGGTCCCCCAAATCCTTCCCCACAAACCAAGGGCTGACCCCAGGCTGGGGAGACTGTTAACAGACCCCAGCCCCTCCTGGGACTCCCCCCAGGGAACACCATCCATGGGCACTGAGGCCCCCAGCTTCATCCTTGAGCCCCAGGCTTTTGGAGCCGAGTTCTGCTGGCGGGGCGCGGCCTCTCCTACAGCGCCCGCTGCTGAGACGCTGGCGCCCCCACTGCACTCTGTGTTGTGATGGAGCCTCTTGAGATAAAGGCCACACCTCCAGGCCTGGGGACCAGACAGATGCTAAGTAACCGGAAGCACCACTTCCAGGAAGTGTCCTGCAGGTAGGAGGAGCTTCTTCTTGCTGTCTGGAATGTGGATGGGGTGGTTGGAGTCAGAGCAGCCATTCTGGGTCATGTGGAGAGTGGCAGAACCGCAAGGTTGGTGGAGCCTGGGTCTCTGATGCAAGCAAAGAGTTTTCCTGTTGTGAAATGCAATTCATATTTCATGGCAAGACAAAAGTTTGTACAAAAATTGTTCTCTACCCTTTGGACCACTCTCTCCCCCTCCTGCACCCCTCCATGGCGTATCCGCACTATGCGTCACCAAACCTTCCCCGTTGGCAGGAATACCTGCTCAGCCATGAAAACCAGTACTCTCCCAGCATCAGCAAGACAGCTCCTTAAAGATAAATTCCTTCTTGATCTCCTGAGGGGCCATGATGGCGCTTAGATCTTGTGTAAATTGTCAGTAATAAGTCATTTGATGTCCAGCCCTCGAGGTTGAGATACAAGGTCTCAAAAACCTTGTATCACTGTGCCTTGACATAAAATGGGCAAAACAGCTCTCAGAGCTTACTGACATGCCCTTCCCAGGTTATAATTCTCAAATTTGGCTCAGATAAAATGTTTCATTTCTTGTGTAGCTTGGCTGATTAATTTTTCATCAACACCATGAATCCTGAAGACTTTATGTAATGTGTGTGTGGCGAGTCACTTCAGTCCTGTCTGATTCTTGGAGACCCCATCCACTGTGGCTCCTCTGTCCACGGGATTCTCCAGGCAAGAACACTGGAGTGGGTTGACATTTTCTCCTCCAGGGGATCTTCCCGACCCAGGGATCAAACCCAGGTGTCCCGCATTGCAGGCGAATTCTTTACAAGTGCCACCTGGGAAGCCCGATAGTTCACCAATAGGACAGGAAAAAAACGGGCAAACAATGGACTCCTTTCACAGAAAAGTAAATACAATTGGCTCTACACAAGGTGAAAAAATTGCCGAATTTCACGCATAGTAATAGAAATGCAAATTACAGTGGCTCCATAAAGGCCATTTTAAAGCTTCGGGAGGGCAGAGAAGCAAGACGCGGCGCGGCGCCCCTGGCGGCGGGAGGACGCGGCGCCGAGCCTCCGGCCGGACGCGCTGCTGAGCGACGAGCTGTGAGCCGTGCCCACCGCGAGAAGCGATCTCTCAGGCGGCAGAATCTAGGAAGAGCCACGGTTGGCAGCGCACTCGACGTCCACAGGCAGGCGGGCAGGGCCCGTCGGAGACGCAGTGTCTGGGGTCCTCACGGCCTCGGCCCCTGACGGTGGGGGGGCCGGAGGGTGGACACTGTGTGCCCAGCTGGGTCAGAGGGGGCGCCCGCTTGCATACGTGCAGAGACCCGATCCCCGATCCCCGGAGTGGGCCTGGAGCCCGGCAGCCCAGGGGCTCCCTCCAGGTGAGGCCGGGTGGGCGGGGGTCCAGCCTGGGGTCCGACAAGGACCAACCAGCATCCAGTCGCTCCTGGTTCCCGTCTAAAAGGTCAGGGTCGGGGACGCAAAGCCGAAGGTCAGTCTCTGCTCCACGGCCAGGCAGCCAGGGCTGTGGGAACTGGCCTCGGGTTGGGGGACACTGGCTGGCTGGGGGGCTCCTCGGGGCTCCGTGCGCTCCCTCCCCGTTGGGGGCCCCGCCGTTTATAACCCAGACTCTCACTGTAAAACGCCTCATGTCACTGCTGTGTTTGCTTCTGCCATGAGCGACGTGCATGAGTGACAAGAACACCCGTCCCCTCCCTCCCGAACCTACCCACCCCCACGTCCCACCCTTTAGTTTGTCACAGAGTGCCCCTCCGGTAGCTTCCACTGGCTGGCTGTTTTACACACATCCTCCAATTAATACACACACACACAAAAGCTAAACAAAATCTTTAAAAAAAAAAAAAGCATCACGTCAATAAAAGCGCAGTCCCGGCGTGTGGTCACAGCGTGTGCTGACTGCTGAGCGGAGGCGCGGCCTGGGCCCAGTCCCGTGGTTATCACCCCACTCGACACACGAGACTTATGTTTAAATATTAGTGCTTACCTGCCCTGGAGGACTCATTTTATTTGGTCTTAAAAAGTGATATACACAAAGATATTCAAAGTTAAAAACTCATCAGTGCTCCAAGACTCCGTCAGGCTCACCGATACACAGGGGGTGATTTGTCGAGGTGTCTGGGAGTGGAGGGCCTGGGCTCTTTGCTGCAGATCTGGGGAGACACCGCGGAGGGCAGAGGCTCCTTGGGAGACCTTTTGATGGCGTTCTGTTGCCTTATCTCATGAACGCGCTTCTGTTGCAGAAGAAAAGCGTCTCTTGTGGTACCAAGCCCCACCCTGGAGGCTAGACCCTGCAGGCCCCCACGCCTCCCTCCGCCTGCCCGACCAGAAGAGGCCCCCAGGGTGGAGGTACAGGGAGGTCTGAGGGCTGTGGTTGTGTCTGGGGTGGTGGGCGGCCCTGTGCACAGGACCTGGGCTGGGTGGGGGTAGGGGGTGGGCAGGAGCCCCAGGCCCTCCTGCCGTTATTAACCAGTTCAGCTCAGTCTGTCCGACTCTGTGGTCCCATGGACTGCAGCCCACCAGGCCTCCCTGTCCTTTACCAACTCCCGCAGTTTACTCAAACTCATGTCCATCAAGTCAGAAAAAACAGCCATAGTTGGAAAGGTTCCCTTGGTGTCTCTAACTTTCTAGAAGAGATCTCTAGTCTTTCCCATTCTATTGTTTTCCTCTATTTCTGTGCATTGAACACTGAGGAAGGCTTTCTTATCTCTCCGTGCTATTCTTTGAAACTCTGCATTCAGATGCTTATATCTTTCCTTTTCTCCTTTGCTTTTCGCTTCTCTTCTTTTCACAGCTATTTGTAAGGCCTCCTCAGACAGCCATTTTGCTTTTTTCCATTTTTTTTCCATGGGGATGGTCTTGAACCCTGTCTCCTGCACAATGTCACTAACTTCCGGCTATAGTTCATCAGGCACTCTGTCTATCAGA
This sequence comes from Redunca redunca, assembly GCA_006410935.1. Lineage (NCBI taxonomy): Eukaryota > Metazoa > Chordata > Mammalia > Artiodactyla > Bovidae > Redunca > Redunca redunca. The sequence goes on along the minus strand of SJYQ01002719.1, from coordinate 400,699 downwards.
TCTAGTCCCTTAAATCTATTTCTCACTTCCACTATATAGTCATAAGGGATTTGATTTAGGCCATACCTGAATGGTCTAGTGGTTTTCCCTACTTTCTTCAATTTGAGTCTGAATTTGACAATAAGGAGTTCATGATCTGAGCCACAGTCCGTTCCCGGTCTGGTTTTTGCTGACTGTATAGAGCTTCTCTATCTTTGGCTGCAAAGAATATAATCAATCTGATTTCGGTGTTGACCATCTGGTGATGTCCATGTGTAGACTCTTCTCTTGTGTTGTTGGAAGAGGGTGTTTGCTATGACCAGTGCGTTTTTTTGGCAAAACTCTATGAGGCTTTGCCCTGCTTCATTCTGTACTCCAAGGCCAAATTTGCCTGTTACTCCAGGTGTTTCTTGACTTCCTACTTTTGCATTCCACTCCCCTATGATGAAAAGGACATCATTTTTGGGTGTTAGCTCTAAAAGGCCTTGTAGGTCTTCATAGAACTGTTCAACTTCAGCTTCTTCAGTGTTACTGGTTGGGGCAGAGACTAGGATTACTGTGATATTGAATGGTTTGCCTTAGAAATGAACAGAGATCATTCTGTTGTTTTTGAGATTGCATCCAAGTACTGCATTTCGGACTCTTGTTGACTATGAGGGCTACTTCATTTCTACTAATGGATTCCTGCCCGCAGTAGTAGATATAATGGTCATCTGAGTTAAATTCACCCATTCCAGTCCATTTTAGTTCGCTGATTCCTAGAATGTCGACGTTCACCCTTGCCATCTCCTGTTTGACCACTTCCAATTTGCCTTGATTCATGGACCTCACATTCCAGGTTCCTATGCAATATTCCTCTTTACAGCATCAGACCTTGCTTCTGTCACCAGTCACATCCACAGCTGGGTGTTGTTTTTGCTTTGGGCTCCATCCCTTCATTCTTTCTGGAGTTATTTCTCCACTGATCTCCAGTCGCATATTGGGCACCTACCGACCCGGGGAGTTCCTCTTTCCGTGTCCTATCTTTTTGCCTTTTCATACTGTTCATGGGGTTTTCAAGGCAAGAATACTGAAGTGGTTTTCCATTTCCTTCTCCAGTGGACCACATTCTGTCAGGCCTCTCCACCATGACCTGCCCGTCTTGGGTGGCCCTACATGGCTTGGCTTAGTTTCATTGAGTTAGACAAGGCTGTGGCCCATGTGATTAGATTGGTTAGTTTTCTGTGATTGTGGTTTCAGTCTGTCTGCCCTCCGATGCCCTTTCTCAGTGCCTACCATCTTACTGGGGTGTCTCTTACCTTGGACGTGGGGTATCTCTTCATGGCCGCTCCAGCACCACGGAGCCAGCAGAAGATATTAAGAAGAGGTGGCAAGAATACACAGAAGAACTGTACAAAAAAGATCTTCATGACCCAGATAATCACGACGGTGTGATCACTCACCTAGAGCCAGACATCCTGGAATGTGAAGTCAAGGGGGCTTTAGGAAGCATCACTATGAACAAAGCTAGTGGAGGTGATGGAATTCCAATCAAGCTCTTTTAAATCCTGAAAGATGATGCTGTGAAAGTGCTGCACTCAATATGCCAGCAAATTTGGAAAACTCAGCAGTGGCCACAGGACTGGAAAAGGTCAGTTTTTGTTCCAATCCCAAAGAAAGGCAATGCCAAAGAATGCTCAAATTACCACACAATTGCACTCATCTTACACTCTAGTAAAATAATGCTGAAAAATCTCCAAGCCAGGCTTCAACAGTATGTGAACTGTGAACTTCCAGGTGTTCAAGCTTGATTTAGAAAAGGCAGAGGAACCAGAGATGAAATTGCCAACATCTGCTGGATCATTGAAAAAGCAAGAGAGTTCCTAAAGAACATCTATTTCTGCTTTATTTACTATGTCAAAACCTTTGTGTGGATCACAACAATCTGTGGAAAATTCTTCAAGAGATGGGAATACCAGACCACTTGACCTGCCTCTTGAGAAATCTGTATGCAGGTTAGGAAGCAACAGTTAGAACTGGACATGGAACAACAGACTGGTTCCAAATAGGAAAAGGAGAATGTCAAGGCTGTATATTGTCAGCCTGCTTATTTAACTTATATGCAGAGTACATCATGAGAAACGCTGGGCTGGAAGAAGCACAAGCTGGAATCAAGATTGCCAGGAGAAATATCAATAACCTCAGATATGCAGATGACACCACCCTTCTGGGAGAAAGTGAAGAGGAACTAAAGAACCTCTTGATCAAAGTGAAAGAAGAGAGTGAAAAAGTTGTATTACAGCTCAACATTCAGAAAACTAAGATCATGGCATCTGGTCCCATCACTTCATGGCAAATAGATGGGGAAACAGTGGCTGACTTTATTTTTTTTTGGCTCCAAAATCACTGCAGATGGTGATTGCAGCCATGAAGTTAAAAGACGCTTACTCCTTGGAAGGAAAGCTATGACCAACCTAGACAGCATATTTAAAAGCAGAGGCATTGCTCTGCCAACAAAGGTCCGTCTAGTCAAGGCTATGGTTTTTCCAGTGGTCATGTATGTTTGTGAGAGTTGGATTATAAAGAAATCTGAGCGCCGAAGAATTGATGCTTCTGAACTGTGGTGTTGGAGAAGACTCTTGAGAGTCCCTTGGACTGCAAGGAGATCCAACCAGCCCATCCTAAAGGAAATCAGTCCTGAATATTCATTGGAAGGACTGAGGTTGAAGCTGAAACTCCAGTACTTTGGCCTCCTGATGCGAAGAGCTGACTCATTTGAAAAGACCCTGAGGCTGGGAAGGATTGAGGGCGAGAGAAGGGGATGACAGAGGATGAGATGGTTGAATGGCATTACCGATTTGATGAACACGGGTTTGAGTAAGCTCCAGGAGTTGGTGATGGACAGGGAGGCCTTGCGTGCTGCAGTCCCTGGGATCGCAGAGAGTCGGACACGGCTGAGTGACTGAATTGAGTTGAACTGAGTTGGAAAGTGATGCCCTCTGTTCCTCTTCCCTCTGCCCCCCTGTGTCCTCTGTGAGCCTGGCTTCCGCGACCTGTCCTGGTGGAGGTGGGCCTCAGTGGGTGACCGCCAAGTTCTGAGGACAGGCCGATCCCGCTCTGCTCTGCCGGGGGTGAAGCTGGTGGTCCTGGGGTGGGGGCTACAGGTGGGGGTCAGCCCGGCCAGTGGCCCCCACAGCAGCAGCTTCCTGGCTGTGTTGGTGATTCTGTACTTTCTGCACATGAATCACCGTGTGTCATGTGCTGGCCGCGCTTGTGACGGCTGCATGTCCTTCGAGAGGCGGCGGATTTGTTTTAATTTATACATAGCAGATGCTGCGACTTTGCTGGCGTACCCGGTGGATCGTGGACTTGCTTGCTGCCCTCTGTGAATATTAAGCAATCCGGAGCCCAGAAGGTGCTCAGCTTAGGGCTGGGGGCTGGTGTGGACCTGGGAACTTGGCTCCCCACACTCAGCTGCCCACCCCGGCCTGAGAGCCCCACATGCCCCTGGCCCACGCACGGTGGCCCCCAAGCAAGTCCTCCCCACGCCTCTGTGAGCGCCCAGCCAGCAGGGGCGCCTGGGTAGGAGGCTCGGTCCACAGGGGATGATGACCGGACCCCACGGCCAGTGCTGCTGAGGGGGGCCCTGGGGAGCCGATGGCCTCCCAGGAGGGAGATGCCTCTGGTTTAGGGGTGCTGGGGCCCCACCATGGCTCCCCCAGCACTGCCCCCAGACCCAGGCCTTCTCTGTCCTCTGCACAGAGACACCCTCATGGCACACCTGGGTCTGGGGGCAGCCCTGCTGGGCACGCACCAGCTCCCCGTCTACCCCTGCCAGCCACCCCCCACCCCCCCGCACTGCTTTCCAGATCCCAGGCCTTTGTCTCCTGGGCTGCAAGCCTGGCAGGGCCCTCCTTGGGCAGTGCCCCACCTCGGCCTCCTCCTCTGGTTCTTCCCCGAGCCCCCTGGTTACTGAGCCTCCTTCCTCTAGCCCATCAGTTGTCCCCCACCTTTCTGCATTTATCCACTTGCGTCCACAGCTGTTTTCTGGGAACTACTGTGTGCTGGGTTCTGTGTCAGAACAAGAGATGGGTGAGGGCCTGGTGCCCCCTCCCAGGCAGGAGCTGGGTAGCGCCCAAAATGACAGTGTGGACTCACAGGTATGCTGGGCAGGCTGCCTGGAGGAGGCGTCTCACAGCATTGCCCAGGGTGGGGTGCTCCTGGGTGCACGGCAGGAAGGCATCAGTTCAAGGGAGGTGGGGAGGGGTGTTGGGATGGAGGAGCCCCTGAGAGGCCCTGGGAGGGGCGTAAGAGCACCACTTGGACAGGGGTACCAGGTTAGCTGGCTAGGGGTACCCCTGTGCTAGCCGGACGGCTGTGCACGTTGAAGGGTGAAGTGGAGGCCGCGACATGGCTGGACTGAGGTGCAGAGGAGGCAGGTCTGAGGCTGTGGACAGAGTCGCGCCCACGGGGGTTTCCGGGCAGAGGCGCTCTGAGGACACAGCCCGGAAGCGCGCGGTGTCAGGAGGGGCGGGCGCCTCAGCTCCCAGATCTTTCTCAGCCGGCTTTGCGCTCTGCTCATTGTTACGTGGCGGGTCCTGGGTTTAGGACAAGGCAAGGGCAGAGACCCGGCACCCAGGCAGAGGCCATAAGGCCAGAGCAAATGAGGAGGGGGAGATGCTGGGGGCTGTGTTCCGAGGCCTGGGGGTCGACGGTGGGTGACGCAGTCCGAGCTACGAGGGCCCTTGAGGCTGCGGCTTTGAATGTAGCGCCTGGGGCCGCCAGGGGCGGCTCACCTGCGGGGAGGTGACGGAGGGCCCGGTGCGCACGTGGGCCTGCAGGTCAGCAACAGGCGTGCTGATGGCGGGACCTGCGGGCAGGGGAACCGCGGGACGCCTAGCGTGCTGACCACTGAGGTGGGGGTCCCGGGGAGTCCTTGGGGGCTGGAGAAGGTGGGGCAGGAATTCTTCAGAAACAGGGAGGGTCCCCAGAGAATGGCTGTGTTCAGAGCAGAGTGGTCTGGAGGGGGAGTGGTGAAAGGAGGGTCCAGGGAGGGAGGCGTCCTGGACACCAAATGGAGAAGCTTCTGGGGTGGGGGGTGGTGAC
>SJYQ01002719.1:375298-387781 GCA_006410935.1 Redunca redunca | reverse complement strand
TGTGAGATGAGTGCAATTGTGTGGTAGTTTGAGCATTCTTTGGCATTGCCTTTCTTTGGGATTGGAATGAAAACTGACCTTTTCCAGTCCTGTGGCCACTGCTGAGTTTTCCAAATTTGCTGGCATATTGAGTGCAGCACTTTCACAGCATCATCTTTCAGGATTTGAAAGAGCTCAACTGGAATTCCATCACCTCCACTAGCTTTGTTCATAGTGATGCTTCCTAAGGCCCACTTGACTTCGCATTCCAGGATGTCTGGCTCTAGGTGAGTGATCATACCATTGTGATTATCTGGGTCATGAAGATCTTTTTTGTACAGTTCTTCTGTGTATTCTTGCCACCTCTTCTGAATATCTTCTGCTTCTGTTAGGCCCATACCATTTCTGTCCTTAATTGTGCCCATCTTTGCATGAAATGTTCCCTTGGTATCTCTAGTTTTCTTGAAGGGATCTCTTGTCTTTCCCATTCTTTTGTTTTCCTCTATTTCTTTGCACTGATCACTGAGGAAGGCTTTCTTATCTCTCCCTGCTATTCTTTGGAACTCTGCATTCAAATGGGTATATCTTTCCTTTTCTCCTTTGCTTTTCACTTCTCTTCTTTTCACAGCTATTTGTAAGGCCTCCTCCGACAAACTGGAAAAGAGTAACTCTTCTCAATTAATAGCACTGGATACCCATGGGCCACTAGAAGGAACCATGGAAAGAGGTGAGAAGGGCCCCCTGCGCAAGAGCAAACCTCAGAGACTGGCTCAGCAGCGCCCCCTGCCTGGGTTTAGCCCTATGACCCAGTAGGGAAAGCGGCAGAGAGAGCATCAGCTGAGCGTCACAGGCTGGGGGTGATGCCTGAGGAGGCGGGCGGCTTGGCAGACAGACAGACAGACAGATGGGGAGGAGACCTATTAGAGCTAACAGACAAGTTCAGAAAGGCTGCAGGACATGGAGCCAAACACAAAAGGGGATTGTATTTCTCCACCGTAGCACTGAGCAGAGTGAAAATGAAATTAGGAAAACAATTACACCTATAATAGTATCAAAATAACAAAACACTTAGGAATAAATTTAACCAAAGAAGAGCAAAACTTGTACTCTGAAAGCTATAAAACATTGTTGAAATACATTAGCTCCAAATAAATGCAAAGACGTGTTCATGGTCAGAAAATTTAATATTATTAAAGTGGCAATGTGAAAGTGTTAGTTGCTCAGTCGTGTCTGACTCTTTGCAACCCCAGACTGTAGCCTGCTAAACTCCTCTGTCCACGGGGATTCTCCAGGCAAGAATACTGGAGTGGGTTACTATGCCCTCCTCCAGGGGATCTTCCCCACCTAGGGATCGAACCCCGGTCTCCCTCATTGCAGGCGGACTCTTTACCTGAGTCACCAGCAAAGCCCAAGATGGCAATACCCCCAGACTGATGTGCGGATTGTTATCCGACCAAAATCTAAGCTGGCTTCTTTGTAGAAACAGAAAAGCCATTCTACAATTCATATGGACTCTCAAGGAACCTTGAGTAGGGTAAAGCAATCTTGAAAAAGGAAGAACAAAGAGGAGGAGCCCCATTTCCTGACTTGGAGTCGCTGTGGTGCTGCCGTGAGGACAGGAAGCCAGAAAGCGGCAGTGAGAGCTCTCGGTGGGCTTGCCTGGCGGCCCAGGGCTTAAGAGTCTGCCTGCTAATGCAAGGCACACGCGTGTAGGCTCTAGTCTGGGAGGGCCCCAGGTGCTGGGGGCAGTAAGCCCGTCCAGCACGGCTACTGAGCCTGGTGCCCCGGGGCCGGCGCTCCACGGCAGGAGAAGCCTCCACAAGGAGGGGCCCGCACCCCGCAGCTGGAGGGCAGCCCCTGCTCGCTGTAACCAGAGAGAGCCCTCCCGCAGTGCGGGACCCAGCACAGCCAGAAATGAATACATGAATTAAAAGGCCAAAATGTTTAAAAGACCTTGCCCTGGAAGTCAACTGATTTTTGACAGGTGCCAAAGACGCTTACTCCTTGGAAGAAAAGTTATGACCCACCTGGACAGCATATTGAAAAGCAGAGACATTACTTTGCCGACTAAGGTCCGTCTAGTCAAGGCTATGGTTTTTCCTGTGGTCATGTATGGATGTGAAAGTTGGACTGTGAAGAGGCTGAGCACCGAAGAATTGATCCTTTTGAACTGTGGTGTTGGAGAAGACTCTTAATAGTCCCTTGGACTGCAAGGAGATCCAACCAGTCCATTCTGAAGGAGATCAGCCCTGGGATTTCTTTGGAAGGAATGATGCTGAAGCTGACGCTCCAGTACTTTGGCCACCTCATGGGAAGAGTTGACTCATTGGAAAAGACTCTGATGCTGGGAGGGATTGGGGACAGGAGGAGAAGGGGACGACAGAGGATGAGATGGCTGGATGGCATCACGGACTCGATGGACGTGAGTCTGAGTGGACTCCGGGAGATGGTGATGGACAGGGAGGCCTGGCGTGCTGCAATTCATGGGGTCGCAAAGAGTCAGACAAGACTGAGCAACTGAACTGAACTGGACTGAAGCCCACTCCTAGGAGGAAGAGAACATTGTCCAACTAATAGTGTTGGAACAAAAGGATATGCTTATGGAAAAAAATAAATTTGGATTCCTACCTCAGACCACATGCAAAAATTAAACCAGAATGAATCAAGGATCCAACTGTAAGAGTTAAAATTACAAAACTCTTAAAAGGAAATAGGTGTAAATCATCAGGACCTTGGATAAGGTGATGGTTTCTTAAATATGACGCCAAACGCACAGGCAGCAAAGGAGAGCACAGGTACGCTGGACTTCACCAAAACTAAAGATTCGTGTAGCAAAGGACCCCATCGAGGAAACGAAAAGACAGCCCAGAGAACTAGAGGAGATCTTTACGAATCTTATCTGATAATGATTTGTGTCCAGAATATGTGAGAATTATAGACGGTATCGTTGTTGCCGTTCAGCTGCTCAGTTGTGTCTGACTCTTTGCAACCCCATGGACGGCAGCACGCCAGGCCTCCCTGCCCGTCACTGTCTCCTGGGGTTTGCTCAAACGCATCTCCATTGAGTCGGTGATGCCATTCAACCATCTCATCCTCTACTCCCCTTCTCCTTATTATCACTGAGGTGCCATTACAATTCAGTAAGAAATGATAACTAATTGAAAAATCAGTAAAGTGTCCGAAAGCTGTTTCTTCAAACGAGATATGTAAATGGACAGTAAGCGTATGAAAAATGCTCAGTGTTATTGCATTAGTCATCAGGAAAGTGCAAATCAAGGACAAAGAGACACGACCTCCAAGCCAGGAGGATGGCCGGCACCTAAGGGACAGAGAGTGACAGGCTCCGCTTTGCTGATCAGAATGGCAAAGGCTATAGCCACTTCGGAAAACACTTTTGCCCTTTTCCCAATGGTTACATGTCAAGTTACCAGATGGCCTGAAATTCCACTCCTAGGTATACACCCGAGAGAAGCGGAAGCATGCCCACAGAAGCTTGTGTGGCAGCATCGTTTGTAACAGCCAAAAAATGGAAACCATCCAAATGTCTGTCAGAGGATAGATGAATGAACAGAACGTGGTGCAGCCGCAGAATGGAATATTACTCAGCCGTGGGAAGTATTGGAACAATGACACAGCACAGTGTGGCTGAACCTTGAAAATGACACGCTCAGCAACAGAAGCCAGGGTCAAGGACCATGCGTCGTACAGTTCATTACACCAACCGTCTGGAGTGGACACTTCTGTGAGAGGCAGAGGCTGGTGGTTGACAAGAGCGGGGGTGGGGTTTGGGGCTGATAAAAATACTCTGAAATTGAGGTGGCGGTAGTTGCAGCATTCCATAAATACATGAAAAGGCACTGAATTGCACACTTTAAATAGGTGAGTTGAATAATATGTGAGTTATACTTCAATAAAGCCATTAATATAAAAATGAGAACTATACTAAAAGCTCCTTTATTCCCCCCACCACCCCCTGGACGCTGGAGCAGAAGGGCACGGACCGGACGGCATTCAGCCTCTGGGCCCCGGAGATTAAAGGAGGCCTGACGTCCACGGGCCATGCACGTACTGTTTCTCCTGTGAGCCAAGTTATCATTTTTATGGAGTTGCTTTTCCAATTATGGCCATATTTGTAATTAGTTTGGAAACCATTAAATGTCTTATTACTCTTGTTTTTTTTAAGTCAAAATTCTCTGCTAATTACTAACCATAATTTTAAAGACAGAAGGGCTGGAGCTGGGGGTAGCTGTACATTTCTCTCTGACTCCTGCAAGTATTTAATCACTACTTTTCATTAGCCTGGCGATGAGGTTGTGCGTATGTGTGATCTGGCCATTCTCCTCTCTTCTGGCAGGGATGTCGGCCTCTCGCCCCAGAATAAAGACAAAGCAGACAGCCCAGGCCCCGCGGGCTGCTGTGTGGGAGGACCAGACTCTCTGGGTGTCCAGTGCTGTGGAAACCTGGGCGTCACAGGTGAGCCGGCCACCTCATGCCTCTGAGCAAAGCGCATCTTCTTGGGGGCGGTGCTGTGATGGGATGGCGGTATGATGGGGTGGAATGCTCTTTCTTTGGTCCATCCCCCATCCATCCACCCACCACCCATCCATCCACCCCCTCGCCTCACACATCCATCCATCCATTCATCCATTCTTCCACCCATCTACCCATCATCCACCCATCCATCCATCCATCCACCCACCATCCACCTCTCCATTCATCACTTCAACCATCCATCCACCCAATCCACCCATCCATCCACCTACCCATCTCTCCGTTCTTCACTTCATCTCCCCATCCACCCATCCATCCATCCACCCCTTCACTGCACACATCCATTCATCCACCTATCATCCACCCATCATCCACCCATCCACCCACCATCCATCTCTCTCTTCTTCATTTCATCTGTCCATCCACCCATCCATCCATCCACCCCCTCGCCTCACACATCCATTCATCCACCCATCATCCACCCATCCACCCATTCACCCACCATCCATCTCTCTCTTCTTCATTTCATCTGTCCATCCACCCATCCATCCATCCACCCCCTCGCCTCACACATCCATCCATCCACCCATCCATCCACGCACCATCTATCTCTCCATTCATCCCTTCGACTGTCCATCCACCCATCCATCCACCCCCTTGCCTCCCACATCCATCCATTCACTCCTCCATCCACCTGCCCATCCACCCACCCACGATCCATCATCCTCTCCACTGTCTGATGACCCATCCATGCACCCACTCATTCATGCCACATGACTAAAGGCTACTGTGCCCCAGACATCTGGCCAACTGCCTTCCACGCAGCCGCTTCTTTTCATACCACAGCACAGGGCTGCCCTCCTGACCATTTTCCAGGAGAGGAGACAGGCCCAGATGAGTTCAGCGACTTGCCTGGGGTCACACAGTGAGGACCTGGGGCCCATGTTTGGTGGCTTTCTCCTGTGCACCCTGCTGGTCCTCAAGGGTGTGCTCAAGACAAATTCCACACAGGGTCACATGCTGACAGGCCGTGAGGGCAGGACCCCGAGGCCAGCAGGAGGGCGAGCGGTTGGGGAGCTCCTAGGTCCCGGGTCCTGCGAAGGTGGGTCTGACTCTGGCAGAGAGGTGGGTGGTGGGCAGCTCCACCCCTCCTCCAGCCTTGGGCTCTCATCTGGCCTCTGGCTGTCCCTTCGCCTGCATGGGCCCCAGGTGTCTCTGTCCACGGGGGAGGATAGTCCAGCTACATGCCTGCAGGCCACTGCATCCCAGTCCCATGACTGAGGGGAGCCTGAGCCCAGAGGGTGACCACTGTCTTCATGCGTCTAGGTTGACATTGAAAATGCTGCCTCCAGGAAGTCTTCCTGGGCTGCAGCTGGCACCGGGAGAGGCAGCTGACATGGTAGGGTGTTGGACAGTGTGGATGCAGTTCCTGGGGTGGGAAACACACAGGCAGGGGCTGCGGGTCAGTGGTGTGAGCAGGCGCGGTTGTGTCTCAGGTGGCGGACGAGGGCTGTGAGGGGGTGACTTTTGAGGAGGGACCACCGGGAACAAGGAGGTGGAGGACAGAGGGCCTTTGTCCCAAGTAGAGGAGGAGCCTGTGGACCCCCAGGGCCCTCGGGGGTCCTGTGAGGCGGAGGTGGGGCAGGGTGCTCCGACTGCGGGTCTGGAAGGAGGGGGCAGCTGGTGGGTCTCTGGGTGGTGGGCGGGGCTGCTTGTACCTGCGTGGGGGAGCCGGGGGCTGAGCTGTGGTGGCGGGGGGTGGGGTGGGGACGGCAGCACTCTCATGAACCTGACGCTGGACGGGCTGGTCTTCCAGGGGCAGTGGGGGGGCGCGGGGAGGAGCACTCCTTTCCAGCTCCTTTCCATCCTGGTGATGGCACCCTGAACCAGCCCCAAAGGGGAGAGGGTCCCCGGAGGGTGGGATGCAAGCCCCCAGCTCAAGGCAGAGCCCTGACTCTGGGAGCTTTAAACCCTCCAGAATTTGAGGCAAATAAATCTGTCAACACGCAGCTTCTTTTCACAAAACAAGAGATTTCCTCTAAATAATATTTGCGGCTAAAAGTGAACTCGATTTTTCAGATCTGTAATTGTGCTCATTCGGAAACCGACTCCCATTTGGCCTCATCCTGTGTTTTATGAAATAAAGACAACATTGCCAACACATTTCCTTATAGTTCCATTTGGAAGGGGTTATAAATAGCCGGGCTTGGAGAGCCAATATAGACACACAGCTGCAAACTGTTCCTGTCAACAGCGGCAGGACCTTGGCTCCAGGGTCAGGGTGCAGGCAGGCCCCAGGCTCCAGAGGTCAAGGGTGGCTTTGGGGCAAGGACGCCGCGGCCCAGCTGCCTCTCGGGCGGCGCCCAGCCTCGCTCGCGGCCTGGCGCGGCGCGTCTGCCAGCTCCTGGGGCGCGGAGTGACAGGCAGCTCGCTCCTTCACAGGAGCGCCCGGTCTGGCTCTGCACGAGTCTGTCCTCCAGAAAGTGTCTTCTTTCCCCGAGCTGAAGCCCAGCAAGCCTGCCCAGCCAGTGACCCCCCTCTCCCTCGCCCGCTGCCCTGGGCCCTCGCTGCCAATTCTCATGGACGCACACGGCTCGTCTTCCCCTGGCCTTCCTCTCATGTGGCTTGAAGCCCCAGCTGTCCACTGCTGGCCCCCTGCTCGGGCTCCGTCCAGTGCTGCACTGCCCCCGCCGGAGCTCAGGCCTCATGGGGGCCTCGCCCGAGGGGGACGGAAGCCAGGGCCTTGGGGTTGCTGGTAGTTTGGTGGCTGTGGGCAGACAGCTGTGTCCCGTCAGTTCCTGCGTGGTGCCTACACTCCTCAGCCCCCGTGACCCCGAGAACGGGGGCTGAGCAGGATTCCCGTCTGTGTGAGCCCCATCGTCTCCCCGTACCTTGTGGAAGTACCCCTCTTTCCCTGCTGGCATGTCCTTGTGCACCCCAACTCCATCGCTAAACATTCCCAGCCCTGTATCACCTGCAAGGCTTTAAAGAGCGACCGTGTGTGACTTCCTGCGGCCGGAGCTGGGCTGCTCAGCACCGCGGACAGTGCCCCTCTCGCTATCCGGGACCAGACTCGTGTGGGGCAAGGGTCGTCCCACGTGGCCCCGCTTGGGGCTGGCCACCTCCTTCTCCGGGCCCCCAGAGGCCGGCCTCTCTCAGGACACATTTCCCTCAGCAGTTCAATTGGAAGTAGTCTTTGCCACGAGACCCTCAACCTGCCCTCTTTCTTGGGTCATCTGGGATCTGATGTCTTCTGGGGTCTCTTGGGGTGAAGGGCCCTGAGGAATGTCTTTAAACTCCACTCATCACCCAGCCCGCACATGGGGGTCTACACCTGTGCAGGTGCGAGCTCTTGAGATGCCAGAATGCGCTGACCCAGCCTGAGGGTGCAGGTGGCTGGGGGTGGGCGGCTCGGGGGTCTTTCTGCGGCTCCTGCCCTGGACCCCTGGGGCACTGTCCCTCTGGAGCTCGCCTCAGCAGGGTTATGTGACCCCGTCTGTGTCCTCTGGACGCGGACTGACGCTGGTCCTGCCTCCTGTCTGTTGCCCTGGCCCCTACGTCCTCGTTTCTCTGCGGCTTCTTGTTCTGCGCTGCTCTGACCCCTTGACCACAGGGCTGGCAAGCACGACTGGTCTTGGAGAAGGGGGCCTCCATGACCGCTGTGCCCCGAGTGTGGCTGTGGTGGTGGCGCTGCTCGGGTCCCAGAGGCAAAGCTCAGGTGGCCAGTGCTCAGGCGACCCTGCTGTGGAGGAGAGTCAAGATACGCCACAGGAGCAGAGTGAAGAAAGAAAGGAGGCGCGCACGACCATCTCCACGGGTGCAGAGAGCGCACTCTCATGGTGAAAATGCCCCGCGCGCATGACGGCTGTCTTGTATGTGAATGTGAAATCCTATGTTGTACACCGGAGACTAATACAGAATTGTATGTCAATTATATTTCACTTAAAAAAACTAGCTGAGGAAAACACTCAGCAAACTAGGAATAGAGTTGAACTTCTGTGACCCAATAATGCCATATGAACAGACCCACGGCAGACAACATAACTGACGGAGAAAGAATAGAGGCGCTTCCTGTGGCATCAGGAGCAAGTCACGAAGCCTAATGTCATCACTTCAGTTCAACACAGCACAGAAGAACCAGCCAAAGCAATCAGGGGGAAAAGGAAATAAAAGCCACCCGAGGTGGAGAGGAAGATGTAAAATTAACCTCTGTCTGCACGTGACATGATTTTAAATGTAGAAAGCTGTAAGACTCCACAAAAGCCCTTTTAAGATTCGGCAAATTTGCAGGATACAAAATCAGCACCCCCAAATCAGCTGCATTTCTGTACAGCAATAGTGAACAATCCAAAAGGAAGTTAACAATTCCATTTATGATAGCATCAAAAAGACTAAAATGCTTAGGAATTAACAAGGACGTGGAGGACTCATGCACTGAAAACTACAGAATGTTGCTGAGAGAAATGAACAAAGATATAAGTAGAAAGATGTCCTGTGTCCATGTCTTGGAAGACTGAAAATTATTAAGAGGTCAGTACTATCCAAAGTGAGCTGCAGATTCAATGAAACATATTAAAATCACAGTGTCTTTTTTTTTTTTTGCTGAAAAAATACAATTTATCCTAAATCTCACATGGAATCTGGAGACCTAGAATACCTAAAACCATCTAAAAAAAGAACAAAGTTGAACTCACACTGTTGTCGAAAGTTACTACAAAGCTGCAGTAACCAAGCAGTTTGGCATGATGGCCAGCACACAGGTGTACAGGTGAGAACGGACAGTCACTTGGCAAAGCCGGCCAGGCGATTTCCAGCAAGGGTGCCAAGACCGTTCAACGGGGAAAGGACAGTTTTTTCCAACAAATGATGCCAGGAAAGCTGGACGTCACGTGTAAAAGAACGAGGTTGGGTCTTTACCTAACACCATATACAAAAATGAATCCAAATGGTCAAAGGCCTAAACAGAAGAGCTAAAAGCATAAACTCTCAGAAGAAAACAAAAAGGGAACCTTCACGTTAATGGGTTGGCACTGAGTTCTTAGCAGAATAAAGAACAGATAGATTAGACGTCACCAAATTTAGTGTCTTTTGTGCATCCAAGACACTGTCAGCAGAGTGGAAGGAAGCCCACGGAACAGGACAAGATACTTGCGAATTATGTATCAGATGAGGGTCTAGTGTCCAGAATAAATAAAGAATTCTTCCAACTCGACAACAGAAAAGAAACACGTGATTTAAAACGGGCAAAATACTTGAGCGGGTATTTCTTCAAGGAAGGTGTAAACCACTGATCATCAGGGAAATGCAAACAAAGCCACATGGGGAAAAAGAAAAAACGCCGCAGGAGAACCCACCGCACACCCGCCACGGTGCCCGCTGTGCGAAGCAGACCCGAGCGAGGGCTGGCGGGCGTGCGGGAGCTGGGCCTCTGCGCACCGCCGCGGGCAGACGCCGCGGCGGCTGTGAAAGGCCGCACGGAGGCGCCGCAAGAATCACGCCTGGGGTTGCCGTGTGACCCAGCAGTTCCACTTGAGGGGACGTCCCCCGCAGAGTGAATGCAGGCAGATCCTTTACCACCTGAGCCACCAGGGAAGCTGCAGCCCTTCACCGTGGGGCGTCCCCCGAAGAAGTGGAGTCAGCGGCTCGAGCAGGCGCTTGTGCAGCGCATTCGGCAGCCTGGTGACCGCAGTCAGAGCTGGAGCAGCCCAAGCGTCCACGGGCAAGTGGGTGGAGGACAAAGGGTGGTCCCCACGCACACGGGAATATTATCCAGCCTTAAAAGGCCTGGAATTTGGGTCCCTCTACAACGCAGATGAACCGGAACAACACTGCTCCGTGGAATAAACCAGTCACAAAAGGACAAGTGTTATATGATCCCGCTGCTCCGAGGGGGAGTCAGATTCATGGAGATGGAGAGTGGACGGCAGGGGCTGTGGGCTGGGGCGGGGGATAGGGAGTGAGTGTTTAATGGGGACCGAGTGTCAGTTTGAGAGGATGAGAGACTTTTGGAGGTGATGTGGTGATGGTTTGGACAGCAGTGTGAAGGTACTTAAAGCCACTGTTCTCATACTGAAAGATGGCTAAGATGGCACATTTCACGTTATGAGTCTTTTTACCACAATAAAGAAAATATAATGGAAGGGAAATGTCAGTTGCATTCAAAGCCTGAAAGGACCTGGAACAGCCAACACAGGGCCATATGACCGCAAAATGCAGTCAGGCCAGGCAGTTCCCACGGGAGCTGGGGACGCAGGGCGGAGACGGCCGTGCGGGAACAGCGGGCAGGTGCAGGGGACCGAGAGCGTGGCGAGCGGGCGTCTTCACGATGCTCAGGAGTGGGGCAGAGAGGCAGGAAGTTTCCTCACACCCAGAGCCAGTAAGTAAACACAGGGCTTTAGAAGGAAAGCCACGCGACCTCTCGTACTCCAGCCTCTTAATGTGTTCTTGTAATTTCTTCTCCCTATCCTAGTTTGGTGGGATCTTATAAGAACTTTCGAGAAGGAAGAACATATTTTAGCAATTTCTCCACTTCCACTTAAAAAAAGAATCTGTTTAGAGTAGAACGTAACAGTCTCGGAGGAGATTCACGTCTGCTGTGTGAAGCCGCTTCCGCAGTCAGTTCCGTCCGTTTGCCGTCCTCTCTTCCTCCAGGGACAGTTTGCAGGTGTTGAGAGCTGTGTGTGTTCACCAGGGCTTTGCATGGCAGCATTTTAAATTTTAATCCTTTCCTTTTATTTTGTGTTGCCTTAAGTTTTTATAATGAGCACGTACTATTTTAAAAACCTGGGTAACCTATTTTTAAAAATTAGGGTAACCACTAGAAATTGGATAGATAACTTTCCAGAGGGAGAAATGGAACAGAGAAGGCTCCATCCAGCAATGGCCAAGAAACGCAGAGCTGGGGAACGTGAAAATAGGACGTGTGGGAGGGAGGGCTGGACCTCGGCACGTGGGCCCCGAGGCACAGCGGCCGGCTGGATGGTTTCTATTTAAAGATGGAGACTCTCAAATCGAGCGCAGGGGGGACCCTGTCCCATGAGATAAGGGGCAACCTAAAAGATGGCGAAACGCGAAGAATAAAACGTATGCCAGGCGACCGTCAACCAGCGGAGCAAGCACACTAAGGTGATCATCGGACAAAATGGAATTTGAGGCAAGGGGCACCGAACAGGACGAAAGGGTCTTTCTGTCGCTTTCATAGTGCAACCCACAAAGGACTCGTATCCGGAAAACCAGTGACGGTGTGCACTGGGTCCCCGCCGGAAGCCACGCGGCAGCAAGCGACGCGCGCCCTGCAGAAGAGCGCCCTTCAGTATGAGAACGGTGGCTTTAAGTACCTTCACATCACCGTCCAAACCACCACCACCACCTCCTCCGGGCCCCGCCCTCCCAGGACCGAGCGTTAGGTAGGGGGCTGCTGGGGGGTCTCAGGAGGAGGGTCTCTGCGGAGGCCTGTGGTGTTTCGTGAGACTGGCACAGCCCTGACACCAGGGTCAGAAAGGAAAGAGAAACACTTGGGGAACAGAAGTAGAATCCCAGCAAGTCAAGCTGAGCAGGAAACTACAGCATCCAGTGTGCCAGTGGGCGACGCCAAAGCCACATATTAAGTGGAAACATGGAAGCAGAAATGAGCACTTCATCAAATAAGACTACGTTTCACTCCCGATGAAAGTGTGCACGATGAGTTCAGCAGGGAGCCCCTTTAATGCAGAAAGGGTGCGTGCCTCCACCTGCGGGCCCCCCATGGCCGGACCCCTGGACACAGGACCCCCGGAGGTCAGTCCAGGACGGAGGGAGCAGCCGCCCTGCAGGGCCCGGGAGGAGGCCAGGCAGGTTCCAGGGCCCGACGATGGAGTGGGCACCGCCCGCGCCAGCTCTCCTCTCTTCTTTCCCGTGACCCTGTGGTGCAGTCGCTGTGGGATTCTCTATTTTCCAGGTGTGTGCTGCAGCACCGTCACCCCACAAGCCTGGCTGCCACCCTCTCCATCTGACCACCCCTCACCCACGCCCAGC
>SJYQ01002719.1:343782-375227 GCA_006410935.1 Redunca redunca | reverse complement strand
GGAGCCTGCAGTGAGGCGGGGGGCTTGCCGGGGGCCCTCAGACTCGGGGCTGCAAGCCCACAGTCAGGTTCCAAGGAGCACCTCTGACCCCGCTGCTGGGGCCTGGAGGCTGGGGATGGTGCAGGGAGCGCTGGGTGCCGGGGGCTGCGTGGACAGAGTGCTGGGTGCGGCGACGGGGCTGCAGGTCGCCAGCAGCGGCTCTCGGGGGCCTGCACTGTGAGCCCCACCTCCGCTAGGAGAGGCTAGATTTTACACAACCGCCGTTTACTCCCTTTGTGACGTGCTGGGTTTCACATTTGGTGTTGGCACTTGGCCACATCTTCATCATCGTCATCTCAGTGGGTGACCACCAGAGGGACTTAAAAAGAAATCAGCTGGCCATGGAATCTTCCAGAAAGAATGGACTTCCTAAGGCTTCATTTACTTTGTTTTTAATCATGGTAAAGCACACCTGGGGCGTACCACGGAAACCTTTCAGGCGCAGCCAGGGCACTAAGCACACTCCTGCTGTCGTTTGCCTTCCACCTGCGTCACCTCCGTTACTGACCTTGGACGTGGGGCACCTCCTCTCGGCCGCTCGCTGCAATGGGCTGTGAGGAGATGCGGCGTGTCCAAGGTCAGGAGCAGCAGCTGCACTTTGCTGGAGCAACCCTGAAGAGATACCCCACGTCCAAGGTAAGAGAAACCCCAGTAAGATGGCAGGCACCAAGAGAGGGCATCAGAGGGCAGACGAAAACCACAACCACAGACAACCAGCCAATCTGATCACACGGACCACAGCTTGTCTAACTCAGTGGAACTAAGCCATGCCCTGTGGGGCCACACAAGACGGGCGGGGCATGGTGGAGAGGTCTGACAGAATGTGGTCCCCTGGAGAAGGGAATGGCAAACCACTTCAGTATTCTTGCCTTGAGAACCCCATGAACAGGATGAAAAGGCAAAGTGATAGGATACTGAAAGAGGAACTCCCCAGGTCGGTAGGTGCCCAATATGCTACTGGAGGTCAGTGGAGAAATAACTCTAGAAAGAATGAAGGGATGGAGCCAAAGCAAAAACAACACCCAGTTGTGGATGTGACTGGTGATGGAAGCAAGGTCCGATGCTGTAAAGAGCAATATTGCATAGGAACCTGGAATGTTAGGTCTATGAATCAAGGCAAATTGGAAGTGGTCAAACAGGAGATGGCAAGAGTGAACGTCGATATTCTAGGAATCAGTGAACAAACATGGACTGGAATGGGTGAATTTAACTCAGATGACCATTATATCTACTACTGCGAGCAGGAATCCCTCAGAAGAAATGGAGTAGCCATCACGGTCAACAAAAAAGTCCGAAATGTCGTACTTGGATGCAGTCTCAAAAACGACAGAATGGTCTCTGTCCATTTCCAAGGCAAACCATTCAATATCACGGTAATCCACATCTATGCCCCAACCAGTGACGCTGAAGAAGCTGAAGTTGAACGGTTTTATGAAGACCTACAAGACCTTTTAGAACTAACACCCAGAAAATGATGTCCTTTTCATTATAGGGGACTGGAATGCAAAAGTAGGAAGTCAAGAAACACCTGGAGTAACAGGCAAATTTGGCCTTGGAATACGGAATGAAGCAGGACAAAGGCTAACAGAGTTTTGCCAAGAGAATGCACTGGTCATAGCAAAACACCCTCTTCCAACAACACAAGAGAAGACTCTACACATGGACATCACCAGATGGTCAATACCGAAATCAGATTGATTATATTCTTTGCAGCCAAAGATGGAAAAGCTCTATACAGTCAGCAAAAACAAGACCGGGAGCTGAGTGCGGCTCAGATCATGAATTCCTCATTGCCAAATATAGACTTAAATTGAACAAAGTAGGGAAAACCACTAGACCATTCAGGTGTGACCTAAAACAAATCCCTTAGGATTATATAGTGGAAGTGAGAAATAGATTTAAGGGACTAGATTGAGAGCCTGATGAACTATGGATGAAGGTTCATGACATTGTACAGGAGACAGGGATCAAGACCATCCCCAAGGAAAAGAAAGGCAAAAAAGCAAAATGGCTGTCTGAGGAAGCCTTACAAACAGCTGTGAAAAGAAGAGAAGCAAAAAGCAAAGGAGAAAAGGAAAGATACCCATCTGAATGCAGAGTTCCAAAGAATAGCAAGGAGAGATAAGAAAGACTTCCTCAGTGATCAGTGCAAAGAAATAGAAGAAAACAGTAGAATGGGAAAGACTAGAGATCTCTTCAAGAAAATTAAAGATATCAAGGGAACATTTCATGCAAAGATGGGCTCAATAAAGGACAGAAATGGTATGGACTTATAACAGAAGCAGAAGATGTTAAGAAGAGGTGGCAAGAATACACAGAACTGTACAAAAAAGATCTTCATGACCCGGATAATCACGATGGTGTGATCACTCACCTAGAGCTAGATATCCTGGAATGTGAAGTCAAGTGGGCCTTAGAAAGCATCACTACAAACAAAGCTAGTGGAGGTGATGGAATTCCTGTTGAGATATTTCAAATCCTGAAAGATGATGCTGTGAAAGTGCTGCACTCAACATGTCAGCAAATTTGGAAAACTCAGCAGTGGCCACAGGACTGGAAAAGGTCAGTTTTCATTCCAATCCCAAAGAAAGGCAATGCCAAAGAATGCTCAAACTACTGCACAATTGCACTCATCTCACACGCTAGCAAAGTAATGCTCAAAATTCTCCAAGCCAGGCTTCAACAGTACGTGAACTGAGAACTTCCAGGTGTTCAAGCTGGTTTCAGAAAAGGCAGAGGAACCAGAGATCAAATTGCCTACATCTGTTGGATCATCGAAAAAGCAAGAGTTCCAGAAAAACATCTATTTCTGCTTCATTTACTATGCCAAAGCCTTTGATTGTGTGGATCACAACAAACTGTGGAAAAAAAGAGATGGGAATATGAGACCACCTGACCTGCTTCTTGAGAAATCTGTATGCAGGCCAGGAAGCAACAGTTAGAAGTGGACATGGAACAACAGACTGTTTCCAAATAGGAAAAGGAGTACGTCAAGGCTGTATATTGTCACCCTGCTTATATAACTTCTATGCAGAGGACATCATGAGAACTGCTGGACTGGAAGAAACACAAGCTGGAATCAAGATTGCCAGGAGAAATATCGATAACCTCAGATATGCAGATGACACCACCCTTATGGCAGAAAGGGAAGAGGAACTAAAAACCCCTTATGAAAGTGAAAGAGGAGAGTGAAAAAGTTGGCTTAAAGCTCAACACTCAGAAAACGAAGATCATGGCATCTGGTCCCATCACTTCATGGGAAATCGATGGGGAAACAGAGGAAACAGTATCAGACTTTAATTTTTGGGGCTCAAAAATCACTGCAGATGGTGACTGCAGCCATGAAATTAAAAGACACTTACTGTTTGGAAGGAGAGTTATGACCAACCTTGACAGCATATTAAAAAGCAGAGAGATTACTTGGCCAACAAAGGTCCGTCTCATCAAGGCCATGGTTTTTCCAGTGGTCATGTATGGATGTGAAGAAAGCTGAGCGCCAAAGAACTGATGCTTTTGAACTGTGGGGATGGAGAAGACTCTTGAGAGTCCCTTGGACTGCAAGGAGATCCAACCTGTCCATCCTAAAGGAGATCAGTCCTGGGTGTTCATTGGAAGGACTGATGTTGAAGCTGAAACTCCAACTTTGGCCACCTGATGCGAAGAGCTGACTTATTTGAAAAGACCCTGATGCTGGGAAAGATTGAAGGCAGGAGGAGAAGGGGACGACAGAGGATATGATGGTTGGATGGCATCACCGACTCCATGGAGGTGAGTTTGGGTGGACTCCGGGAGTCGGGGATGGACAGGGAGGCCTGTCGTGCTGCAGTTCATGGGGTGGCAAAGAGCCGGACACGCCTGAGCGACTGAAGTGAATTGCATCATCCCCAGAACTTTTCCATCTTCCCACACGGGAGCTCTGGGTTCAGTTCAGTTCACTCCAGTCCCTCAGGCGTGTCCGGCTCTTTGCCACCCCATGAACTGCAGCACGACAGGCCTCCCTGTCCATCCCCGACTCCCGGAGTCCACCCAAACTCATCTCCATGGAGTCGGTGATGCCATCCAACCATCACATCCTCTGTCGTCCCCTTCTCCTCCCGCCTTCAATCTTTCCCAGCATCAGGGTCTTTTCAAATGAGTCAGCTGTTCGCATCAGGTGGCCAAAGAACTGGAGCTTCAGCTTCAACATCAGTCCTTCCAATGACTATTCAGGACTGATTTCCTTTAGGATGGACTGGTTGGATCTCCTTGCAGTCCAAGGGATTCTTTTTTTTTTTTTTCAAGGGATTCTTAAGAGTCTTTTCCAACACCACAGTTCGAAAGCATCAATTCTTCAGCTCTCAGCTTTCTTTACAGTCCAACTCAGGGCCAAGTTCCTCATTTCCTGTTCATATCACCCCCCAACCCCTGCCATTTCCCAGTTCCTCCAGTTGGAACACGCCCATGTTGTCTGCAGCCCCATTTCTCCCCACCCTCACCCCCATCCCCACCACATCCAGCCTGCCTAACCGCACAGAACCAGCCTAACCAGAAGCAACCACTCCCAACCACACCCAGCTACACCCAACCACTCCCAAGCAGCCTAACCACATCCTGCTGTGCCCTGGTGTCCCACCCAGAGCACGGGAGGGCTGTGTCTAGAACCGCCCTGGTCAGATCTGGGTAGAAGAGGCCCCCTGAGGCTGAGTCCCAGAGTGCCCGCTGCCCCAGAGAGAGGCAGGGGCAGGGCTTCCCAGACCTGGGGCCTTGGTGCTTGGTCACCGGAGACGCTTCTGGAAGTTAGCGTGATGGCCGAGGATGCCGGAACACACTCTCGCTGCTGGTGCAAACAAAGGTTTCCCTGTAATGTATGCAGTGGCCTCTGCAACTGTTCTTCAAATGGAAAAAACTGCGGGCACTTTTCTGCCTCTTTCCTGGAAAACACCCGACTGAAAGGTGGTGGATATTTGCATCTCAATCTGCCATTTCTCATTAAAATATTTTCTTCTTGCTTTTGTTTTCAAGCCCACAATGTTAAACACACAAATTAAAAATGTTTATTGACATTTACTATAAAAGCCCTCAACGGTGAGGCTGAAATGAACATTGTGGGTTAATTTAGCATATATTCCTGCAGATGCTCTGAGGAGAGATCCATCTGCAATAATGATTTAAGAGGTGCGGCTGGAAGGCCCAGCTGATGAAACCCGACAGGAGGAGAGCGCGGGGCCTGCTGACTGCGTGTGAGCCTGGGAATGAAGCTGAAGTGCGCCTACTGATTACCTATCAGAGGGAAGTCACTTACTCTCTACCGTCCGGAGCCTGTTTAGGTTTTGCTGGCAGGGTTTGCAGGATGCTGCTGCAGACAGATCTGAGGCCTGTGGGGAACGGGGAGTGTCTCCCGTGGGCAGACGTGTCAACGGACCGCTTTGCTGGGAGTGTGAGGCCCTGCTCCAAGCAGACAGGATACGTATATAGACAGAGCGAAGAGGGCCCGTGAGTGCTTCCCAGCTGCTGTTCTAGCGCTTTGCCTTGAGGGGTGGGGGCTCCCTCGGCAGGTGTTGTTTCGGGTGCGTTGGGGTGGGGGCCGGGTGGATGGCCCCGACCCCAGCAGCTCATCCGCTGATGCTCTGAGGAGAGGCAGGGCAGGGGGCAGCCACAGCTGTCCTGAGTGTGCCCACGGGGACCGGGGCTCTGGGCTCTGCACCGCAGCCACCGGCGCCCCGTCGCCTTGCAGCCGCCCAGGGCCGTGCAGTCTGCACCCCCTTTCACGCCAGCTGGGCTCAGGCCTTGTTTACATGCAGAGTTCCCACTCACAGCTGACCACCCCCACAGCTGACCCCACTCACAGGGCCCCCCGCATGGCCGGAACAGCCTGTAGACCCACTGGCTCCCGAGCGCGGCACACTTCAGGCTGCTGAGCTGGGCTGGGCTGTCTGCTTGCTTTGCAGTGAGAGGAAGTGATCTGACCCCCAGCCCAGATGACCCTGGTCTGCAGGGTTGCACCCAGCAGAGTGCACCCGAGGAGGACAGGAAGGGAGAGGCAGGAGCGCGGGCTGGTCCGGGACGGGCTGGGCGTGGCTCCCTCCGTCTGCCGTCTCCACTGGGCGCCCCGTGGGGAGGGGTCTCGGCCGTGCTGGCCGAGGGCTAGGTGCCTCAGATGCTGGCTGCCCTGGCATCAGCGAGATTCCTGTCAGATGCTGGCAGCAGGCGGGGAGCCCGAAACTGCAATTTGGAAATTTAATTATGTCTCTGGAAGACATGTATGCTCCTTAGAATGATTTTATTTAAAAAGCCCTCAAAAAAAAATAGAGCCTATTTTTTCCCCCTCTTGTGATTAATTCAAACCAAATAAAAGGCGCCAGTGAGCCTCGCTGGCAGCCTGTGGGGAGTTTTCATCTGCAGTATCTGTGAGCCTTGGGATCTCAATTTGTGTCAAATAAGCTCTTACAGGTACAGTCCTGGGTTCCAGGGCGTGTGTCACATTTTGTTCCGTTTAAGTAAATTACATACGCGGCCACTGCAGCGTCATTCCAGCTTCTAATCAAATTGCCAATCTGCGGAGCGCCGGGCCGCGTGTCCCCTGGGGGCAGGCTGCTCACGCTGATGGGCACGCTTGGCCCCAGGATGCAGTCCGGATGTAAACACAGAAGTACAGGAGGGGTCGGCCCTCAGCCCCCGGCGGTGGGTGCTCCTCAGCTCTTTAAGGGGCTCAGCTTTCTTCCCAGTGCAGGCCAGGTGAGCTTTCCTGCCTCTAGAAGCAGCGAGCCTGAGCCCACGTGCAATGGCTGGTACGGAGCAGCCCCATGGGGCCACGAGTGCCCGTCAGCGTGGGGGTGCAAACCGGCGCCGAGGCTGCTGACCTGCCCGTGTGGACTTGTGCATGCATGCACGTGAGTGCAAGTGTGTGTGGACGCATTTGTACACGTGCGTGTATGTGTTTATGTGGCATTTGTACACGAGTGTGTATGTATGTGGCATGTATGTGTCTTTGTGGGTGTATGTGTTCGTATGTTAGCCATGCACATTCCTGTGTGTGTTATGTTGTATGAAAACACGTGTGCTATACGTCAGTATGGGCGTCCCTGAGGCTCAGACAGTGAAGAGCCCACCTGCCAATGCAGGAGACCCAGGTGTGACCCCTGTGTCGGGAAGATCCCTGGAGGAGGGAATGGCAGCCCACTCCAATATTCTTGCCTGGAGAATCCCACGGAGTGAGGAGCCTGGTGGGCTACAGTCCATGGAGTTGCAAAGAGTTGGACACAACTGAGCAAGAAACACACAGACACATATGTTAGTATATATGTCAGTGTCTCTGTGTGTCAGTGTGTAGATTTAAGAGTGTGTGTGTTTATATGGTAGTATGTGCATGTATGGCAGAAAGTGAAGAGGAGCTAAAATCCCCTTATGAAAGTGAAAGAGGAGAGTGAAAAAGTTGGCTTAAAGCTCAACACTCAGAAAACGAAGATCATGGTGTCTGGTCCCATCACTTCATGGGAAATCGATGGGGAAACAGAGGAAACAGTATCAGACTTTAATTTTGGGGGCTCAAAAATCACTGCAGATGGTGACTGCAGCCATGAAATTAAAAGACGCTTACTCCTTGGAAGGAAAGTTATGACGAACCTAGATAGCATATTCAAAAGCAGAGACATTACTTGGCCATCAAAGGCCCATCTAGTCAAGGCTATGGTTTTTCCAGTGGTCATGTATGGATGTGAGAGTTGGACTGTGAAGAAAGCTGAGCATCGAAGAATTGATGCTTTTGAACTGTGGTGTTGGAGAAGACTCTTGAGAGTCCCTTGGACTGCAAGGAGATCCAACCAGTCTATACTAAAGAAGATCAGTCCTGGGTGTTCTTTGGAAGGACTGATGCTGCAGCTGAAGCTCCAGTACTTTGGCCACCTCATGCGAAGAGTTGACTCATTGGAAAAGACTCTGATGCTGGGAGGGACTGGGGGCAGGAGGAGAAGGGGACGACCAAGGATGAGATGGCTGGATGGCATCACTGACTCGATGGACGGGAGTCTGAGTGAACTCTGGGAGGTGGTGATGGACAGGGAGGCCTGGCGAGCTGCTGTTCATGGGGTCGCAGAGGCGGACGCCTGAGCGGCTGGAGTGAGCTGAGCTGTGTGTGTGTGTCTGTGCTGATGTGCGCAGGCGTCTCCGTGTGCTTGTGCGCAGGCGTCTAATGCATGGGTGTGGCCTCGTCTGTGTCTGGGGACCAGCGCTGTTATCTCCCGCGTCCACCAGGGTCCCCGTCCTGTCTGGATCCAGTTTGGAGGTGGTGTCTGCAGCCCCTGCAGCTCTCAGGCCCAGCCATGGGCCCTATCAGAGCAGGGCCCCGCGGGAGCCCATGGTGGTGCTCTCCGGGCACTGGGCACCCACCATGTGCCATGCCTGCTGCCCCCACCAGCACTCGGGGGACACGGAATCACCCCCACTTTACCCTCGAGGGAGTGGACGCTGAGAGAGGGTGTGTGACTCCCAGAAAGCAGGGTGTGGGCAGAGCGAGCTGCAGGTGCCCCTGGGGATGTGGGGGTGGGGTCATGTGACTGGTTGGGGGTCATAGGGACATGCGACTGTGGTGATGGTGGTGGGGTCATAGGGTCATGTGACTGAGGAGGGACATGTTTGAGACCCAGCCTTGCCCCGGTTGGAGGGCCCAGCAAGGCTGGAGGTCGGGCCCCCACAGACAGCTTCTGGACCCTTGGGGACGCCCCTCCTCCCTGGCTGAGCGTCCTGCAGGAGCCCTGCACACGGGCTTGTTGTCACTCTGCCCCGTGCCCACACAACAGCCTGCTGGTGGCTGAGCCTGTGACCCGAGGCCGTGGAGCCCCGTCTCTGCCCCGTGGTGCCTGCGAGGAGAAGGCCCCGTGTCCTGCCCACCCCAGACCCTCCTGGACAGCTGCCGTGGAGGCTCGGTGCAGTCAGGGTGGATGAGGACTCCGTCTGGGCTGAGCTTGGGGCTGGGTCCTGGGGACCTAGAAGAGGACACCCAGGTGGGCCCTGCCCGTGGGGAGACGGGGGACCAGAAGCACCTTGGTGTCACTTGCTCAGTGAGAAGTGACCTAAGGAGAGGCCGGCCCACCAGGCGATGGACGGAGGCTGATGTCCTCGGGGAAGGAGGGCGGGCGAGCCCTCTGATCCAGCCCGCACCACGCTCCCGCGCCCAGCGGACCGTCCGGTGCTCCGATCTCTGTGCTGCGAGGTGATGCTAGTGCGAGAGCGACACGTGGTCAAAGAGAAAGACCGTGAGACTAGAGAAAAGAGTCGTGAACACAGAAGACAAAACCCACACATTGGAACAACAATAGCAAAGGTCACATCTAAAAACACAAGTAGCTCAAATAGCTGCTAAAAAATAGCCAAGACCCCAGTAGGACAGCGGGCAAAGGCCTCAAGACCCTTCACGGGGAGGGAAATCCTGAACATGATAAGCCCCCAAGTGAGCCGCCCAGCCCGGCTCCACTGCCCAGAAAAGTGGGCTTTGGGTCCCAGGGTCCCAGAGCTGGTCACTGGGAGATGGTGTGTCTGTTTCACATTGTTTTGTATCCTCAGGACTTTTAGCCCCACCCACTCCGCCACTTCTGACTTATTGCATAGTTGAGACTGTTTTCCCTGAGTTCTCAGTATTTCATGTAAGATTCATCAGATTTATTCTTTAGAAATTATCTATCTTTGGTCCTGGTGCTTGAAGATTTAGCTAAAAGTAGATCTGTTAAGCAGGTTCTGAAACATCCGGAGGCCACTCTGGGTAGAGGTTTCCCTTCTTAACGGGATTTGTCCCTTTTGCAGAGCCTGATTTCAAGTGCTCAGGAACATCTGCACTCACACCTGCAGACTGAGGGCCCTGGGTGCCGGGCCTGAGCCAGCTGGGGACCCAGCACGCTGGAGGGCGGTGGGCATCTGGGCCTGGGGCCGTGGGTGGAGGTGAGTTTTCTAGCGTACTGCTCAACAGCGCCCCGATGAGGGAAAGCCTTGGGTCTTGTAGCACTGACTGACACAAGTGAGTTCTCTTGGCCTCAATTAACAATATGTAAAGCTATAATATACAAGTGATGTGTGCTTATGTCACAGAATTTGAAAAACACTTAAAAATAGAAAGGATTTAAAAAGTTATTTATAGATCCATCCACAAAAGATACTTCTGTTATAATTTGGTCTGTTTCATCCTGATATTTTCTTCTACAAACATTTTAAAAAACACAGTCCTAATTATGTTCTGGAGGCATCGTGCAGTTTTTGACATTTTGCCAGCAGCCTGGCTGCGCTCTTTTCCTTCTACAGGACATTTGGTGTGTGTGTGGTCAGACAGATGTATATGTGATTATTTACCTTTTTCCTTTTGCTGATATTGATGTTACTTTGGAGTTTTCATTTCATAAACGATACTGCAGTTGTTATCTTTGAGCCCAAGTTTGTAGTTTGGGACATTTACTTTAAAAAATGGGTTAACAGAATTCCTCGATGGTCTAGTGGTTAGGACTCTGCTTTCACTGCTGGGGTCTGGGGTTCCATCCCTGGTCTGGGAACTAAGATCCCACAGGCCTCATGGTGCGGCCAAAATAGAAGTGGATTAAGGAGCACACAGATGTGCTTGATTGATGCCGTCAGAGCAGCCTGCTTGCTTTCGGCAGGGGCACGGCAGCACCCCCCCCTCCCCCGGTACCTGCCAGGTGGGACACGCCACCGGCTCCCTGGTGTCTCCCAGGTGGGCGGGGCGGGCTGGGTCCCCGAATGGGGGTGAGGCAGGCTCCCCTCTCCCCACTTCTCCCCGGGCCTTTCCTTCGCTGTCTCTGAGCCGAGAACGAGCTTTCTGCCTCCAGGTCTGCCGCGCCTGTCTCCTATGTTCTTTTATTTCCCCTGGAGCGTCTTCACGGTCTTGGGCCACCTGCCTCTGAAGGCCCAGCGAGGGTGCTGTGGTGCTGTGGTGAGGGTCCCTGAGGCTGCTGCTCACCGGGAGCCCCCGCCAGAGGGGCAGGGAGCGGGAGAACCCCCTTTCCTGAACTTCCAGCCGCGCCCCCACCCACCGGAGCACCCTCTGTCAAAATCAGCAGCTTGGAATCTGCTTGTTGCTTGAAATCAGGGCTCGGTGTTCTTAGATTCTCTTGAAAACACTGAAAATAAGACCATGGGGGAAACAGCCACCGGGGGAACACCGCAGCAAAGGGTGTGAGGAACGCAGGGTCCTGGGGCATCGGGCCGCTCCATGGGCCTCTGCCGGCCCTTCCGGCGGAGCCTGCACTTCACCTGGACTTGTCATCAGGGGAAAGAAGTCCCTCACCCTCTCGCTCCTCAAAGGCCCGCTCCCCTCCGCTGGCCGGCAGCCCTGTGCCCGAGGGCTCTAACCCCCACCTTGAGGCTCGACTCCAGGCTCTGGGCAGAGCCACCCCCTGTGCGGGGTCCTGGGGCCCTTTCACCTGCCGTGCGCCAGGACAGAGGCTGGGCAGCCCCTCCGCTGCCTTTACCACCCTGGTGCCTGGCCGGCCCGGGCGGCAGGCAGGGGCTGGCTCAGGAGGGAGCCACTGAGCCTGGAGGAGACGCAGGCCCACCGCGGGTGCGCGCAGGGTCGGGGGCTCCGAGGGAGGACCTCCTCTCTCTGCAGCCCTCCCCCCGCCCGGCGGCGGGGAGCGGCCGTGTCCGCTGACTGCTCTCCCCCAACCCCCTCCAGCCTCAGGAGCCGCCGGCGACTGGCAGGGCGGTGGGCACAGGCTGTGAAGATCAGGGCAGAGGCGCTGCCGGGCCGGGGCGAGCCCACCCGCGGCGGCGACCCTGGCATCACGGCTGGGGGAGGGCTCAGGGGACTCCCGGGCGGCCACCCCGCCCCCCAGGGCTCGGGCCAGTGGCCAGTGCCCCGGGGCTGACCGGGACCCTGGGCTCCTGGTCCTCCAGCCCGGGCGGGACGGGCGCCCTCGAGGTGGGCCGAAGCCGCTGGGAGGGCAGGCTCTGCGGCTCTCGGCCCCACCCCGCCCTCCGTGTGACCCTGCCGCCTGACCCTCCGCGCGCCCTCAGGGTGTGCTGCGCTCTACCCCGGGGCGGGCGCTGCGGGGACTTTCGTCCTGGGCTTTGGGATGTGGCTCCGGCAGGGTGTGGGGCGGAGGCAGGGCCGGGCTGAGGGCGGGGCACGCACCCGCGGGACTAAGCCCCGGGCCGCCGACAGAGGAGCGGTGAGCAGCTCCTGGGGGCTGGCTCAGGGCAGGGGCGTCCAGGGGCTGCAGCAGGGGCGGGGGGAGGGGGAGAGGAGGCCCCAGCCCAGAGCCCACAAGGGCGCAGCGGCCGCGGCGAGGGTCTCCCGGGGAGGTGATCAGAGTGCCCCACCTCCGTCAGGGGCCCCGGGACCCCGCTGGGCCCGGTGAGCACGTCTGTGGGCTTGAAAGCCAGGGTGGGCGGGGTCAGTGCAGTGAGCTTGGGGCGGCGGGAGCCGGGGGGCTGGAGGTCCGCTTTGTCTGCACGTGTGGAGTTGGGTAGACGGACAGTCACTGTGGCTTGCGAGAACCAGCTCTAACGGGCCTCAGAAGCTGCCCCCCATGCTGGCTGGGCAGGGGCCACAGCAGGCCTGCGAACCGTGTGCCTCCCTGACTGCAGGTGCCCCGCGTGGGTGGACTGGGAGGAGGAGCACCTCACTCACTGCCGAGGAGGGAGGCCCCGAGTCCTGCGGGGGTGTGGTCCCAGCAAGGCCCCGCCCACCCAGCCTGCCCTGCGCTCCGGCGGCCTGCAGCAGCCCGGCGCTCAGCTCCGTGGACGCGCTGTCCAGGTGACCAGGAGCCCCCCTCCCCTGAGCTGCCACCAGCAGGGGGTGGGGCTCCCCGCCTTGGGGGATGGCTGCTCCTCGCCGGGAGGCCGGTGCTGCCCAGGCTCCGGCTCGCAGGGCTCCCTCCCACCTCAAGGCCTGGTGGGAGCCTGCTCGGGACCCCAACTCGAGACCTGTGGGACCCCAGGGCATCCACCTTCCAAACACGTGCCCACAGGCGCCCCCACGTGCAGCCGGGCCCCAGCCTCCCTTCAGGCACCCCCTGGGTCCTCCTCAGGACTTCACTGGCTAAAATTAGATCTCCCACCCCCAGCCTCCTCTCCCAGGGTGGGGAGGCTTTCTAAAAAATACAGTGTTTTCTGTAAGTAATTGATATGTAGGTTAAAAATTGTGTTTAGTTATACTCAGGACAGAAATCACAGTTCTCCATAGAAATACATTTTGGTGCATAAACAAAGCAAACCACCCCACGCGAGAGAGTGGCTGGAATAGAGGATGCGCGTCTTGCCAGGAGCCTGGGATCCCAGGGTGAGGAGGGAGCGTCCTAATTACTGGGGCCGCGATGACATCGTTTCAGCGAGAAGTTGTGGCGGTGCTGTGAGTGCCGACTCGTGACTCATAAAGGAGCCCCAGCCCTCCAGCCGGCGTGGGGTTGGGCTGCGTGGCGCGTCCTCCGGGGGGGCTCAGATAAAGGAGCCCCAGCCCTCGAGCCGGTGTGGGGTTGGGCTGCGTGACGCGTCCTCTGGGGACTCAGATAAAGGAGCCCCAGCCCTCGAGCCGGTGTGGGGTTGGGCTGCGTGACGCGTCCTCCGGGGGCTCAGATGGGCGGCTGGTAGCCCCAGGCCCGGCAGGGGCGCTGGCGCGGGGCTGGCTGCCGCAGAACCAGGGTGGCCCAGCTGCTTGGAGGCCGCGGGTGTGGTGCGGGCATCCCAGCGGCCACTCACACCCTTCTCCAAGCACTGTTTTGGGCTCCAGGCCCCCAGGCCATAAGTCCTGTGACCCCCCCCCCCACCGCTCCCCCGAGCTGTGGAGAGCGCAGGCCCTGGCCCAGCCTTCAGGGCTCGATGGGCCTTTGTGTCCAGCCCAGCCCTCCAGCCCACTCCCCCTGGAGGCTTCCTGCGTGGCCCCGAGGGCGGGCCTGGAGCCTGGCAGCGCCTCCGCTTGTGGGAAGACGCTGGCCTCTCAGCCCTCCCAGGTGTTGGGGGGCGTGAGTGCCCCAAGCTCGCTGAGGACAGGGCACTCAGCATCTCTTGGTGTGCCGTCAGCTGGGGTGTTCTGTGCCTGTTTCATAAGAAAGCAAGACCCAGCTCTCTGGAGGCTGGAGAAGGATGAGAGATGGCCACCCGTTCCCGGCTCCTCTTCCCCTGGGGGCCGCCCGGACAGAGCACCCCCGGACGGTCATGGGCAGGGAGACCAGAGGCCCCAGGGCCCCGGAGGACAGGGAGGAGGAGGGCCAGGCCACTTGACCCGGAGGTCGGCCCCTTCGGCGGGGTTCCTGGGGGAGGGGTGTGGGGGTCGGGGCTCAGAGTTTTCTAGTTTCAGTTTGTAGTAGCAGAAGCCACTCTTCAAAGCAAAGGGAACAGTCGGCAAAACTGTGAGAAATCCCAAATGTTGTGCCCTCGATGGGGGTGGGGCGCAGGTAGAAGGGGCTGTAGACCCTTGCTTGGCCCCCTGCCCCGCCCTGTTGGCTGTCCGCCTACACTGCTTGTGGCCGCTGTGACATCTTCAGGGCCACAGCCCCGTCAGCTCCCTGGACGTCCCACCAGGAAACGCCGCTGACCTCCAGGGGCAGAGCGGGCTCCTCCAGGGGCACAGCAGGGGCCCATGGCACCATGGTATGTACACGCATGTGCACTCGCCTGTGTACACATGTTTCCAGACCGTGCTCCCTGAGCACGTGGGGGTGTCTCATGCAGACTGCTCCAGGGGCTTCACTCGGCCCGCGCTGCCGGCGGCCCCTGGGCTGGGCTCCGGCTCTGGGTGCCTGGGTGATCTCGCCCTCCCTGGGCCCGGGGTGTCCACCAGGACCTCGCCTGCCCGGCAGCTCTGCCCCAAGCTGAGGGCTGGGTGAGACGGCGGGACGGAGCCGCTGCTGCAGGCCTGCTCACTGTCCTCAGGACTCGGGGCCCCCCGGGGGGCGCTCTCTGAAGGTCACTCATCACTTGGGGCTCCCTGCCCTGTGGATGGGCGTCGTCACCCCTGATTCCTGGAGACCTAGACCCCAGGGGGCCTCTGCCGCCCACCTTGACCGTGGCCTGCGGTCCATGAGGTGGCCGAGAGCTGGGTTTGGGGGAGAAGGTGGGCTTCCAGGCCGTGGTGTGGAGGGGACGGCCGGGGTGTGGATGCAGGGTCTGGGGCCTCCCATGCCACCCAGCCTCCACCCTCCAGCCTCCCCTGCAGTTTGGGGTGTCATTAGCATCTCAAAGCCTTCCCTCTGGCTTTTCAAAAGCACCTCTTTCCGCCTGGGAGGGCTAACTCTTGTTATCACTTCTGGCCAGAAATCAATTCTCCTTTAATTGTGCTCCCTAACGAAACAGCCTCCTGACAGCGCCTGAGGCTGGCCCGCTGGTGCTAGGTTATTGCACCTGAGCTCTCTTGGGGTGAGTGGGGAGCGGGGTTGGGGGAGCACGTCTGAACTGTCCGGTCGGGATGGCCAGGGCCTGCGCGGGGGCTCCTCGGGGAGGGCGCCTCGGAGAGGAAGGGCGTGCTGTCCCGGGGTCTGGGCAGTTGTGGGTGAGGGCAGAGCCGCCTGTGTTTGGGCCCAAGGCCCTTGGGGGGCGCCACGGGGGCAGAGCACTGACGGGCACATAGGGTCCTGGGAGGCTGGTCCTGTCTTTGGGCAGAGATTTCCGGCTTCATGATCCCAACCTGCTGGGACCTGACCTAGGTGACCCCAGGCTTCAGGAGTCGGCACCTCCTCCTGACCGCCTTCGGGTGACCCTGAGCTGCGGGAGGGTGATGACAGGTGTCGAGGTGGTCGTGTCCAGCCCTCTGTGTGCCCAGAGCCTCGCCCTTGCCAGCACGTCCCCGTCACCCCAGGGGGACCCCAGGAGCCACACTAAACAGCACTGGGGCCTCAGCCCCCAGACGCCAGGCACCCCCCAGGCTGGGCATCAGAAGCAGTGAGGTGTCCCGGGGGTGAGTCCTGCTCCTTGGGACTCTCCTGCTGAGCTGCTGTGGCCAGCGGCCACACGGCCCACTGACCACTCCTGAGTGAATGGCCTGGGCCCAGCGTGACCCAAGGGCGAGACTGCAGGAGGACTCCGCAGGCTCCAAGCTGGGGGCCTCACAGACACGAACACACGTACACCCACGATCACAGGTCACACACGCTCAAAGGTCCACACACACACAACACGTGCAGTCACACCAGCGTGCTCCAGACACTGAACACACATACGCACGTGTGCACGAGGCACACCTCAGACATGCAGACACACACTAACATGTGCACAAACGCACAGGCTCATGTATGCACATGTATGGACTAGTACACTTGCACACACATGCACACACATGCACGCAGACACGTGCGCACACTCACGCACACTCACACACCCCTGAGCCTCTCTCTGCTCCTCTCAGGGGCTCTTGTCACAGCTCTGAGAAGGCTAAGGAGACGGGGCCAAGTGGACATCATGTCCTGGGTGGGTCCCTGACCTGGCCCTGCTGACCCCTCCTAGGGGCCTGTCCCTTCACCTGTGAGTGGCCCTGGGGGACAAGGAGGCCAGGGACAGCTCAGGTGAGTGGCTGGGTCCTGGTAGACGAGCTCAGCCACCTGGCTTGTCCTGCTCTCCAGCCCATCTGCCTGCCGCCGGGACCCCCCTAGGATCCCACCGGCATGTCCTGGGCACCCCGGGAGCAACCGTCTTTGCGCAGGAATATGCAAATTTCATCATTTCCATGAAGAAAGGAGGCTGATATCCCGCAGCTTCTGGAGAAACTCCTAATTGAGTTTGTGCCCTGTGTTTCTCACAAATGCCCGCTCAGACACTCTCCCCTCTCTTTAGCAACTTTCCTGTTGTCTGTGGGAGGAGAGCTAGAGGCTCATTCATTCAGGCTTCAGAGAGGAGCCCCTGACCCTACAGCTGGGGACCCACCCCATCAGCTCCCAATTAGCTCCACCAATTAGGCCCGAGAGGCTGCTGTGGAAGAGCTCGGTGGAGGTGAACTTGGAAGGAGAGATGAAGTCCAGCCCCTGAGGACAGCCCTGGAGCTGATGAAATAGATGGAGTGTGCGCCCCAGAGAAGAGAGACGGGGGAGCATTCTAGGAGCTCCTGTGAAGTGGGTCGTTTAGCAGACATAAGGAGAGAAAATAATACGGGAACAATAGGGCAAGAACAGGAATCTATGAATGAAGGAGGCATGTAGATCATAAACAAATGAAAAGGAAGCAGACGCAATGTGTAGAAATGAAAGTAGAGCCTTTAATGTGAGAAATAAACGGGTTAAATGGCTGATGGACACAGCTGATAAGAAAGTCAGTGAATTTAACGGTCGACCTGAGAAAGTAACTTTCTCACAAAGAGAAGGAAGACTCATGGGACGGGCAGAAGGATGAGAAAGTCCAGCCCACTTGCTGAGATTCCAGAGGAGGGAAAGGGGGACAGTGGGCGGTGTCTGGACAGACACTAGACAAAGGTCTCCCTAGAGTAAAGCAAGCATCCTCTGCTCCTTGAGTGAGTGAAAGCAAATATGTACCTCGGTCATCTTGACATGAAATGGTAGAACATTAGAGACATGTGTCCACACACATCCATACTCACATAGACCCACAAACACACACAAACCCACACACACACCCATCCATACACACACTCACATACATACACAGATGGGCACATGCATGCATCTATACCACTTCTGCCCACCCCCACACACACGCATACACACACACACGCACACACACACCCATCCATCCGTATCTGTCCATACATACAGCCGCATGCATACATACAAAAACATGTACGCACATCCACACAGCTGGGGATCCACCACACAGACAGACACACGCACACACCCATCTATGCACAGCCATGAAATAGAGATGCCTGTTCCCTGGAGGAAAAGCTGTGACAAGCGTAGACAGTGTATTGAAAAGCAGAGACATTAGTTTGCTTATAAATCTCCGTATAGTCAAACGATGGTCTTTCCAGTAGTCATGCATGGATGTGAGAGTTGGACCATTAAGAAGGCTGTGCACTGAAGAACTGGTGCTTCTGAACTGTGGTGCTGGAGAAGACTCCTGAGAGTCCCTTGGACTGCAAGGAGACAAAGCCAGTCAACCCTAGAGGAGATCAGCCCTGAAGGTACACGGAAGGACTGATGCTGAAGCTGAAGCTCCAGTAACTTCGCCACCTGATCCAAGGAGCCAGCTCATTGGAAAAGACCCTGATGCTGGGAAAGATCAAAGGCAGGAGGAGACGGGGACGACAGAGGATGAGATGGTTGGATGGCGTTGCCAACTCTATGGACATGAGTTTGAGCAAACTCTGGGAGACACTGAAGGACAGGGAAGCCTGGTGTGCTGCAGTCCATGGGGTTGGCTGCAAAGAGTTGGACAAGATTGAGAGGTTGAACAACAATCCATCCGCATCCATCCACACACATACACACACACACAAGGCAAATTCACAAATGCACACACACACGGATGCATGAAAATACACTTCACCAGAGAGTAAAGAGGTTACTGTGCAAAGAGAGAGATAATTAGAAAGACTCCCATCAGCAGCGGGGCAGCTGAGGGCAGTGAGCTGCCCTGCATGCGCTGACAGAGAGTCAGCGGCAGTCCAGATCCCATGCCCAGCTAAAACACTCAAGACGGCAGTCTGAGGCCAAGACCCGGAGTTCGCTTTCACTGGAGGATCAATCGGGTGTATTTCAGAATGAAATGCCAGAAAAGATTGTGATCAATCTGGCATTGTGATCGAACTGGCAAACCTGACATTAAGTCTGAATGACAGTGGAGTATAAGGAGGCGGCTGAGTCAGGGGTTTATTCCGGTTCTGGATGTCCACACCTGGCAGTGAGGCTAATAACGCCCTGAATATAATCTGGCCGCACACAACTATGAATGCCACATGCCATCCGTGTGAAGGCTATTTCCATCACATCACCGACTATCAGGGAAGGAAGCAGGCCTCCTCTGGAGGAGGGCCTGGCAACCCACTCCAGTATTCTTGCCTGGAGAATCCCCATGGGCAGAGGAGCCTGGCGGGCTTCAGCCCATGGTGTTGCAGAGAGCCGGACATGACTGGGCAATACGTACAGCACAGTAAGGGGACTGCAGAGGCCAGTATGCAAGAAAGTGGGGATCTGGGTGACGAAATTCTACTGAGGGTGCAGAGGAGCCCTGGTGGCTGAAGTTCACTCCTGACAGTGTGGAGAGTCTGGGGAGGAACTGGTGATGTATGAAGTCAAGTGTAATATATGTGGGATGAAGTATCTGATGTAATACGTGTGGGACGTAGCATCTGTGTGATGTAACGTGTGTGGGATGTCGCATCTGCGTGATGTAACGTGTGTGGGACATCGTATCTGCGTGATGTAATGTGTGTGGGACGTAGCACCTGCGTGATGTAATGTGTGTGGGACGTCGTACCTGAGTGATGTAATATGTGTGTGACGTAGCACCTGCGTGATGTAATATGTGTGGGATGTAGTATCTGCGTGATGTAATATGTGCGGTACGTTGTATCTGCCTGATGTAATATGTGTGGGACGTACAGCTGCGTGATGTAATATGTGTGGGACGTAGCACCTGCGTGATGTAATGTGTGTGGGACGTAGCACCTGCGTGATGTAATATGTGTGGGACGTAGCACCTGCGTGATGTAATATGTGTGTGATTTCTGTTAATAACAGAGACGGCCTTACCCCTTAGTGGGGAAAAGAGGTGTTCGGTAATTGATGCTGGAGAAATTGGTTAAAATCTTGAAAAAGAAAGCAAAGTGGCTCTTACCTCACTTCGCACATAAAAATCAGTTCTGGAGGGATTAAGCACTTAATGGTAATATAAATGCTTGTAACACTTTTTTTTTGTTGCTTGTAACACTTTTATAAGACAATGTAGGAGAGCATACTATGACCGCTGACTAAGAAATAGTTTATTAAAGCCCCAGAAGTGAGACACAAGCAAAAGACTGAGAAATTCTGCTCCATTAAAATCCATCCACAATGGCATAAATAAATGGATACAGAAGCCACCGACTGGGAGGAGATATTTTCAATGCATTCAGCTGACAAAGGATTAGTGTCCAGAATGTGTAACTAACTCTTCCAAATCAGTAAGAAACAGACAAATAACAAGATAAAAATAAGCGAAGGATTTGAGCCTGGAAGAGAAATAGGACCGCCCAGTGGAGAAGCTCCCAGTGTTCAGCTGAAAGCAAATTAAAACTGTAATTAAAAACGCTTCCCACACCTGTCCACAGTCTGATACCATGGCGCACTGGTGAGGCGGCAGACGCTGGACTGGGGATGTAAACTGAGGGGGGATTTTCGAGAGAGACTCAGTGAAAAGGAGCAGGGTTGAGCTACTCCCCGTCGCGGCCCGTGTGGACGAGTGTGCGCGTGAAGTGAGCGGCTGAGGGCGCCACACCTCGGCCCCCGGGCATCCGTAGGGAGTCCGAGCCAGGGCGGGTGTTGGACTCGTCCTCGCGGCGATGTCTGCAATTCTGCAAACTGCCTGGCCTGGTGGAGTGGACGAGCCAGGTGTGAGATTCAGACAGTGGCGGACACTCAGCCGCGACGGCGGGTGAGCTGCTGGGAGCGTGGGTCCAGAGCCTCCCTCGGGCTTCCTTGCAGGTGTGGGGAAAGGACTTGAAATTCCAAAGAGCAGGAAACACAGAACTCAGGGTGACGTTTCACCCAGGGTGGGTTTGAAGGAGGTCACTCAGGGGGCTTCAGAAATTCTGGTTTTTTTAGCCTGGGTGGTAGATAATCCAGGGTTCATTGATGGTTAATACTTGTATCTTACATATAGTCTGAACAGTCTTCTCATCTGCTGAGTAATAAAGGAAGGACACCCACCCAAGTCCCATGTCCCTTGTATCAGTTAGCCTCTGCTGCATAACAAATGGGTCCCAAAGCTTCCTAGCTTCAAGTGGCTCATGCTACACGGTGCCTGCAGGCCTAGTGGGCACCAACGACAGGCACTGGCCTTTACAACCTTTGGGATGGGGCATCCGCTGGGGCCCGTGTGGTCCAAACTCAGCGTCACCATTACAGCCTGGGGGCCTTCCCGCCTCAGTGTGTCCTGCTCCCACTGTGGGGCTGCGTGGTGGGGACCCTGCTCGGCTCCCTGGGGTCCTGCCCGTGCAGCTCCGTCTCTCTGTGTCTGTTTCTGAGGGTCTGTCTCTTTCTCTCTGTGTCTCATCC
Organism: Redunca redunca; assembly: GCA_006410935.1. Classification (NCBI taxonomy): domain Eukaryota; kingdom Metazoa; phylum Chordata; class Mammalia; order Artiodactyla; family Bovidae; genus Redunca; species Redunca redunca. The sequence goes on along the minus strand of SJYQ01002719.1, from coordinate 354,075 downwards.
TCAGACTCCAGTCACTGGGAGCTGACTGTCCCTGTCCCCGAGGGGTGATCAGTGCCCACTTGGAAGACCCTCTAGGACAGTTTAAAGCGGAGGAGAAACCTTTCTGTGGGTTCCTAAGGGCCAGCTGCTGTCCTGTTTGAGGGAAGAAATATTGATTGCTAATATCTGCAATAATGAACCCCAGCAAATGACACAAGTTACATTTCAGATGGCAGCTTGACAAACGACACCCCCAGAGGAGCCTGCAGAAGCGTCATTTGCCAAACTGGTATTAAACACTCTCTGGATACAGATTCAAAATAACTTTGGGGGTGAAAGTCTGAATCATACAGACATGACGTGGCAGCACGTGCTGGCTGGAGTCACACGTTTGTGAACTAATTCTTGCATGAGATTAGAATTTGAGGACTTGACGGCTAAGCTGGCTGTTTTCATTGTTAGCAACTGTCTTGCAACCAGTTAGAATCTATACCCCCAAACCTCATTTAAATCTTTCCCACACAGCTCTGCGTAAGGAAAAGCAGTCCCCTGCGGAAGCATCTGGGGAAGTTTCTCTTTCTCAGCTGTGGGGTTTCCTGTATCACTGTGAGTTGGCGGACAGCCCTGGGTGGGTGGTGCGGGGGGGATGTGCGTTTCATTCACGAGGATCACGGGGCAGCCCGACCCTCTGGGCATGCCTGTGGCTGGACCATGTGTATGAGGTCACATACGGCTCTGGTTTCACGGCCCCGAGATGGGAGACCCTTCTGTTCAGACCTCCGTGGGGGCAGGAGGAGGGGAGAGAGATTTGGGGTCTTTAGGTAGAAGCCTCAGGGTTCACGCAGGTCTGGGCCGGACACTGACGGCGCTTTGCCCTGTTCGCTGTGTCTGCTCCAGCACAACTGCCCTGCCGGTGTGTGGCTGGGCAGCTGCGGACCGCAGGAGGGCACTGGCCCCGAGACCGCGGGGCAGGTCTGGGAGGGCTCCAGCAGACGCACTCGCCTCCCCATCCACATCCCCAGGTCCACGGCCGTCACTTCCTCACCTTGATGGCTGCGAGGGGGGTCCAAGCGCATCCTGCCTGCTTCACTATCTACGCCGAGGTCCCGGACAGGAGCTGGGGCCCAGGCGCCCCAGGCCCCGCCCACGGCTGACCGGCTCTACACGCATGCCCTGTAGCCCTCGGTGCCCTTCTCAGAGGACCCTGGGGAGGGTGAGCTGGCGTGAGGTCGGCACTGGGCCTCGGCCCCTGCAGGGAGAGCCCAGGGCGCTGGGGGCAGCTAACCAGAGGGGCTTCGTGGCTCTCACGGGAGGGGCTGTAAGTGGTCCTCTGTGCTCCTGGCCCTGGAAGGGCTGGGGTGGGCTCTGCCCCTCCTGGCCCCTCTGAGGGTCTCAGTAGGAGTTGCAGCCCTCACACCTCACTTGCATAGACCACTTTGTACAATTTTACTTAAAAAGCGATAATCCTGTGAGGACTTAGGGATCCAGACCATGGTTCCGTCTCAAAGCATCCGTGGTTTTCAGCACCTGCAGCCAGGCCTGCTGACTACTCCAGACTCCCACCAGGCAGCCCAGGGACCTGCAGCGACGTTTCCCCGCGAGTCATCACCCTTTGGACCAGTCTCACTGGGAACCCTCCCAGCGGCTGGCTGAGATCTGGGGCTTTGGGACACAAATTTTATCTCCTGGCTAAGCCTCCTCACCCCGAGACACTTTCACTCTGTTTTACAGACTTCATGCCAGCTTCAGCTCTACCTAATCTCCCTGAAATGGCTTCTGGTTCATCACTGAAAAGCCTCCCGGGGGAAGGGCTGTGTGCTCACTGTCAAGCTCGGACCCCGATGCCTTGTGGGCACACATGGGATGAAGGGTCATAGGTCAGCCGTCCGCATCAGAAGAGGGCTCTGCCCTGCGCTTACGTGGCTTCGGGGCCGCCCTCGGGGGGCCAGTCACCCTCGGGTTTCTGCTTGGCTGTGCGTGGCAGTGTGGCGGGCAGGTGCCCGGCTTGGGGCCAGGCTGTCTGGGTTCAGTTCTCAGCCTCCCCAGTGACTGCTGTGTCGTCTTGGGGAGTCTGCGTGATCTGTCTTCCCCTCTCTAAAACGGGGCTGAAAACGCTAGCTGCCTCAGGCTTGGTGTGAAGATGAGCAAGTTAGACACAAGCGTGTGCACGTAAAACCGAGGGGCTGTGAACAGGGTCAAAGGGGTGTGTTGGCATTGCCGTCGGATGTGAGGTTGTGGCCAAGCACCCTTCCTTCTGGTACCATGGGAAGGGCTGGGCGAAGGTGGCAGGGAGCTCCTCATGACCCCATGAACTGCAGCAAGTCAGATTCCTCTGTCCTTCACGACCTCCCAGAGTTAGCTCAAACCCATGTCAGCTGGTTCAGTGATGCCATCCAATATCTCATTCTAGCCTATAAGTATCTCAAAAGTTAAACGAGAAAACCCAACCTTGATGGCTTGACTGGTGAGGTCTACCAAATTTTCAAGCGCTAGTTGGTGCCAACCTCACGCAGGTTGTCAGAAAACATAGAAAGAGCCACGTCCGCCCTGCTCATTTTATATGGGTCGTGGGATCTGGAGTAAATTACAAACAGATTAAGTTAGCAAAGGAGTAGAGGTTTCTAAGCCCATTTCATCGATGAGCATAAATAAAAAAATCCTAAATAAAATAGGAACTCACGAAAACTGACAGATAATACAGCGTAATCCCTTATTAAGGAGCAGAGATAACCGGGAATGCAAGGAAGGTTCCGCATCAGATAAGGCCGCTCACAACGGGCCACGTGCAGGCGGTCACACCCTTGCCTCCGTGTGAAGCTACCACCTGTAACGGGGTTCCGCACAGATTCACCATACTTTGCTCAGAGATGTTGTGGATTTAATCGCTTTTCCCAGGAGAGTATTGGCAGAGTGAAAGAGGGGGCACATGTCGCGTTCTTTTGCGGGGAGGGGCCGGTCTTGTGTATTTCCTTGGAAGCTTGGAGGCCCTAAACCCCACATGCTGCTCAGTGGGGAACCTGGCGCTTTTTTTCTCTGTTGTGGGGGTGTCGTCAGTGGACACGAGAAAAGGCGGCTTGGCGTTTACAGTCTCGCGGCGATTTTCTGCGGACCACCTGTTCCGATTCCGCGGAGGGAGCTGCGTTCACACAGGCAGACTCAGACCACAGCCTGGGGCCCGCTGGCGGCCCGAGGCGCCGCGGCGGCGAAGGGGCTGATCCAGGCCGGGGAGGGGCGCGGGCCCAGCACTGCCTTCAGGCTCGCCCACGCGGCCGCCTGGCCCGGCCCGCCCGGCCGACTCTGCGGGTCGGTGAGGATGCTGTGCATTTGCATCGTGAACATCAGGCCGGCGAAGAGGAAGCCGTTCAGCGCCACCATGAAGAGGAAGAGCAGCGAGGGCCGCAGGCGCACGGGGGCCCGCAGGTCCCACTCGCCGCGCGCGTAGGCGCGCAGGGCCGGCACGGAGAGCAGCAGCAGCACGTGCAGCGCGCCCAGCGCCGTGTAGAGCGTGAAGAGCGCGAAGAACTTGCGGTTGTCCTCGCCCACGCAGTTGTTGACCCACGGGCAGTGGTGGTGCGCCTTGCGGATGCAGCGCCGGCACACTCCGCAGTGGTGCGCGCCCGGCAGCTGGACGGCGCCGCAGAGCGGGCAGCGGCCCGCCAGGCCGGGTGGCGGGGTGCCCGCGGGCAGGGCGCCGGGGTCGGTGAGCATGGTCCGCGCGTGGGAGGCCAGGGCCAGGGAGGCTAGCAGGTGGAAGAGCGAGCCGTGCACCGCGCTGTAGGCCGGCCGCTGCGCCGGGAGCAGCCAGGCGCTCAGCAGCAGCGCACCCTCGCTCAGCAGCAGCGCCCACGTGGCCGAGGCGCACATGATGCCCAGGGCGTCGGGCACGAACCACACGCGCGGCGCGGCGCCCGGGCTCCGCGGGGCCAGGTCGGCTGGCCCCTGAGTGCCTGCGCCTCCGCCCTCCCCTCCCGGGCTCCGCCTGGCTCGGCCTGGGACTCCCCTCCTCCCCACCGCGGTGTTCTAGAATGTGCCCTCCAATGGGGGCTTTGTGAACACAGAAAGGTGCGCCGCGTTCACCCAGGGAAGCCCCTTCCCCGTGGTGACTTTTTTGTTTGGGGCGAATGGGGCGCTGGACCTTGGAGGAGGCGGAGGTGCTGGCTGGGGGCGTGGCCCTTTTAAGGTCCTCGCAGGAAAAGTGCGCGAGGAGGAAACGCCGCAGCTCCTCCTGTGTATGCGTGCAGGAGCGCACGTGTGTGTGTTGGGGGCGGCGCTTCTCTGTGCACTAGCTCATTGATACTCAACAGCTCTGACAGCACGAAGGTTTACTCCCCAGTCTGCAGATGAGAAGCTGAACTGGGGATTAGATGAATGGCTTGTGAGTGACAGGCCAGGGTGCCAGCCTGCCAGTGATCCCCACTGGCTCTTCCGGCCCCCAGAGGAGCTGGACATAGCTGATGGCAGGTCGGCCCTCCGCCCTGTCTGCCTCACGTGGTCAGGACAGCCGCTTTGGGTGCTCAGCTGTCAGGGAACAAGAGGTTAAGTATAGGTTTGGATTGAACCAACGGCCGGAGTTCGGAAAGGTCAGCTCTAGACTCTTGGTCTAATAAGTGGGTCCTGAGAAAAGACAGCTGCACAGAGGCCAGCGTGGCCGTCCCCCAAATGCCCACAGCAAACAGAGAGTGAGGGAGGCGGGTGGGTCTGAGCCGAAAGGAGGCTGCCTGGGAAGGGCATGCCTGCCTGGCTGCATTAATGAGAGTGTAGCACCCGGGATGGTGGAGGGGACGAGGCTTGGGGAGCATCCGTGAGCAGCACCCCCGGCGGGAGGGCCTTGCGGGGCAGAGCCGCCAGGGAGCCGGCTTTGGAAGAGCGAGAAGGGCGGGGGGCAGGGAGGGCAGGGGGAAGCCAGTGGCCGGTCTGGTGCAGACACAGGTGGGGTGGGGCTGGAGCCCGGGGCAGAGTGCAGAGAGGGAGTCAGCGCCCACAGAGGAGGACGTTGCTGGTGACCCAGGGGCATCCCAGGGAGAGTGCATGCTCTGTCTCAAGAGGAATTCTGGCGCAGACGATGAGTCAGGCAGGATGCCAGTGGTGGTCTCGCTCACCCGCAGGGGCTCTGAGGCCACTGTCCAGCTTTTCTGACGGTCTCTGCACTGACCCAAGAGGCCCTGGAGCCCACGTTGTCACACCTGACGCCCAAGTGTCAGAGCCACCGGGCAGGGGAGAAGTGTGCCTCGCCTGGACGGCTCAGCCTGGCTCGCCGGGAGGGCCTGATGTGCCCATTTGTTTATCCTGTCTTAAAATAATTACCAGACTTCACAAGAGTGGTTTTCGGTTCACAGCAGAACTGAGCAGAAGGTGCGGAGACACCCCTGCCCGCTGCACAGAGAGGGGACGTTTGTCGCAACTGATGCGCCCACGCCTCCATGCCGCCCGTCAGCACCCAGAATCCACGGTTTAGGCCGGTCCCCTCGCAGTGCGGGACGTTCCGTGGGTCTGGGTGCGTGTGCAGCGCTGCGGACCTGTCGTCGGGCAGAGCGGTCCCAGTGCCCTGGGAGCCCCTGTGCTGGGCCTTGCCCCAGGCCTGGTGGCCCTGGTCTCTTGCCGCCTCGGCAGCTGTGCTTCCAGAAAGGGCCCCTGTGGGACCCGTGCAGCGTGTGGGCTCCTCAGACCAGCTTCCTTGCCCACTGGCGTGCTGTTTCGTCTCCTCTGTGTCTTTTCCGGACTTGATGTCTGCTGTGGTTGTTAACTGAAAGCCAGATGCTGAAAACAGAGGCAGGTGTGAGCAGTCATGGCAGGTGGTTTCGGAAGAGAGAAGAGAGGACTCCAGGAGAAGCCGGGGAGGGTCAGGCCCCTGCCTGGATGGGTCAGCTCTGGGTGGAGAGGAGCCGGGAGGGGCAGGGAGGGGGCTAGGAAGCAGGGGCGGCTCAGTGAGGCTCAGTGGCGGGGGAGAGCTCTTGGGAGTAGAGCCCCTTCAGAGCCGCTGGACGGCCTGACGTGTAACCGAACAGGATCCCATGGGGTCTTCTTTCTAGATAGACCCCCACCCATGTGCTCCACCTACCTTCGGTCTGCAGAAAAATTTTAGTCTCAGAATAAATTCAATCAGAGAAGTGAGAGAAGGCGGAAAGGAAATCCGTCAAGCAAAATGAAATACTAATACTTTAGCCATTAAGCAAACTCAGCGGTCTTCAGTGCCCCTTCAGGGCTCCGGATGACGCAGCAACCCAAGTGCCCTGAGCAGACCCCTGGCTGCCTGTGGGCCGTGGGCGCTGCTCAGCTGGAGCTGCCGGTGTCCCTGAAGAAAGAACAGCCGAGATCCAGGGCTCTGAGGGCCGGGGGCCAGGGGCAGCCTTGGGAGGGGAGGCTGCAGGCCGTCCGTTTGTCCCGCTGCCCCCTCGGGATGCAGCATCCCGTGCTGTAGCTGTGGGCGCGCCCACCTGGCTGGAAGGCCGTCCTCAGGGTGTGTCCGGGAGGGACAGGAGCCCCGGGAAGGAGACCCTGGGCTTCATCAGGACGCCCCCCACACCCTCGCTCGGGGGTGTCCCGCCCGCCCTGCTGACCCCACCTCGCCGGGTCAGGGTCCCACGTCAGCCTCTAAGCCTCTGCTTCTCTGCAAAGTGGGAGGTCTCCCCGCTTCCCGCCGGACGTGGATCCTGGCCCAGGTGAGGCCGGGTCTCTGGGGTGTTGTCGCCAGGGTTTCCTGTCCTTTGCCAGCCCTGTGTGCGAAAGGGCTTTCCCCCGTGTATATGAGGAAGCCCCAAACTGAAAAATAATACTTGTAATTGAGAAAAGGCTCCTTTATCCCGAGCTTAAAAAAGTCTTCATTTTTCTTCATCAGGAGATGTTGATTTTTACCAGATAGCGTTTATGAATCTGATGGTGTCCCCACAGCTCTCATCCAGCTCTCAGCGTCCCCCGGATTTTCTGTCCGCCGTGACCCAAGACGCCCTCAGGTCGGAGCCCAGCCTCCGCCCGCCCCCAGCCTCCGCGCTCTTGCAGCGCTGCGTGTTCAGCTGCTCGGGGCGGGCTTGGGCTAGGCCTCCTTCTCACCTCTGTCAGCTTTGGGGACGGGAGCTGCCCCAGCCTCAGATGCTCTGGGCCGTGTTTCCTGTTCTCCCAGCTGCGGAATGGCTCCTGTCTCGTGGTTGAGTGTTTGTAAGCTCTCTTCAGTGAGGCTCTGGGCTCGCAGCCATGGCCGAGGTGGGTGCGGACCGTTTTTCTGCCTGGCTTCCTGCCCGCTCCGGCTCTCTGCGTGTGTTGAGCCTCTTGGAAGATGGCACTGGGTTCCCCGGGAGTCCCTTTCCTGGGACCGGCACGCCGGCTGCGTGTGCTGTTGTGATGGGATGTCTTGGCGATTTCAGGAGCTCTGGTTTCTTCTCCATTGGTTTTCGGAGCATTACCTACTTTCTTGTCCGCCCCCCCCAGAGAACTGTCGATTTTCAAAGATCTAGGGGAGCCCTAGTTGCCCACGTCCCTGTGAGCACCTCCTTCCTGCTCCCCTGTTCTCCTGGCGACTCTGGGAGTCTTGATTCAAAGCCTCCATTTCCCTTTTTGCTCGTTTAATCTGAAGCCTGGGGCCTCCCTCTGAATGGACGGTGGCCGAGCTGTTTGCATTCCCACTCACTGAACTCTTCTTGTTGTAATTTTCAGAAAACCTACTCTGTGGAATATTGATTTCCTTTTTAAACACAGAATTATTCATGTATGTGTTCTAAATTGCGTATGGTTGGACTTTTTCCTTAAACCTTATTCATTTTTGTGATGTTTCCTGGTGTTAATTGTACTGTCTAGAGATACTAAGACTTGCAGTTTCTCTCTGTAGCAATTTATTGTGGTTTTTATTCTGGGATCTTATTTACGATCAACATTTGCAAACCCTTCATGAATTTTGGAGGAAAAGTGTGTGCTCTGTCTGAACGAGATATTTATTAAATCAACCTTATTAATCATATTATTCATTTTCCCCTACAATCGCATCTATTTCTGTCCGTTTCAGTGTTTGAAGATTGAATTGTAGGTTAGATTCTTTCACCCTAATTGCTTTTCTGTCAAACCTGAAAATATTTTTATTCGTCTTGGTCTCATATGAAAATTTCAGTGGCTTGTTCTTAAGCTCATCCAAGTTCACTGTGGTGCTTTCCTTATTCGGGGTGTAACTTTTGTCCATATGAAATGATGTTTGCTCCATCCACTGCTTCTGGCCTGGCTGTGGGTGGGGCCCCCGCCCCGCACGTGTCCTGGTCCCTCAGTCCCTGTGCCGTTGTTGGCAGAACCCGTGTGGATTTTGGGTGGGACCTGACGTGTTTTCCTGAGGTCGCTTAGTGGTGCAAGAGATACTTTAAAGTCCAGTGGCTCAGCGAGCTGCCCCTACGAGCCCTTGATTTGTCCTGAGACTGAAGGGGTCTCATCACCACGGTTCTTCCAGGTGCCGCGTCTGTTTCCTGGGTCGGCTTCTCCGTGCGGCCGTGACCCGTGGGCGTCTCGGCCCTTGCTGCCCTCCTGCCGGTGCAGAGGGGCCAGGACGCGTTGTTCCAAGCGGACGCCCCCCCCTTACCCAGGGAACGCTGGCGGAGCCCTAGCTCGGTCCCCGGGTGTGTGAGAGGGCAGTCCGGTGCCCGACGGGCGTCTCTGACCCGGGCAAGACCCCTGCTCTCCTCACGTCCTGACCCCTGTCCCCTGAGGCAGGAGTGAGGCGTGCCCTCGCCTGAGGCCGCTGCTCCCCTTCAGCTTCTCAGGGTGGGGGGCGCCCCAGCTGGAGCCGTGCTGCGCTCGCCGATGTCCAGGGCGTCCGGTCGCCTGGGCCCAGCACGTCCGCTGCTCACAGAGCCTCCGGCCCACACGTGGCTTTTGGGTCCAGAGAGAGGCGGTGGCTCGGATTCCCAGGCGGCCCGGTGTCGCTGATCGGCCGGGGCCCCCCTCCCCGCCAACCGCCGCCGAGTCTGCAGACAGGCTTCCGAAAGCCACCCGCCCCGGTCTGACTCCCTCCACGGCGGGCACTGCGCTTCCCACCTGCCCGAGCTCAGCTTAGCTGGGGAGGGCTCTGCTCGGGGTCACTCTGGAACGTGCGGTGTGCGGATGAGGACGCGTGTTCGCCAGAAGTTGCTTCTAAATGATTTCTCTGAAGTGAAGATACACAGGTATTAGACTTCTGGGAGGTCCCCAGGCTGTGAGCGTTGTGTGTGAACGCGTGAAGGACCCCCGCGTGAGATGCAGAAGGGGACTTGGTCCGTGGCGTCTGGTGTATTTGAAGGGTGCCTGGAGAGGACCCCTCCCTGGGAACCAGCCAGGTTGGCAGGGGGTGCGAGCAGACAGGGGCCGCTGCTTCCCGGAGACTGCCGAGCCTCCCGCGGAGGTTGAAGGGGAAGGGCAGGTCCTGAGGGGGTGAACAGACCTGGGGCAACCTCGATGCACCCCAGCTCTCGACGCCTGCTTCTCCCTCCTTGGGGGGGCCCTCCACCCAGCTGGAGACTCAGCTCCCGCCTCCCCCGCCCCAGGCAGCCCACAGCCCCCAGAGGACGGTGCTGGTGTGTAACCCCCACTCCCTCGGGCCCTGGGAGCCTGGCACCCAGCAGGGTCAGGCGTGGCCTCATCACGGGACCCGGCTTCTCCCTGCGTCTGCTTGCCTCCCTGCCACCCGCGTGCTCCCCGAGTCCCTCTGGGCCTGCAGGTCTCCTCCCGGGGCGGCTGCTTGCTCTTGGGGTCCGTCTGGGGCCACCTGGGGGACTCAGACACTCAGAGGTGACCGGGGTCGGGTCTCCGTGCGGAGCCCCTGGCTTCCTCTGGAGCTGCGTCTCCAGGTTTGTCCTGAAGGCCTGTTCCGGGCTCCACTCAAGGGGTGGGCCTTCCAGCCCTCCAGACGGGGCGACCCCTGGGGTGGGTTGTGGGCCTCAGGGTGCAGTTATGGGTGGGGGAGATGGTCTGTCTTCCTCTCTGGGGTTGGTCACGCTGGCTCTCGCGAGGCAGATGGCTCTGAGGGGGCTGGAGTGAGGCTTGGGCATGAGGTGAGGGCCTGGGCATGGGGGCGTCAGGGGCCAAAGCGGGCAGGTGGTGTCAGGATAGGCTGGGTGGGGCGGGGGCGGGGTGGGGTGGGGGACGGTCCTGGACATGACTGGAGGGTTAGGGCACGAAGGCTGAGTTCCTCATGGACAGATGGGTTTGCCTGTGCGTCACCACGCAGGGGACACGCCTGGATGCTTCTGTGACATTCAGAGCGAAGGCCAGGCTCAGAGGGTCTGGGCATCGATGTCGGGACGTGGGTGGAGACCCCTCTGAGTTGATCATCCCGGCCCCAGAAACTGTGGTTGGAGAGGGAGCGTC
>SJYQ01002719.1:325766-341532 GCA_006410935.1 Redunca redunca | reverse complement strand
AGATGCAGGCACACACAGACGTGTAAAGGGACATGGGCACAATGCACACACATGGGAACACACGTGCACACACAGCTGCACACACACAGCTGTGCACACACAGCTGTGCACACACACAGCTGCACATGAGCACACAGATGCAGGCACACACAGACGTGTAAAGGGACATGGGCACAATGCACACACAGGAACACACACACCTGTGTGCACACACAGCTGCACATGAGCACGCAGACCCAGGAATGGGTCACCCAGCCCCCGAGGCTGAGGGCTCGTCTCCCCGCTCCCCCAAACGCACCGGCCACGGTCCAGCCCTCAGACTGTGTCAGGGAAAGGAAGCTTCCAAGCACAGCTCACTGGGTGCTGGGCTGGGTGGGGGGTTCGGGGGGTCTGCTTCCCCAGGAGGGTCGCCCCTGCCCTGGTGCCTGCTGGCTGCCCCTTCCACCCACTGCTTAGCTCTTCTCTCCGGGACCCTGACTGCTGAGTCTGGGCTGATAGAAACCTCAGTCCCCTCTGCAGTATGCTTGCCCCAACCCTCACACTTGGGGGGCTTTTTCTGGGGCTATGGACACGGGTCCCCAGGCTGCTGCCGACTTTGCAGTCTGGCCCCTCTCTGCCCTGGGCTGCCCCAACGGCAGGCTCACAGGAGAATGAGGTCACCCCGTCTGCACCCTCCTTGAGGGTGGCAGGTGGTCGGCGAGGCGGGGTGGGGGTTCTGACCGGGAAGGGGCTGGGCTCTGGGGACCCCTGTTCCAGCGGGTTCTCTGCCGCCCCCTGGGGGCAGCGCCTGGGCCTCGAGCCCTCTGCTGCTGCTGAGCTGTGATGTCGCCGCGGTGCTGGAAGAGAAGCTGGGGTCACGTGCTCATGGGTTCCTATGGTCTCCTTGGGGCGAGTGGCCTGCCCATTGGAGCAGCGACTGGAGGGTCTCAGAGGCAGGACACCAGGGGATCCGGCTCTGCATCCACGACGTGGCCACATTTCTGGGTCTCTTCCTTCCTGGCTGCTGGTTTTAACAGTGTTCACACCCCCAGGGACGCGGGCGCTGTATTTCCTGACTGGAGCAGGGTGTTACAGAAAGAACTGCCTGCCTGGGCCCGCGTTCGTTCTGGATCCTTGTTCCCTCATCATCCACGCGAACAGCCCCGCATGGCCAGTCAGTTTCACTGCAGCACCGTGTACTCAGACGTGGCAGCTGTTGGGTGCCCGGGCCCGGGGACGCTGTGCAGCCCGAAATGGTCCAGTCCGCCCAGAACACCTTGATGGTTTAGATTAAGTGGGTGTGCAGGCCGAGCCTGCTCAGATGGTGAGCTCAGGCTCTCCTGTGACTGAGATGGACTTTCTCTGAGACCAGGAGAGGGAGAGGCTGCCCCGCCGGCCTCACAGACAGACAGACATACGGATAAGTTGGGACCATGAACAAACTCTTGAAACCGTAAGCCAGTTTTCTGATGCAGGGGGGAGCGGTTCATGGCAGATGAGACCTCCGCCTGCGCTGGGCTGTCAGGCATCAAGTGAGAGAGCTCTGCACATGACCGGTGGGGGTGTGGGGACGGCCGAGGGGGTCGGCGGAGGGGGGCCAGCATTCCACCTGCTCTCAGCCCAGCTGCTGAGCACTGACGTCTGTGTCCCTGCCAGAGTGAGAGTCTGAAGGGGCAAGAGACCATCATCAGGATGCCACCCTCCTGGGGCTCAAGCCTGGGGGACACGGGGCAGCACCTGGGGTCAGGGACTGCCTGCACCTCGGCCTGGGGGGGCTTCTGAGTTTGCACCCAGCTCTGGCAGTTCTTAGGATCATCCCCGTAACCTCCACGACTTGCTTCATTTTACTGCAGTGGGACTCATGTAACACGACCATTTTAAAGTGAACGGTTTGGGGGCGTTCGCACACTCACAGTGTTATGGGACCACGTTCGCACACTCACAGTGTTATGGGACCACCTCTGTAGAGTCCTGAAACATCTCATCGCTCCCAGGGTTCCTCCCTACCCGTGCGTCTGACGCCCCCTCCTCTCCTCCCCCAGCCCCCCGCAGCGCAGGCTGCTCTGTGTCTCCATGGGTTTGCCTGTCCTGACATTTCGCATAAATGGATTCGCACAGTATCTGCCCTTTGCATCTAGTGTGCCTCACTGAGCACACTGCAGGGTTCACGGTGCTGCAGCGAGCGTGAGGCTCCATCCCTTCTTAAGGCTGGACGGTCAGTCCACGCACTTTATGGGCAGACCCCCTGTGTGTCCCCAGCTGAGGACCCTGGGGCTGTCCCCGCCGTCTGCTGTGTGTGTGAGTCTGTTCCGCGTCTCTTGGGGAAAACCGAGGCGCGGCATCACTGGGCCGTGTGGCATTTCCATGTGCACCTTGCGGAAGAACGGCAAGATCACTCTGTAATCCGTTAGTTTAGTTTTCTTTTTTTAAAATTTCAGTTAATCACTTTATTTGACTGCACCGGGTCTTCGTTGCGGCACGTGAACTCTTAGTTACGCATGCGGTTTCCTGACCGGGATCGAACCCGGGCCCCCTGCGTTGGGAGGGCGCAGTCTTAACCTCTGGATCACCAGGGAAGTCCTTCTTATTTCTAATTTCTCTTGCTTGCTCTTTCCTTTGACAGCTTAAAAAAATGGGAAGACCTTTTCAGCAAAGCAAAAGAAACAAGTCACAACTTAAGTGTGAATTAAATGCGATACATTTTAAATGCACCCTAACCACGTTTAATTTTCCCCTTGTCTTTGCTTCTGCCTACAACATTAATTTATCAGAAATCACGATACTGTGGCTTTGACTTCGCTTTGTCCTAAAAAGATTTCTCGTTCAGAATCTCCTAGGATCTTAGTCCTAACTCTCCTTCGTGTTTCCCTAACAAATTATGAAACGCCAGTGGATTTTAAAAATGAAGCGGTGGCAAGGCACGTGCACATTTAATTTTTAATTTTAATCGGTGGGCAACGAACAGTTAATAACCGAAGTGTTTGCAGTTCTGAAGCCTTGTCCTCCGTCTCGGCTGCAGGAAGCAGGGCTCTCCTCTGATTCCTGGGAGTTCGGTCGGAACATGCTGTTGGGACCCCTCCGCGGGCCCTGCCCCTCCCTGTTCCCATGCGCCCCGGCCCCCAGCTTTGTCCTCATCCTGGCTGCCTGCTTCCTACCACCCGGAGCTCAGCCCTCGACGCTGGGGGCTGCAGGGCCCTGGAGGCTGCCCCGAGGCCCAGCAGGGGAGTCTGCCGGACACTGAGCCCGGGCCCATCAGCCTGGCCGGCTGGGCCTTGCCTTCTGCGCTCCCTGAAGGTGGTGGTCCAGGAAGACAGGGGCCCTGACGGCTCCTCTTCCCAGACAGCTTTTCCCGGGCTGGAGCCCGCCTCCTCCGTCTGCTCTGCGCGCTTCCCAGGGTCTCTCCGTGGTTTGGTCCTTTTACCCCGTGTTTGTGACTGCCATCTCTGAGAAGGGTCCTGTGTCCCCGTTACCTCCTGCTGTTCTTTCTGGTGGTCGCAATGTTTTGTTTGATTTTGGTGGGGCAAGTGCTTTCCTGTGAATCTTCTTAAAAGTATCCTTAACTATTTTAATAAATGTATATTTATTTTTTCAGACTGAAACCCACTCCTTCAGAGAAAAGACACTAAGGCCGACCTGACTGCCCGCAGGAGCTTCCTTGTGCAGCAAGCTCAGGGATTTCCCTCCGAATCCTGCGAAAGCTGCTGGGTCTCGGAGGACCAGGCCTTCTTTCTGAGCAGAGGAGCTGCTTGTCCCTGAAGCAGCTCAGCAGGGCAAGGACTGTTTGCGTTGGGTTTTGTTTAATTTGCCCGAGCCAAGCACACTGAGTCCATTTGCCATCACATTATCCAAGACAGCTCCAGAGATTCTCATTCTAGGACCAATTCCACCCCGGAGTGACATCCATTTAACACCCAGGGCCCTGTGCTTTTAGCTGAATAAAGGTCAGGCCGTCCGCCGTCTGGGTGGCTGCCCATCATTGTGACGGACGAGAGGCCGCCCGGGGAAGGTTAACGGATGCAAAGCTCCGGACTCACCTCCTCAAGCAGGTATCCCTGCCCTTCAGGAGACATTTCCATTTCTACTCCGTTTAGTGGGTGGGTATTTATGCTTTTCACTTTTAACCACTCTGTTTAGGGCCTTCGCTTGGGGAACACTGTCTTGCAGGGGATCAAGGCCGTCCTTTGCCAGGAGTCTCCGCTCTGATGCTCTGCACATGTATGAACCCCGCACCCAGTGGACGTGGAGACGATAAGTTAATAGATCACAGCCCCACTTCCAGTCACTTCTCGGGAACCGCATGCGTTTTAATTAACCCTTGTTGATGGAATGGGGAGGGGCTGCAAAGACCCTCCTGGCATCTCTCCCTGGGGTGAGGGGGGCGCGTCTTTGGCTGTACCTGGGCCAGGAGCCGGCCTAACCCATTTGCTAAGTCAGAAGTCCCGAGGGAGTCATCGGTGGTTCAGGGCTGTGGACAGCTGGGGCTGAGAGCAGCTGCTGTGCCCCTGAGCTGCTGAGGGCGAGGGCGTCTCTGGGGATGGAGGGGGGTCGGGCTGCAGGGTGCCCTTGGCAGGGACATCGCCATGTCCGGACTGTGGGGAGGCCGGCCTCGCACTGGCGGCTGCGCCCTTGGCCTCCAGGCCTGAGCGCGCTTCGGGGCAGCCTGCTCCCCCACTGCGGGGGCTGGCCTGACCGCCTGGCTGTTGGCAGGATCCCCGGCCTACTCCAGAAGTGCCAGGGGCCAGACCTGGGGCCCTGAGCCCCTTTGGGATGACAAGAGGGGGCGTCTTCTGAGACCCTCCAGGAAGGAGACTGGAGAGGGCTTTGCTTTGTTGCTCCAAGTTCCCAGTCTGGAAAACGGCCGTGGCCTCCAGCCGGTCAGTGGCCATTCCTGGCATGGGGGTCCTCCAGGACCACTGGGTGCAGCAGTCTGGGCTGGGGTTGGGCAGGCATCTGGGGTGCCCGCCTGGGCAAACAGGGTGTGCCAAGGAAGCAGGCGGGCACCGGAAGAGGCCGCTGATCTGCTGGGCAGTGTCTGGGGCCGGAGCACGCTTGTGCTGTGATCCTGTAGCCGCGTCGCTGCCGGCGGAGGACGAGGGGACAGGCCAGCAGAGCCGTGCTGTGTCCTCTGTCTTCCCTGGGAACCAAATGGGATCATTGCCATGTCTCTAGTTTTTGAAAGAAAACCTAGATTAATTACTAGTTTTACTGGTTATTGAATAAGTATCAAACAGATGTTAGCAGCATGTGGAAGACAAACAGCGCTTGTGTAGAAAATAAATTTATTCTCTTTATCATGGTGTCTATTTGGGTTTCATAGGCTCGCTAAGTGGATGAGCCTGCGACGCACGGTGAGTCTGCAGCTCCTCTGGGGACTGGCCTGCCCGTGCCCTCTGCAGACGGTGACCACAGCCTTGGTCCTCTCTGCCCGCAGGTGAGCGTCTCTCTAGTCCACCCGCGGGCGCCGTTCCAGGCGGCGCTGGGCTCGGAAGCTCCGCAGACTTGCTCAGGCTGCAGGCCGGCATCCAGGGTTCTGCCCCGGTGTCCAGGGCCATGCGGGTGTTTCTGCGTTTGCTTGTGACTGCGTGTCCTCAGGAGGGCTGCAAGAGGCCTCTCTGCAGGTGCGGGGTCCTTCCCAGAGTCCACTCCCGAGCTGACCCCCCTTGTCTGGACCGGCTGCTGCCTGAGCTTCCTTCTCCCACGCTGGCTTCTCATCTGTGACCATCCGTAACAAGACGGTTCATTCTCAGGCTTTAGTCCTGTTTCCCAGCCATGCGCTCGGTGCTCTTTGTGGTGGTTCTTCCCGTCTGATTCTCGTGGGTTTCCTGGGAGCCTGGGGGTAATTCTGATCCCCACCCCCCAGACAGTTCAACAGAGTAATGGCTCCACTGGGGGTGGCCTGCCCCCGGCCACCGGGCTCCTGGGGGTGGCCTGCCCCTCGTCCCCGGAGAGCTCCTGTCTATGGCAGCAACGGCCGCAGGGAGGGGGGCGTGGTGATTCTCCTTCCGCCTCCCGCATTGATGACTTTAGAACCATTCACTTACTTGTTTGTTGCTTTCGGCTGCGCTGTTCCTTAGCGCTGCTGGGGCTTTTCTCTCGTTGCTGCACACGGGCTGCTCATTGCAGCAGCTCCTGGAGGTGGGCAGCGCGGGCTCTGGGGCAGGCGGGCTTCGTAGCTGCAGCACGTGGGCTGAGTGGGCTCGGCTCCCGGGCTCAGGACCCTGGGCTCGGCTCCCGGGCTCAGCAGCTGTGGTGCCCGGGTTCAGCTGTGCTGGGCAGGTGGGATCTTCCGGATCAGGGATCGAACCCCTGTATCCTACACTGGCAGGCGGATTCTTTACCCCTGGGCCACCAGGGGAGCACATGCACTGATAAATTAGGAAGCTTTTATATTGTTTTTAAAGGTTACACTTCATTTATGGTTATCACAAAATACTGGCTATAATCCCCGTGTTGCGTAATACATCCTTGTAGCCTGTCTTATACCCAATATTTTCTACCTCCCGTGTCTGTTCACATGGGGCCAGGTTTGCAGGGGCTTGGCTGTGGGGAGACGGGAGCCTGGGAGCCTGGCCTGAGGCTGGCAGGGGGGCTCCATTCTCAAGGTCTCCTGTCTGGGCTTTCCACGTCCTAGAAGGGAGCCTGGCGAGGTGCTGACTGACCCAGCAGTGGCCCCCAGGCACCCGGGGGGCCTCAGCAGGGCCCCAGGCCCCTCCCGCTTCGGGAGGGATCCTGCCCCTTAGGAGCCTGCCTAAGATGTTCCTTCTCCCCCAGGTTGCTGGGTGGAGCCTCCCTGTCCGAGGTCTCTGAGAGAGCCCAGGACCACATGTGGGGCGCTGCCCCCCTGGACAGTGCCCTTCCGGGCCCATTACACCCGCCCTGGTCCACAGCACCCCGGTCCAGAGCACCCTGGTCCACAGCACCCCGGTCCATCACACCCACCCTGGTCCACAGCACCCCGGTCCAGAGCACCCCGGTCCATCACACCTGCCCTGCTCCAGAGCACCCCGGTCCACGGCACCCCGGTCCAGAGCACCCTGCTCCAGAGCACCCCGGTCCACAGCACCCCGGTCCAGAGCACCCCAGTCCAGAGCACCCTGCTCCAGAGCACCCCTGGTCCATCACACCTGCCCTGGTCCAGAGCACCCTGCTCCAGAGCACTCAGGTCCAGAGCACCCTGGTCCAGAGCACCCTGCTCCAGAGCACTCAGGTCCAGAGCACCCTGCTCCAGAGCACCCTGGTTCACAGCACCCTGGTCCAGAGCACCCTGCTCCAGAGCCCTCTCGTCCAGAGCACCCTGCTCCAGAGCACCCCGGTCCACAGCACCCCGGTCCACGGCACCCTGTTCCAGAGCACCCTCCAGGAAGGCGCGCCCTTCGGTTCTCCCCCTTCTCTCATCAGTCAGCACGCATGCAGCCTTCTTGGTCAATAGGGTTGGATTCAAGGTGTCGGGGATGAATAGATGGGGATTTAGTGTATAATCAATAGTGCATTTCGAATGAGGGGATAGACTGGATTGTTTAATACACAGTTCAGGTCCATTGGACCTGTGATTAGAGAGTAAAAGTCAAGTCGCAGGTCTTGGCCCAAACCACCTGGAAGGAACGTGCTTTCTGGAGCTGGCCAGGCGGGGTCTTGCTGCTCGCCGGAGGAGGTAGAGAATTTGTGGGGTGTGAAGTGGGGGCCTTCCTGAGCAGGACGTGGTTCTGCAGTTGGGGGAAAAGGAACAGACCTGCATATACGGATGTAAAGCAAGCGACCAAAAGTCTGTGAAAAATGCATCGTAACCAGTGGCCTCGGAAAGAAGCCGAGGGGCAAGCAGATTTGCAGAACATAGAATGAAGGGCAAACCTCTGTAGTTCCTGCAGCCAGCCTACCAACTTCCAAGATAATTGGTAACAACAGCAATAATCACTTGATAGAAATATGGAAGCGGGGTGAGATTAGGTAAACAGGAGAACGGGGCAAACGTCCTCCACTGGGCGGAGGTCTGACCCGAGAGGAGACACGTGGTGTTGCGGCCGAGGCCCGGTCTCACACCATGAGGCGTCCGCACAGGACGCAGGGCAGGGCAGGGCGCAGGGGCCTGCTTGGCGCGGCCACCCCGGGGGCTGACTGGGGGCTGGGAACACGCGGGCTCCGGGGTTCTGGTTTTAAGCTCAGGGCAGTGTGAACGCAGCTTGGGGAGGGGGGCTCCTCCCCGGGGACAGGCTCCCTGCTGCCCGCTGAGGCCCCTGCCTACCCCCTTGTTCCAGCTCGAAGCCTGAGCCTTCTGGCCTGGAGGCCCCTCTCGTTCCACGTCTCTGAGCCTGAATCCTGCCCCCTGCCTCCCTGCTGTCTCTCTTTGCCTCCATCAGCCCTGTGTCCACAGTAGGGGCCAGAGGGGGCGGCACCAGGGGCTCCAGGCGCCAGCCCGGCCCCCACCACCCTCTGCTCCCCAGGGTGGTTGCCACAGGACCAGCATCACAGGCCCGAGGACAAGTCCAGGCTGGATGGGAGAACGCTGGACGAGGCGGTGTGGCGAGCGCTGGGAGTCGGGGCAGCTGAGGCCGGTGCCGGGCCTGGGTGTGGAGGCAGGGACCGAGGCTTGGGAAGGGACAAGGCCCAGTGGAAGTGGGGAGGCGGGAGAGACCCAGCCCTGGGGCTGTGCGGTCGTGTGGCTGTGGGCCACGGCCAGGCTTCTTGCCCGGGTCACAGGCCAGGGCTCCGGGCTCAGCAGGTGGGGTCACTGACAGAGGGGCCCCCGAGCCTTGCAGACCAGACGCCCCGGGAGAGCCAGCGCAGAGGAGCTGGGCGTCTCGGAGGCCTGGGGTGCCCGCGGGGCCCACGAGTGGGGTCTGACGGGGCCAGGGGACAGGAGGCTGTGGGCGGAAGGCCTGGAACTGGCCGGGGGGCCCACCAGCTTTGTGACTGTCTGAAAGCCCCGGCTCTGAGCCCCGCTGGCCTCAGCGGAGGGATGTGTGTGTGTCTGAGGGGCAGGTGGGTGAAGCCCCCTGAGTGTTGGCAATGGCAGCCTGGAGACAGAACACAGACCCTGTAATCCAATGATCTCAACTGTCACCTGCAAAAACCCAATTATGGAGCAGATTAACTCAGGGTTACAGATGCAGCTGGATGAGCCAGGCGCGCTTGGCTCATACACAGCCCTGCTGGATGATGGCCGAGCTCGGGTGCCATGGCTGGGGACACGTGGCCAAGGGCATCCTCGGCCAGGGCAGGGTGACCCACAGGCCTGCCCCGTGCCCTCGACCACTCAGGAACTTAGCCGACGCCTGGCGGAGATGTCCCCCCATAGTGTGCCCCGCGGGACAGCCGGGGGCGAGCTGGGCCTGATGCCGTCGGCCTCGGCTGACCGCTCCCCATGGCTCGGCGGCAGCTGCCCTTTGTTTACAAGCGCACCAGGGGTCCTCTGAGGGTGGACTGTCCAGCCTCCAAGAACGGGGCGAGGTTTATTCTGGGCACTGATGGACCCCTGAGAAGAGGCGGAGCCCAGGGAGGCCGAGAGGAGAGAGCCACTTGCTCAAGGGGTGGCTCTGGAAGCGCCTGTCCAGCCGTCTTCCTTGTCCAGAAGCTGAAGGGGGCTAAAAGCAGGAGAAACATACTCGGTGGTGCCTCCAGGGAGTGCCGAGACCCTCCTCCGCCCCCTGGCCCCGTGGCAGGATCTCACCACAGAAGGGAGCCCAGCTAGGGCAGTGCAGGCCAGGGGGACTTCCTGGAGGAGGAGAGGTTAGGGTGATCCGGGAGGGCAGAGAACAGAGAGGGGGGAGAGGGAAGCAGCGGGGGGGAGAGGGAAGCAGCGGGGGGCAGAGGAGACTGGGCCGGGCATGCTAGGGGCCCTGGAGTAGGGTCTGGGGTAGGAGAAAGCCCAGAAAGCGGGGTCTCCTTGAGGCAGGCTGAGGAGGGACCTTGGGGCTGGGAGGAGGTCGAAGCCGGTCTTGTCTAGTGGCCCTGAGACACTGGTCAGCACACCGTTTTCGCTGTGGGGGAGGGGAGACGGGGTGACAGTGATGACCGTTTATTTATTTTTTGCATCTCACATGTGGAATCTTAGTTCCCTAACCAGGGATCGAAACGGCAATCCCTGCCTTGGAAGTGCAGAGTCTTAACCGCTGGACCGCTAGGAAGTCCCCTCAGAACAACATAGTCTTGTTTTAATCGACTTCTGATCTTTCTGAACGTTCCGTTTCCCGCAGAGCTGAGAGGAGGACTCCGTCCCTGGAGCCCGCTCAGAGGTTCTAGAACAGATGGGATGTGCTGCGAGGCAGGCTGTCTCAGACAGAGCCTTGGTTTCCCCGTCGCAGAGACTGTGTCCCCACACGGGTCCTTTCTTGTCCCCAAATCCATCGCGAAACATGTCAGTAGGACTTTGAGATTTCCAAGAAGGGACGGCTGTGACTCAGGAAGTCAACCAAGCCATTCTGTGGGTGGAATGTCATGTTGAAGACCTGTGATCACATTCGAGGGTCTAAGCCTGATCCAGTGGTGAGGTTCTGACGGTCCCGTGGCCTGTGTGCACAAGGGGAGGTCTCTAGAGCTGTGTCACCGAGCTGTGTCCTGATAGACCCTTGTTCTGGCCGGAGGGCACTGACGACAGGGCGTCAGGCACGAACATTCGGAGAACGAACCCGGGCCCAGGGCCCCGGAGAGCCACCCCAACTCGGGTGTGGGCGATCCACCCGGACACACGCGCAGGAGAGACTTCGGGTGTCTGCCGCTCCCTGGGTCCCCAGTGTGCCTGCTGCCCCTGCCTTAGCTCTCCTGCCTCAGTTTGTTCATCTGTAAACTGGGGACGGTAAGGATTCATCTGAGACTGTTTTGAGGTTCCAGTGGGAAATGAATGTCAAATTCTTGCACGGAGGCTGATGCGCGCAGTGTGCTGACCGGGAGCTGTCCACACTTCGCTCGCAACACAGGAGTGTAAGACACGGCTGTTTCTCACGGGCCAGAATTGAGCAAATGACTTTTTGTCAAAACTTTAAACACTGTTTTACTCTCGGTTACCACATATGAGGAAATAAAAAGCAGTTCAATTTACAGTAATTAATTTAAAACACTGGACACCTTGAGAATTAAAGTAGTTTCTGTTCTAATAAACTCACCAAGCCCGGTCTGCCCAGGGCAGCCAGCCCCCCAGCCCAATCCCATGACCTGGGCCCGGGGCCCCTTCGGGGAGCTGTGGTCCCCTCTCTCAGCTGTGACCAGCTCCCAGGGCTGTATCTGTGGTTCTTCCCGTGAGGGGAGGTCTCTGAGTTCCTCCGAGGCGGAAGGTTCCGTGGGCACCGCTCGCTCTGGACCTCGATCTGAGCAAAGGTCCACAGCCCTTCCTCCTGGCCGAGTGCCCCTGTGGCTGCTGCGCGCGCGTCCTCTCGGCCGCCGCCTTCTCCGCGACTCCGTGTGTTTGCTCGGTCCGCACGTCGTTCGCCGCACCCACGTCACCCTCTCTCTGCTCTCCCGTACTCCTGGCTGACTCCTCTTCTGACTGTGAGACACAGCCACGCGCTTAGCTGTCTGTGCCGGGTTGGACTCGCAGGGGCCAGCCCGGGCCAGGCTTCGCAGGGAGTGATGCGGACGGCACCATCTGCGTGCCTGTCTGTTGCTCATGTGGGCTGGCGGGCGGCAGCCAGTCTGTGCCTCGAGCCCTGAGGCTGGTCCTCGTCCCTGGCTGTGGATCTGACCTGCGCTGTGCTCCCCTCTCCCACCCACCCTCCCTTTGCTTGTCATTAACAGTCCTGACCCCGAGGAACTGTAAACAGCTTCCGACTCCCGCAGGATTCCACGTCGGTGTTCCTGACGCTCAGCTGCCCAGGCCTGTGGCGGCAGGCTGGGGCGCTCCGCAGGCCCCTGGTCACCACCTGCAGCTTCTCTGTGCTGACCAGTGTTAGGTAAAAAGATGACCAGGACACCAGAAAAAAGGTCCAATAAGCTTTTTAATGGCGAAGCACTTCCGGGCGGGGTTCCTGGACCTGAACGACGCGGGTCGAGGAAGTCCGAGCCCGGACCATGTTAGAAGCGGCTTATATAAGTTTGTTGCAAGGGGTGGTCAGGTTAATGGGCAGGGGTTTGGATAGGTCGCCAGGCCAAGGTGTCGTGGGCTGATAGGTCCTTTCACGTGGCTGGGGTGGGGCGGCTTTAGCTGGCGAAGTGGGCTGTCACTGGTCCCCGGGATCTGGGCAGCTCCTTCTGTTAGGGACCTCCCCCGCCGGAGGGGGAGCGAAGGGGTGGCCCATCATGGGCCCCGGGGTCCGACCTTACAACCAGGTCCTTGGGGAAGATGT
Source organism: Redunca redunca (assembly GCA_006410935.1). Taxonomy (NCBI): domain Eukaryota; kingdom Metazoa; phylum Chordata; class Mammalia; order Artiodactyla; family Bovidae; genus Redunca; species Redunca redunca. Next base: position 329,281 of record SJYQ01002719.1, on the reverse strand, counting down.
GACCTTTGGCCCCTGAGCTTCCTGGGACCCTGCCAGGTGGGCAGTTCACCCCTCCAGGTGCAGAGGAGGTTCTTCTGGGACCACCTCCCGGAGCCCTTGTCCCCCCGCTGGTGGGACGCTGTGTGTTATGTGTGAGTTGCTCAGTCGGGTCTGACTCTTTGCGACCCCATGGACTGCAGCCCGCCAGGCTCCTCCCTGGGATTCTCCAGGCAAGACCACTGGAGCAGGCTCCCGGCTTCCGTACAGACTTTGCTGGTGGGCTGGCAGTTCCTGTCTCACCAAGGAATTGTGTCCTTAAAGAAACTGTTCTCAGCGCAGCCCCTCTGACGAGGCCTGTGGCTGCAGGAAGCCAGGGTGTGGGGCGGGCCAGCCTGCATGTGGAGGCACCCACAAACCTGTCCTGGGCTCCCCTCCCCTTCCCCCTCCTGGAGGAGGGTGTCTGCCTCCCCTGCCCCCTCCTGCTGCAGCCCCAGCGCTCCCTAAATGCCGAGCTGAGTGGACGTCCCTCAGACAGCCCAGGGCCTCATCCAATTTCGCAGGGAACATGGCTCAATTTGAGCGAAGCCATCGGCAAGGAATTCATACTTTCCCCATAAACCTGCGGCCCTGGCAGATGTCAATACGGGTGGGATGGAGGTGCCATTCAGACTCCAGGTCCATTTAGATGAAAATGTCTAATCAGAGAAACACCAGGGGCTTAGGCAAGATGGACCGCACAATTCCAAAACAATTTATCTTGGAAATTAACTCCGAGGAAAAGTTTACCCAGGGGGCTGGAGCTTTAAGTTTTGTTTTCAATTTATTACAACCCCAAGGCCTCGTTTCCCACCAGCGCAGGGGTTAGCCGAGCTCTGGGGTCGCACCTCTGGGGTCAGAACAGGTCCGGGCAGAACCTCTGACTCGGGCCGCTCCACGTGGGCCCCCTTCCCGCACATCCCAGGCTCTGCTGTTCCTGGAGATGTATCATCAATTCTGTGGAATTCTGTGGCTCTCAAGCCCTGGGAGCTCGCCCTCTGGGTCCCCATGCGCCTCCAGGCTTGTCCTCTGTCCCTCCCCTAACTGGAGCCTCCGCCTGGCCCCACCCTGCCTGCCGCGCCCTGCACCTGCTGCATCCGCGCCCCATCCTTGCGGTGGCTCTCGGCCCGGACTGCGACCTTCAGGCCTTCCCCCTGCCCAGAGCTCGGCCAGTGGCTGCATAGCCCGGGGCAGTCAGGGCCCAGTTCTGGAGCCAGGCTGCTGCTGGAGGGCTGTGTGGCCTTGGGCAAGTCGCTGCCCCTCTCTGTGCTGATTAGAGATCAGAGGGGGTGGGAACAGTCTGCTCAGGAGCTGTGGGAGGACGGGATGCTTACATTCAGCTCAGGCTGTTTGGAACATGGAGACACGGGGAACGCACAGCTACAGGCCCCAGCCAGACGCCCTAGGGGGCTGACGCCCAGGCCGGGGGAGGGGGTGGGCAGGGGGCAGAGGTCCAGAGGGGGGCACAGGCCTGGAGTCTGCTCACCTCGAGGTGGGAGGCTGGGGGCACCCTGTCCCCGGATGGTGAGGAGACCCCACAGAGCTTCCGGAAGCTGGGCGGGGGTCCAGTGGTCTGGGCACCTCCCACTCCTGCAGGTCCAGTGAAATATGAGCTCAGCCTGTGAACTTGGAACCACTCTGGTTGGGAATCGTGTTTCTTGATAAACAGGAAAATGAAGAAATTTTCAAACCACTAGAGATTCAGATAAATTCTCAGTAGGTGATCAGCGGAGCCATCAGGGAAACTGAAAGTGGATTTGCTCCCTGAGACCGATGTCACCTGCTCTAACCTCTGAGTGCTTATTTTCCCCGTTTCCGGGTGTCTGCGCCCCTGGTGCCTGGGCGGGGGTCGGGCCGCCGGGTTGGGGGACCCCTGCATGGGGGGAATGCCAGGAAGGGAAGCTGCTGGGGTCCTGAGGGACACACCCTGGGCTCACGGACACTGTGAAATGGCACGGGGCTCCTGCCTGGACGGGGTGGCTCTGGGTGTCCAGGGGTCTGTCGGGAGCTCCCTCCCCTGCTCTGCATGTTCACTGCAAGCAGAGCCCCTGAAGGGCAGGGGCCACGGAGCACAGGCCCGGCCCTGGGTGGACACACTCAACGGTCAGCTTTCCTCCTGGGGCTGGTCAGGGTGAGGGTCTCTGAGGGGCCCAGCCCCTTGAGGGGTGTGGATGCAGAAGCTGTCAGGCAGAAAGTGGGTGGGCCCTGGAGTTGACCTGGAACGCTGTGGGCCCCGGGGGTGGGGCTACACGGGGCTAGACCACTGACAGGGGTCTCCATGGTGGGGTGGGGGCTTCCAGGGCCCGGGCGTGTCCTCTGGGACAGTGGATGGGCGTCTGGTCCCCCCGACACCCTCTGCTTTCTGTGAGGACAGCGAGCGGGTGATGGGTCCCGCCCTGTGTCCGCTTCCCACGCTCCAGGTCAGACTGCTGTCAGGAAGCTCCGCGTTGCATTACCGCAGGGCACGATTAGGGGTGGGGGCAGGATGTGGGGAGCCTGTGCCGTCCCAGCCGACCTCAGCCTCGCTTGCTCGCAAGGGGACTCGGGGGGTCTGCTCGTGGTCCTCACGTGTGAGGGGGAGCTGTGCCCGTGGCCCCCCAGCTGGCCCTCTCCTGCGGGACCCCCAGCTGGCCCTCTACTGCGGGACCCCCAGCTGGCCCTCTCCTGCGGGACCCCCAGCCGCGGAGGGTCAGTGGTGGTCTGTGTCTGCCGGTCTGGGCATGCGGCGAGCCGGCGGGGTGTTTCAGCTGAAGTGGCGGAGCCAGGGTGGCCCCCCACTGACTGGAAGCAGCCGCACGTGGGGGCCCCAGGGCCTTGGGGGCACCTCCGGGCTGTGAGCCCCCCAAGCCAGCTGGGAGTTCACCTCTGAGCCTGAAATCGGCCGTCAGCTGGGCCGCTCTTCAGACAGTGAAAACCGCGTTCTGCTAGATAAAAGCTCTCACTCAGAGTTTCCTCCTTGCCGATGACCCCGGTGGATCCCGGGGCTGCGTGCGGCCCCCTGACCGCGGCGGCCCGGCCCTGCCGTGCGGCGGAGGCTCCGCCCGGGACCGGAGCGGCCGGGGGGCGGCACCGCCGGCAGGTGGCGCCGGGTCCCCACGCTGCCGCCCTGGCCTGGCTTTCCCTCGTGCGCCAAGACCGGGGACCCGCTGCTGATCCCGGGATCGCGGGTCCTGAGTGAAGGCCGGGCAAACCCTTCTGGCCTCCGCACAGGGGCGGTGGCTGAGGCTCTGCCCGGCCGGTCCTGAGGGGACACCAGCCCGGACGCGTCTGCAGGAGCCGGAGCTGCTCGGGGACAAGGGCGCGGAAGGCGCTGGGGGCCGGCGGGCCTCCCAGGTGGATGGATGCCCCCAGCCCACGGCCCCGCCTCGCCCGGAGCCGGACCCCCGCTGTGGTCCTGGACGTGGGGACACGAAACTCTCCCTGGGGGCAAAGGCCTCAGGCCCTGCTCTGAACCACACCTGTCTGTCTGCAGGAGGGAAGCATGCTTGGACCACCCCCCC
>SJYQ01002719.1:282247-325461 GCA_006410935.1 Redunca redunca | reverse complement strand
TTGTGACCTCAGGGACTGCAGCACGCCAGGCCTCCCTGCCCTCACCATCTCTCGGAGCTTACTCACACTCACGTCCACTGCATTGATGATGCCATCCAGCCATCTCATCCTCTGTCTCCCCTTCTCCTCCCGCCCTCAGTCTGTCCCAGTATCGGGGTCTTTTTGACTCTCCGCATAAGAAGGGCGTGCTGGACTGTAATTCGGGTGGCTGTGGGCCCCACATCCACGGGGATTTGGTCGGCCTCAGCAAGGGACTTTCTGATCTGAGGAAGGGAAGGTGGGCTGGACTGCGTGGGAGTGATGATCTGGGCTGGTCCCCATGGCACAGTCACGGAGAGAAGCCGGAGCCGCAGCGGCCGTGCTGAGACATTAAAGAGCTGGAGGAGACTTTCATAAAGCCTGGGGTGGGAGTGGAGTCCAGAAGTCACAGAGGAGACGGCAGATTTAGCTTCTGAAGAGCAGCAGGGTCCCTCCCTGGGCCCCGAGGCGGCGGGCACTGCCCCCGCCCACCCCTCTGAGCGGTCTCTGCTCCCAGCCAGGGCCGGGGTGGCCCAGGCCTCCACGTTCCCTGAGGGCGGGCACGGATCTGTGTGTGGCCGGCCACTGCCCGGGGAGGGATGGTCGCGGCTCTCTCTGTTGCTTGCCTGCTTGGGGGTGGGGGGCAGCCCCATCCCAGTTCTCCCTGGGTCCCAGAGACCCCCGTGCCTGTTGGGGCCTGTGGCAGAGCTGGGGGCTGGCTGGGTGGTGCTCACTGGACCTGCCCTGTGACTGGGCTTCCCCACCTCTATAGGAGGGGTTCCATGGCAGGGCCACGCGCAGACCCATGTCATTGAGGCCAGTCCCCTGGCGCAGCGGGAGCTGGGGGCTGGCCCGACAGCCAGAGTGCAGACCCCCAGGTGGAGCTCGGAGCCTGGCAGGGGGGTGGGGCAGGGCCTGCAGCTGTCTGGACCATGCCCATCATCTCTCGGAGTGCAGCTCCCAGGGGGGTGCTCCTCTGACCTCTGGATGGAACAGCCTGTCCGGGGTCACCTGTGACCTGATCAGACCCCATCACAGGGAACCGGTGCAGGGGACTCAGGGACACGCAGGGGCCGGGACAGATGACGGGTTAGCCGGGAGGAGAGGGCCACGCAGGGCGGGAGGCGGAGCCCTCGGGCCGTGAAGGAGGGGCCTTCAGTCCATGCCGAGGCTGTGCACGGCCACCAGGGACAGACCAGACGAACCCCAGTGGCGGGGGTGGCGGAGCTGTGGATGCTGGGCACGACCAGAGGCGGCCAAGAGGGGATTATGGGACGGGGAGCGGGGGACACACCTGCCCCAGCGGCGTCAGGGCAGCGAGACTCCCGCCGATCCTGGGAGTTACAGGCGACCCCCTATTCCTGGTGGGCCTTAGCCTCCTCTCTTCTCTGTGACGCCTCTGTGGGAAGACCAGAGTGTCCCGCAGCCTGGGCTGCAGCTGGGGACGGCCGAGGCTACACCCATGGGCGGAGCCCCTGACCCAGCCTGGCCGTACCCCAGAGGAGTGACTGGAGGGCGAGGGGACGTGAGAGCGGAGGCGGGCCTTGGCGCTTCCGCTTTCAGTCCCAGAATTGCACTGAGAACATCCTGTGTGCGATTGAGGGGGCCAGGAGGGGAGACCCCCACAGCCTAGGACACGGACCTCCCCCCAAAGGGGAAGATCAGAGCAGAGTGCTGGGGAGAGGCCAGGAAGAGGTCAGGCGGGCAGAGGTCATATGTGCAAAGGTCAGGCGGGCAGAGGTCAGGCGGGCAGAGGTCAGGCGGGCAGAGGTCGGTTGTGCAGAGGTCGGTTGTGCAGAGGTCAGATTTACAACTTGAGCCGTCATGCCGCTGCTGGAGCGATGTCCTCTCTTCTCTGTGGCTCCTCCTCAGAAAGGCCGGACTGTCCCGCAGTCTGGGCTAAGCTGGCAATGGCCAAGGCTATACCCACGGACGGAGCCCCTGACCCAGGAAGAGGACGATGGTCTCTGATGGGGCGGCATGGAACGTACCTCCTACAAAAGCCCACATTGGTCCTGAGATGCCACGGCCCCTTCCCTCCCGCCCNCCCCCCCCCCCCAGCTTTCCTAGAGCATGGAGCTCTCATAACCTTTCTGATCCATCAAATGGGGCTTGAGATGCAATGACTTATTTATGAATGAAATTGGAGGTGGCGCGTTAATAAATTATGTGAATCCATTTTTCTAAGAATATGACGGAAGAGTTAGTTGATGTATTGGAAACGCTATGATTTTCATATTGTGATTATTTGTTCCTTTAAAGCAAGATTCGTTTTCAATAGCTCAAAAGTTGTCTAATTGACCACTTTGTTTACATTAAGAGGTTGCCTTAAAAGTGGGGGAGGGTTTTCTCCTCCAGAATTAATGGAAACAATGAGAAATTCTTTAGGAGTCCTCATTTATCAAGGAGGCGATTTCGCTTATTGATAAATGGGCGTTGCAGGCCGTGAGTCGGAAGCAGGTGCGCGGCGCGGCTACACTGGGCGCCCAAGGCCAGGACTCAGATCTGCTCCCAGGACGAGGCCAGTCTTTGGGGAGGATTCCAGACAACCAGAGGCCCAAACAGCTCTGAGGGGCCTCTGCTGGCTTCCTGGGGTTTCCTGGGCACAGCTGGGCATGTGGCTGGGAGACCTGGGGTCAGGGCCTGCTCACCGCCTGCCGGTGTCCCGGGGCGGCTGCTGGCCATGGGGTGGGGGGGCACTGTCCACCCTGCCCGCTGGTGGACCCGGACTCTGAGCAGTGGGGCAGGGCAGCTCCTCCCTCAGAGCCTGAGGGCGGCCTTCGGTGGACACCCCCCACGTGATCGCTCCTGGGGCATCTGCTCTGTGTGCCTGGGAGGCACTGGGCTGCTCCTCCAGGGACAAGTGAGGTGCGGAGGGGACACACTTCCTGCCCGCCCTCGGCCTCTCGCGGGAGACGAGCCCTGTGGAGCTGCCAGGCCCCCGCGACTCGGGCTGGGGGCAGCATCTTCTCCAGCTCACCTCCAGACAGCCGGCTGCACCCAGCCTGCCTGGGACTCAGGACTCAGAGGGGCTCAGGAGTCGCTGACGGTGGCGACGACTGGGTATGGCCCCGGGAGCTGTGTTGCCAGGCTTTAGCGGGGCACCGGCGGGTCAGGTGTGGGGAGGAGGGAGCCGCGTGTTGATGAGCGTCCCTGGGGCTGCACCTCCCTCTGAGTCTGATGACTGAGCAGCAGTGGAGGGGGGCCCAGACAGTCTGAGGGCACAGCCTCGTGTGGGGAGTCGGATGCAGGAGGCGGGCCGGGCGCCAGGGCGTGGGGATAGTGACCTTCCCGGAGCGCCCGGCTCCCCTGGGAGAAGGTGAGGGTGGGCGTGGGGCGAAGGCTCAGGGGTGGGGGTCTGGTCCGTGTGGGGACAGGGCGCTGGGGGTGGGCGTCGTACACATAACACGTGCCGTCCCTGCTCCAGGCCTCGTGCTGCGCAGGGGGCACCCATCCCCCTGGAGTGGAAGGTCTGTGGGCGCGCCGAGAGGAGACAGGGTCGGGGCATGTCCGGGGGGTAGGGTGACGGGGGCTGGGGGAGCCGGGGGTGCGTGTGCCGCGGGGTCCCCGCTTCCTCACCGTCTCAGGCGCGCCTCTTCCGCGGCCTGGGCTCTGCCCGCTGCGGCGCCCCGCGAGTCAGGCCTCTGTGGCCCAGGTGCTCAACCCTGGCCTTGGTCTCCTGCCGCTTTAGGTCTATGCTTGACCTTTTTCTGCTGCAGCTGGAACGCCCCCAGGCTGTAGCCCTGGGATGTCCTGCAGGGCTGGGCCCCTCAGCTGTGTGAACAGGGCCTGGACCTGCTGTGGGGGTCTGCTGTGGGGTGTCTCCCCATCCTGGGGGGGCTCCTGCCCTGCAGCCGGGCCTCCCCGCAGCTGGAGACCCCGCCCGGCCAGCATGTGGTCTGGACCACCCTCCTGACCTCCACGGAGTGCCGCGCGTCTCTGGGGTCTGTCGTCTCTGTTGAGTGTTACCCGAGGAGTCAAGGATCGTGGGGGCAGCTCTCCGGAGATGGGGCCGCGGGAGTGCTGGTTCGCAGACCGACCCCTGAGAGGTTAGGAAGCGTCTTCCTGGGCGTCTTTTTAGAAGAGCGTCTGCTCGTGAAACGGGATCAGGCCGTGCTCTGGGAAGAACCCCAGGGCCGCCCCCTTCCTCCCGGTCTCTGGCTGAGGCAGTTCCTCTGGACTCTGTCTCTGTGAGATCCGTCCCACTCACTCTGCCCTGGGGGCGTGACCTCCTTTTCTTCACGTCCCTGATGCTGAGGCAACCCAGAGACGCCGCAGGGGGCTGTTAGGCGTCTCCGGTCCACTGTGCCCGTCAGCCCCAGAGGCTGGATTTGGTCTTTCCAGTCAACCGCGTCCAGCCCCGAGTCAACCTCGTCCAGCCCCGAGTCAACCGCGTCCAGCCCCGAGTCAACCGCGTCCAGCCCCGAGAAGGACCGTCACAGGCACACACTTGGTCAGCGTGTCCCCCACGGGGGTGAAGTGGACTCCAGCAGAGACCCCGACTCCTCGCAAGGCTGCAGGACGAGCAGCCTTGTCTACGCGGCTGGAGTCCACACGCAGGTCTGGCAGGGAGGCTGGGGTGTGTGGCGGGGCTCTGGTTCCCTCTCCCTGCTGGGGTCGGGTGGACACTGGATGGGCTGTCAAAACACTCCCTGAGCGTCCAGCTTGTGTCTCAGACCATGGTGTTGGCGCCAAATGTCCTTGGGTGGGGGATGGCTGGTCCTCACCTGTCCTGGCCCTTTGGGGTTGCTGCAACAAAGCACCATAAACCAGGCGGCTTGTGGGCAAAAGCGCTTATTTCTCAGGGTCTGGAGGCTGGGAGCCCAAGTTCCTGCTGCTGCGGACCCCAGGTCTGGCAAGGGCCTGACCCTGAGACGGCGGTCTTCCTGCTGTGCCCCCACGTGGCTGCTGGTGTCTTCAGGTAACAAGGGCACTAATCGTGACCACGAGGGCCTCATCCTCATGACCTCATCACCCCCGCGCCCCGCCTCCCAGGACTGTACCCCACCCTGGGGACACAGGTTTCACCACGTGATTCCGGGCACGGCTTCACCCTTCTCCTCCCTTTTTTTCCCGGATGAGACACCTGTGTTTTGGGGAAGATCCCTCCATCGAGCCAGTGGTTCCTGATCTCAGATTTGGGGTTCCCCATTGCTGCCAGGGTCACCTTTGTGCTAAGGACAGAGCTCAAATTCAGAATGAGCACGTGATCAGGCTGGTGGTGTTTCTGCTGCCCTTGAAAGTTCTGTGGGGAGAAGTCTGTGTGGTGAGACATTGGCGGACTTGCCCAGGCCGACACTGTAATGAACATACCTTGACTTTGACTTATCCCTTATTTTAAAACATGTCTTTATTATAGAGCTGAAAAATGCTCATTATAGAGGGTTTGGAAAACATTGAAAAACACAGAGAAGAAACTTAGAAATAAATCAACCAGAACATAGTTGCCCAGAGACAATTCTTGTTAATTTTTTTTGATGTATTTCTTACGGAAGTTATGTCTTCCCAAGACTGCTATGTAAAGACACAGGGATCACGTCCCAGGCCTACTCCTGCCTGAACATAGGACAGCTGGTTCCTAATTAATGGCTTTGTTCATCTTGTTAGTGATGAATTTTAGCCACATTTGCATACGTGGATTGTGTATCTCTTACCTTCCTCTGTTTTTGTGTTAAATTACTGAGGCTTGAAGCCCTTTCTCTCATCAGTTGTCTCCCGCTTGAGGCAGACGGAAAGACAGTGGGCATGCCATGCGCGCGTGGGCCGGCCAGCAGGCATCTGAATGAGACGACGGGCCGTTGGCCGCTTGGGAGATGGGGGCCCCGGGCAGAGCTGGGCCAGGGAGAGGTGAGGGTCCGGCCACTGCCCCGGGCACAGGAGCAGCCCACCCGGCACGTCGGCTCTGAGGCCCCTCTCCAGCCCCCTCTGCACGGTCCCCCGAGACTCTCAGAGCCCAGGCCTCTGGGGGGCTGGTCTCGGGCTGTGTGGGCGTGTGTCTGGCTGCGATGGCCCTGCCCACAGGCCTGATGGACCAGGCAGCCTGACGAGGCAGAGGACGAAATCTTCCCCTCCTGGGACAGAGCCGCGTGGACTGGCCACGGTCACCCGTGCGTCCGCATCTGCCCGATTTAGGGAAGCACAGAGCACGGTGGGTTGTGGGGGCCGCAGTTGGTGCCCTTCCCGAGGGAGGGCCTGCACCCCAGCTCGGGGTCCCTGGAGGCTAGCTCACATGGACCGTGGGAGGTATTCGGACAAAGACTCGCCTGTCCATGACCACAACTGCCCGAAAGGTGGCCCCATGAGGCCTGGGGCCAGGCTCCCGGTGAAACAGCCAACTGCCCCTGATTCCACTGGAACCTACCTGATCCCCCCTGACGTGCGGGTGGGGCCTGCAGGTTCTCTGAGCCCCGGGCTGGGGAGGGGGCAGCTGGCCCGTGGCCCTCCCAGGGCTCATGTCCCTGCAGGTGACAGGCCCTGTCCTGAAGGAGCCAGGAGGGCAGGGGCGGTGCTCTGTCTGGAGGTGGGATCCACTGCTCTCCCCTCTAGGGGCCCGCCTTGGCGGTGACGGGAGTGGCCTGTGGGCTCCCAGGAGTGAGAGAGCTGCCCAGGCCCCCATGCCCAGCCAGTGCCTGGCACTTGTGTTTTCACAGAAGCAGCAGACAACCAGATAGGGGCTGTTTTCAGCTCTGTGAACCATGGGGTCCCTCTCTGAATTCTTGGCCACTGCAGCCCCAAAGCAGCCAGGAAGACAGATGAATGGTGTGGCTGAGACCAGTACAACTTTATTCCGCAACAGCGGCAGCTGGGCGCAGTTCACTCGCCCTGCTCTAAAGCTGGGCACCAGTTTGCATGGCCAGGCCATGCTGTGTAACAAACAGGCCCTGTCCCGGTGCAGCCCTGGCAGTTCTCTGGGCAGCCCCTGCCCTGGGAGGGCTCTGTCTACCCGAGGGCCTGGGGAAGAGGGGCCGGAGGAGCAGCTTGGTGTCGGCATCGGGAGCTCCCGGTCCAGGGGGACCCGCCGAGCGTGGGTGGGTGGGAGTGAGGCCTCTCTGGGAGTAGCCTCGAGGGGGCTGGGCGTGATGTCTCTGTTTTCTGCTTCAGCTCCACATGTGGGTGTGTGCCGAGGACAGACCGTGACCACCCAGGGAGAGAGGGTGACCCCGCACTGCCCCGAGAGTGAGCAGCTGCCACTCGGGGTCCTGGGACGTGTCCATGCAGCACGGCCCCTGGGTGATTCCCCATTTCCCTGGATGGCTCCTTGGCCAGGGATGCTGTCATCCGAGCATACTGCGGGACTTCCAGGCCAACAGGGTCCAGCCCGGAATGGCCGGCAGGCCTCGGGCTGCACGAAGGACGTGCCGATGGCGGGGTCTGAGTCTGGTCAGTGCCGCGCTCTGAGGACATGGGTGCTCCCCCCACATGGCTTACGAAATGCACATTTAATTACACTGAGAACAGCTCCTGCTTATAGACGGCGCGTGATCTATTTGTTTACATCTTGTTTGGCTCCTGCACAGAATTGTCAGTGTGTCCCTTAGGAACCATGGAAGAGCATCCCTGTCAGTGGAGTTACGAACGCGTCGTGCACAGAAGCCTCCCCGGGAACGACGTGGGATGAGCCTGTGTGGCGCTGGGCACCGCTGTCGGGGGCCTGGCGCTGGTCCGGGGGCCCGCCCCCGCCTGGTCCTGCCTGCGTCCACCCGGTCCCCGATGCCCAGCAGCCCGCTGCCCTCTTCTGCACACCCCGCCCTGAGCGGGCTCGTCTCTCACAGCGGCTTGCACAGAAGCGGCTGCTGTCGTGGACAAGGAGACGGTCCTGTGGTCACACGCTGTGTTGCCTGGAAGGAAGGCGGGTCTGAGCACACGCCCACCACGCACGTGGGGTCAGGGCAGGTGAGGCTGGCAGACGCGTGGTTGCAGACCCCAGCCGGCGATGGGGGTGATGCTGCCTGGCGCTTGATGCTTCTTGTCTGTGGCACAGAAGTTTCTGCACCGTTCTGAGGGTTCCTCTCTGAGGCCCGTTCAAGATGCCAGCAGGGGCGGTGGCTGAGGCATTTCTGACCTAAAGACAAGTGCCCTGAAGTGTTGACAGCTGGGGCCAGGCCACTGAGGCAACTTAAGAAATTAAAGTGTGTTTACATTTCATGAGTTTTAACAAGGCTGCCCTTGTGTCCTCTGGAGACCAGTTCACTTACCGCTTCCCAGGGTCCTCAGACAGGCAGCTCTGACTGTCTTCCCGTGAATGCCCGTCCACTGCGGGCGTTCCTCTGGCCCGTGGCCAGGCATCCAACCCAGCCGGTGGTGAGAGTCACCCTCTCGGGAACGAAGGTGAGGTCCCGCGGGCTCTACAGAGAAACAGAACTGACAGACCCCCTGCAGAGCCTGGCTGCAGCAGGGAGCAAGGCTGTGGGTCCTGGGGCCAGCGGTCGGCCGGTGGGGACCCAGGCGTGCAGGTAGGCTGTCCAGGCTGAGTACCAGGGCAGGTGGCAATGCGTCCCCACTCAGGACAGGCAGGCGGCGAGCAGTCTCCCTTCCTTTCTGCTCAGGCCTGCGGGGGACAGATGAGGCCCGCACCGTGGGGGGGGGACAGTCTTCCTCACAGTGGCCACCAACTCACATGTGATCTCGTCCAGGAACCACCCCAGACACAGCCAGGCATCCCATGTGCCCGCGGCCCGTCGGGCTGACACGCAGCCCTTCCTGCAGTGACTCTGTGTCCGCCTGCAGAGTGCCCAGCGCTGCTGTGGACACACAACAGCTTCTAGGATGTGGGATGCAGGATTCGAAGCATGGCCCCGCAGACCCGGGACACACCCCCGCTGACCAGGAGGCCCCGATCTACAGAGAGCGGAAGGCGGGGTGGCCCCGAGCCACGGCCCCTCCCTGCAGGTCCCCCGGAAGCTGCAGGGCAGCTGCGGCCGGGCTGGAGTCGGGGAGCCCCAGTGCCCGGAAGGATGAGGGTCCCACGGCGCTCTTCATCTTCCCCGGTGAGCTAAGGGAAGGCAGCCTTCATCCTCACGTCTTCCTCCCGCGCTTGCCGAAATACGCAGCGGCACGGCGCGGGGCTGGCCAGAGGGCAGGTTGTGCCTCGTCTCACGCGCCCGCCGTCCACTCAAAGTTACAACAGTTCACCAAGAGGGCAGGGCTGACGTCCATCCTTCTGGGGGCGGCAGCACTGGACACACAGGTCAGTCCTGGATGCAAACCCTGACCCACCTTTGACCCCCCTTTCCCTGGAATAAGAGGAAAGAACCCTCTGGAATAAGAGGAAAGGACGGCTTGTCCTCAGACACCCACCGCCCCTCCCCAAACTCTGCTCCTCCTCCGGGACCTGGGTCCCTGCAGGTGAGTCTCTTGGCTTCTAGGTTCTGAGTTTCTTCTCCCTCTCGCCCCTGCTAAGCCCTGTGCTCGAGGGGGTCTTGATGCTGCCCGGGGGTCTGCAGCTCAGCCAGTGAAGAGTCCGGTCAGCGGCCGCGGCCCAGACAGAGCCACGTGGGCAGAGATGGGTCCTGCCCGCCGCCCAACTGCGGGAGGGGTCTCCCTGGCAGGCCATGCCGCTGCCTCCGGGCTGTGTGTCCCAGGGGCCCCAAGGCGCTGCAGGCCCCGAGGAACTTATTTATTTGCGCGCAGTTGTGTAATAAAGTATTTAAATGGCTGTAGCATTCTTCATATTTTATTTTTTCCTCTTGGAGCTTATGACAAATAACTTGGATTTCATGAAATATATATTTTAAGCGTCTTTACCCACCAAAAAGGCAATTCCCTCGCATGTTAATTAGATTGGAGAGATGAAATTGGAGGCACAAAAGCATATTTATAATGTGCTTTATTAATCATTGGCTGTTTCCAAGAAAATAATCACGTTGGACAAATGATAATATTTTGCTCTTATAACTGCGTCTCCGCATTTATTCAAAACTCTCAGGGCTTCCCATTTGCCTTCAATTAATTATTCTTCTTCGAAAGACTGGTTGGTTTCCATTTTTGGGGATGTTCTGCTGCTTTCGCTCCTGGGAAATTCTGCAGGAGCCCTGCCTGCAGCAGCTGGGACGCCTGACGCCTCCCATCGCCTCTGGTCCGGGGAGCCCGGGGGAGCCAGACATCCTGACGGGCCTGTGCACCCCTGTCCACACCACGGCCCTGGGCATCCGCCTGGCTCTCACCGAGGGATGCCCTCCCCGCCCTGGAGTCTCTGTCACCTCCATCACCCTCAGGCCTCAGGGCGAACGTGGGCTCTGCCAGGAGCCCCGCTGGCTCACTGCCGCCCTGGGGCTGACCCCTTCGTCACGGTGGAGACGCTGACCCTCCTTCTCTGTCCAGGAGAGAGCAGGCTCTGGTCACCTGGTGGGACGTGGAGGCAGCGGTGCCCGGGGCCTCCTGGGCTGGCTTTCATTCCCTCTGTGAGTCCCTCCTGCCCTGAAAGGACGAGCGGTGTGCAGCCCGGGGGGTCACAGGCCGAGCGGCAGCCCCGCGGGGGAACCGCCTGGGAGCCTCGGCCCTTGCCGGCTCCCGGGAGCCTCCGGGCAGCTCTGCTCGGTGACACAGCTGGTGGAACTTTCAAAGCTATGGATTAAGACTGACGCTCACAGACACCCAGGCCTCTGAGCGCAGGCGTGGAGGGAGTGGCGGACAGGGCGGGGTAGGGGCAGGTGGGTGGGCCGCCGGGACTCCGGGGGGCTGGCTCAGGCACGATTCTGGGGTCCCTGCCTTCCTGGGGTGTCAGGGCCCTCCCTGGCATTCTGCCTACGGCCCCTGCCCTCGCCCACCCGCTGTGTGCCCAGGGACCAACAACGGCTGTCCAGAGGCTTCCAGAACAGCAGGCGGACCCCCAGCCTCGCCCCATTGCCTGCCCTGGGAAGGCTGCCTCCATCTCCACCTGGGCCCTTCCTGCCCAGCTTCCTGCCCTGACTTCGGAGCCCGCCCCCCCACCCCCTGCAGGGCTCCTGCTGGGCCCCTGGAGGGGGACCCCGCGGCCCCACTGAGCCCGCTCCTCCAGCTCGCGCCACCTCCTCTAGACCCCGGGGAAGCCGACTCTGCTGAACCGTAGTTATGCTCCTTGTGTTTACATCGGCTAGTACGCAGACTGCACAGAGCAGCATAAACAGAACACACGTCCCCCGCTCGCGAGGAAGCAGCGCTCACAGTCACAGCGCTTCAGGGTGAGTGCACGCTAACCACCGAGAAAACACGGAGCAACACCACGGCTCGCTGTGTGCTCTGAAGCGGAAACCCGCATCGGGGGGCCTAGGAAACCCACCGCACACCTAGCACACAGTGCCCCCGGGGCTCGGGGCCAGACTCGTATCTCCCCTGCTCTGAAGGCTGCCGGGTCTGGGTCCCCTTGCCTGGCTGTGCCGAGTCCATGGGGGATACAAACGGGCGCTTCCCACTGAAAGATTCCTGGAGATAGGCCCAGGGGCTCCGAGGAGAACGGGGGCTCCCGTTGCCCAGCGGCTCCTGCAGAGATCCTTGGGGCAGCGGCACTGGAGGCCTGGACCAGGGGACGCAGGCCCTGGGGCGTGGGGTCCGGCGGCTTGCACGCGTCCTTCTTGGAGAGTTCCTGCCTTGTAGGTTTAAGGTCTGTCTAGTCAAAGCTTTTATTTTTCCATTAGTCATGCGCCATTGTGAGAGCTGGGCTGAGGTCTTGAAGGCTGAGCACCGAAGAATCGATGCTTCTGAGCTGTGGTGTGGAGAAGACTCTTGAGAGTCCCCTGGACTGCAAGGAGATCCAACCAGTCCATCCTAAAGGAGATCAGTCCTGAATGTTCATTGGAAGGACTGATGCTGAAGCTGAAACTCCAATACTTTGGCCACCTGATGGGAAGAGTTGATTCATTGGAAAAGACCCTGATGCTGGGAAAGACTGAAGGCAGGAGGAGAAGGGGATGACAGAAGATGAGACGGTTGGATGGCATCACCGACCTGATGGACATGAGTGTGAGCAAATTCTGGGAGACAGTGAAGGACAGGGAAGCCTGCGTGCTGCAGTTCATGGGGTCACAGAGTCGGACACGACTGAGCGACTGAACGCCTGGAAACGGACGAGCTCGGCCCTGGCTTTACCGCGCTGTTTGTGCGTTCCGTTACTGCTCCCATTTCTGTCTTTCCTCCTAGTTTACCAGAACCACGTGCCTTTTTTTGTTACTTGTAACTTCAACAGTCCTGTTACTTCCCTATTTGTTATCTTCAATTAAAAATGCACCTGCGTTCACAAAGGCACTGTGAGCTGTGCTTTGAGGGTTTCCTCTGCTGCAGACACTTTGCAGGGCTTGTTAACACACAAACTACAAGCACCTCACAAAATATGCCACGGACACAGGATAAACGTCTCAGGGGCCGCAGGACTGACGCCCTCTGCAGGGGTGAGGGGGCAGACCCCACTGCTGGGATCCAGAGGCCGCTGGAGCATCACCGCATCCGTGGGGCCTGAACTGGACGCGGTGTCTCACCCGCTTCCCACCATCTGCCCGCCCGGGGCAGCCGCTGCGTGTGTACCTGGGCTCTGGGCACCAGCTCTGCCGGGGATCCTGACCTCGAGGGACCCAGCAACCCCAGACCCCCGGACGGGAGGCGGCAGGAGAGCCAGGAGGACAAGGCTCCCCAGCCCCACTTCAGACAACTGCTCAGAGCAGAGGGAGAGAGATGCTCAGATGGAAAGCAGTGACGCCCGACTCAGACAACCCGGGAGACGGAGCCGCCAGGGAAGGGCTTTAGAATCCCTCTCTCCGTCCGCGGGTAGAGACGAGCAGGAACCGGATAGGAACACTGAAAACAACGCACTGTCCCGGAAATACGAAACCCACCGCTTCCATGGAAAGGACGCGCCCGACGCCCACCCAGCGAGGGGACCTTGTCAGGAGTCCAGCCCGGAACAGAGCCAAGAGGTCACAACAGGATCAGCTTCACTTCGGTCAACAAATGGAAAGAGCTCACTATTCGATGCTAGAGCTGTACCTGCTGCAAACACAGAGCGGCAAGATGCCTCTGCTGAAACAAGGCTTTTCCTTCATTCATTCTCAGAAAGGAGGTGACCCTGAGCTGAGGCTCTGAGTGGGGTCGGACCGGGACACTGGCACCTGCGGACAATGGCCTGGATGAGGGGACGTGTCGTCCACTTCCGGGCGCCAAGCTTGACATTTGCATTTTATTTGCTGGGCGACTGAAAGTTCTGGTCCACGTGGTGGGGGGCTGGGTTTAGGAGGCTGGCGACCCCACCTCCCTGGGGTTGGTTGAGCTGTAACGGATGTGTGACGCTGTGTAAGTTCCAGGCGCACAATACACACCGAGGAAGGCTTAGGGCCGAGGGCTGGCTGAGGCCTCCGCCTCTGCGCGCAGAGACAGCTTTCTGTGCGTCGTGAGAACTCCTGAGACTTACTTCCTTGGCAGCTCCCGAGTGTGCAGAGCACTTTTATTAGCTGTCGTCCCTGTGCTGGCCGTCGGGTCCCCAGAACTCGGCCCTGAAGCTCGTTAGAGTCTGCTCAGCTGCCCTTCCTCTGCCTCCCGCCGAGCCTGCGACCTGGCCCCGGGCGAGCGGAGGGGTCACGCACACGCCCGCAGGCACGGTGCTGGCCCCCCGGTCCCCCAGCATCGCAGGCCCCACGGCCTCGGGCTGATGAGCCCCGGGTCCACGGAGAGCTTTCTACGGCAGCGACCCCAGTGGGTTCACGCACTGACAGAGCCACCCTGCGGCCAGCCCTGGTCACAGACCAGAGCCGGGGTCTGGGGAGCAGCGCACGGCGCGTGGCCTGCAGACGGGGCGACGCGGGGTCTGTTGCATCCATGTGCAGCCGTCTGGGGGAGAAACACCCTCCCAATCAGCTGTCACCCGGGAGCTTGAAGAGCCACCAGTCAGGAGGCCACCAGGAGCCACGGGCAGGCCATCCTGCTCTGCCCCCTGGGGACAGGCCACGCGCGTCAGGCCTCCTGCCTGCCCGCCCTCGACCCCCAGCTCCCTCACTGTGGCCTCAGAGTGGGGCAGCCCGGCCCGCCCCCTGACTCCTTTCTGCTTCTTTCTGGGGGGTCACAGTGTCAGAGGGTGACAGCGTGGGCTCCAGCATGGATGGACGGGGCTGTGGGCTCGCATCTCGCCAGCTGGACGGAGGCAGGCTGCATCACGGGGTGCGCGGACTCTCGTGTGGGAGAGAGAGCCCAGCTGCTTTTCACCTCTGGAAGACGCCTTCCCCGGAGACAGGCATCCCCTGGAAGCGGAGTCCCCGCTGGCCACTTGTCTCAGGGCCACCATGGATCCTACAAGACCCTCGTGTGTTCAGGCTGCAACTTCTCACTCGCTGGTTGTTTTGGGCCCTCAATCCCTGCATGGACATCGTGTCCGTGGTGTGCGCACTGATTCTCCCGGACGTCGAGACATCGGCTCACCGTGTGACCCCAGAAGTGCCCTCGACCCTTGAAAAGACAGGGGTGATTTTAAATGAACTTCTGCTTTCTGTGGAAAGATCCTCCTGCTTGCTGACTTCTGTCGCCATGGATACACCCAGAAAGCTCCCGTGATCCCACGTCTGTGTCCACCTCTGCTAATAAGAGAGTTGCTGAGATTCCCAGGTCCGTGTTCTCGCCCGGGACAGGGGTCCCCCAGTGCAGCAGCGTCAGAGGCCCTGTCCTCCTCTTCTCTGAATGGAGGCCCCCCGGGGAACCCGTGTGCCTCCCTGCTGGCGGCTTCATCCCAGAGACCCTGCCGGCACTCGATGGACGGGTGGACGAGGGCGTGGGGCAACGAATGAGTGAGTGGAAGAGAGAAGCGGGGTGGAGCTTAACCCTACAGAGACTCGGGTCGCCAGCACCCGCCATGTGCAGGGCCAGGCCCGGCACAGCCCGCGTTGAGATTCAGACCGAGTTCTCCCTTCCGGCATTCCGTGGCGCCCGCTCCCCCGGCCCCTCTCCAGAAGGCGCCGCTGCTGAGCTGGGGGTGGTTCCTCTGCAACAGCCCCCAAGGTGGGAAGGGGGGCGGGGGGCCTGGGCCCGAAGAGTCAGCACTGACTTCACAAGCACAGTTTTCACGTCACAACAGGGTCCACAGGCCAAGGGCCAAGGAGCTTTCACGTGCCAGAGGTTTTATTTCCTTGGGTTAAAAAAATGTTTGGAAAGTCAGAACCAGGGTGAGTTACACAACAGGAAAAGGTGCAGAAGACGGTTTGAAAGCGGCCTTTCTACCCCACCCCGGCAGGCGAGCCTCCTGAGCTGGTGAGAAGGGGAGAGTCGCAGAGAAAGAGAGAGAAAGCGCAGGGGAGCATGCTTGGGAGGGCAGCCCTCCCGCTCTGCTGTGCACGTGTGTGTGCGCACGTGTGAATATCTGCACGTGTGCACGTGCGGTGTGTGCACACACGTGTTTCTCTGCGTGCACACGTGGATATGGGCACACACGCGCGCGTGTGCAGTGTCGCGTGGACGAGTGTACATGCATGTGCACACGTGTGGTTTGAGTGTAATCTCCTAGGTAGATTGGAGGATCTGGGGGAGCGTATAAGGACCGGTGCTTCACTGTGACTGAGAGTGTTCACCCAGGAGCTCAAGGCTTGTTCTTGTTCTGTCGCTCAGTCGTGCCCGACTCATCGCCACCCCGTGGACTGCAGCACGCCATGCTCCCCTGTCCTTCACCATCTCCGGGAGTTTGCTCAAAACAAAGCAATTCGAGTCTGGGTCAACATTGAATAACCAACCAGTGAGACTCATCAATCACACAGCATCTGGCCATTCAACTGAAACAGAAAAGCATTTGACAAAATTCAGTATCCATCCATAATTAGAAGACCTCACAAAACAGGAATGGAAGAAGCTTCGTTAAACTGGGAGAGCTGTAACATCCGCCTGCCGGCTGCTGCCGCACAACCTCGCAGGCACAGGGCTCAACTCCCTCTCAGCTCTGGGCCCAGGAGTCGGGGCTCACGGCGCCCGAAGGGCTGATTCCTGGTGAGGAATGTCTTCCTGGCTTGCGCATGGTATCTTCTTGCTATGTCCTCACAGGGCCCTTTCTCTCTCTGTCCTTGTGTGTGTGTGTGTGTGTGTGTGTGTGTGAGAGAGAGAGAGAGAGAGAGAGAGCGAGAGAGACACACAGAGAGAGAGAGAGAGGGCGCACTCACATGAGAGGGTGCTCTCGAGTCTCTTCCTTTCCTGGGAAGGACACCAGTCCTCTTGGACCCAGGCCCCTGCTCAAGCTTAATTTTCTCCTTCAAGACCCTGCCAAGAGATACAGTCACATTGGGGGTTAGACCTTCAGCATGTGACTTTTGGGGGATACACTTGAGTCCATAATCTTGTGGTGAAGAATAAATTCTTCCTTTAAAGACTGGAGACAAGATCCGCCAGTGCAGTCAGCTCAGGCGCTCAGTCGTGTCCGACTCTGCGACCCCGTGAATCGCAGCTCGCCAGGCCTCCCTGTCCATCACCAACTCCCGGAGTTCACTCAGACTCACGTCCATTGAGTCAGTGATGACATCCAGCCATCTCATTCTCCGTTGTCCCCTTCTCCTCCTGCCCCCAATCCCTCCCAGCCTCAGGGCCTTTTCCAGTGAGTCAACTCTTCGCATGAGGTGGCCAAAGTACTGGAGTTTCAGCTTCAGCATCAGTCCTTCCAATGGACACCCAGGAATGATCTCCTTTAGGATGGACTGGTTGGATCTCCTTGCAGTCCAAGGGACTCTCAAGAGTCTTCTCCAACACCACAGTTCAAAAGCATCAATTCTTCGGTGCTCAGCTTTCTTCACAGTCCAACTCTCACATCCATACATGACCACTGGAAAAATCATAGCCTTGACTAGATAGATCTTTGTTCGCAAAGTAATGTCTCTGTTTTTCAATATGCTATCTAAGTTGGTCATAACTTTCCTTCCAAGGAGTAAGCGTCTTTTAATTTCATGGCTGCAATCACCATCTGCAGTGATTTTGGAGCCCCCCAAAATAAAGTCTGACACTGTTTCCACTGTTTCCCCGTCTATCTGCCATGACGTGATGGGACCAGATGCCATGATCTTTGTTTTCTGAACATCGAGCTTTAAGCCAACTTTTTCACTCTCCTCTTTCATTTTCATCAAGAGGCCCTTTAGTTCCTCTTCCCTTTCTGCCATAAGGGTGGTGTCATCTGCATATCTGAGATTATTGATATTTCTTCCGGCAATCTTGATTCCAGCTTGTGCTTTTTCCAGTCCAGCGTTTCTCATGATGTGCTCTGCATATAAGTTAAATAAGCAGGGTGACAATATACAGCCTTGACGTACTCCTTTTCCTATTTGGAGCCAGTCTGTTGTTCCATGTCCAGTTCTAACTGTTGCTTCCTGACCTGCATACAGGTTTCTCAAGAGGCAGGTCAGGTGGTCTGGTATTCCCATCTCTTTCAGAATTTTCCAGTTTATTGTGGTCCACACAGTCAAAGGCTTTGGCATAGTCGATCAAGCAGAAATAGATGTTTTTCTGGAACTCTCTTGCTTTTTCAATGATCCAGCAGATGTAGGCAATTTGATCTCTGGTTCCTCTGCCTTTTCTAAAACCAGCTTGAACATCTGAAAGTTCACGGTTCATGTATTGCTGAAGCCTGGCTTGGAGAATTTTGAGCATTCCTTTACTAGTGTGTGAGATGAGTGCAATTGTGCGGTAGTTTGAGCATTCTTTGGCATTGCCTTTCTTTGGGATTGGAACGAAAACTGACCTTTTCCAGTCCTGTGGCCACTGCTGAGTTTTCCAAATTTGCTGGCATATTGAGTGCAGCACTTTCACAGCATCATCTTTCAGGATTTGAAACAGCTCCACTGGAATTCCATCACCTCCACTAGCTTTGTTCGTAGTGATGCTTTCTAAGGCCAACTTGACTTCACATTCCAGGATGTCTGGCTCTAGGTGAGTGATCACACCATCGTCATTATCTTGGTCATGAAGCTCTTTTTTTGTACAGATTTTCTGTGTATTCTTGCAACCTTTTCTTAATATCTTCTGCTTCTGTTAGGTCCCTACTATTTCTGTCCTTTATTGCATACACCCTCTTCCAACAACACAAGAGAAGACTCTACACATGGACATCACCAGATGGTCAATATTGAAATCAGATCGATTATATTTGCAGCCAAAGATGGAGAAGCTCTATACAGTCAGCAAAAACAAGGCTGGGAGCTGACTGTGGCTCAGATCATGAACTCCTTATTACCAAATTCAGACTTAAATTGAAGAAAGTGGGGAAAACCACTAGACCAGTTAGGTATGACCTAAATCAAATCCCTTACGATTATACAATGGAAGTGAGGAATAGATTTAAGGGACTGGTTCTGATAGACAGAGTGCCTGATGAACTATGAAGGAGGTTCGTGACATTGTATAGGAGACAGGGAGCAAGACCATCCCCATGGAAAAGAAATGCAAAAAAGCAAAGTGGCTGTCTGAGGAGGCCTTAAAAATAGCTGTGAAAAGAAGTAAAGCAAAAAGCAAAGGAGAAAAGGGAAGATATAAGCATCTGAATGCAGAGTTCCAAAGAATAGCAAGGAGAGATAAGAAAGCTTTCCTTAGCGATCAATGCAAAAAAATAGAGGAAAACAACAGAATGGGAAAGACTAGAGATCTCAAGAAAATTAGAGATACCAAGGGAACATTTCATGCAAAGATGGGCTCAATAAAGGACAGAAATAAAGGAAACAAGATAGAAACACTCTTTATCACCACAACTATTCAACATCCGACTGGAAATTGCAGCAAATGCAAGGTTGTAATAAAAAGAGATAAAAATGCAAGTTAGAAAGGAAGAAATAAGATTGTCTGTATTCCCAGTGGTGACTGGCTCTAGACAATTGAACTAGGAAAGATTCAGGAATGCAGGGTCAGCTCAGTTCAGTTCAGTCACTCAGTTGTGTCTGACTCTCTGCAGCCCCATGAACCGCAGCACGCCAGGCCTCCCTGTCCATCACCAGCTCCCAGAGTTCACCCAAACCCATGTACATTGAGTCGGTGATGCCATCCAACCATTTCATCCTCTGTCGTCCCCTTCTCCTGCCCTCAATCTTTCCCAGCATTAGGATCTTTTCAAATGAGTCAGTTCTTCACATCAGGTGGCCAAAGTACTGGAGTTTCAGCTTCAGCATCAGTCCTTCCAATGAACACCCAGGACTGATCTCCTTTAGGATGGACTGGTTGGATCTCCTTGCAGTCCAAGGGACTCTCAAGAGTCTTCTCCAACACCACAGTTCAAAAGTGTCAATTCTTCGCAGTGCTCAGCTTTCTTTATAGTCCAACTCTCACATCCATACATGACCACTGGAAAAACCATAGCCTAGACTAGCTGGACCTTTGTCAGCAAAGTAATGTCTCTGCTTTTTAATGTGCTGTCTAGGTTTGTCATAGCTTTTCTTCCAAGGAGCAAACATCTTTTAATTTCATGGCTGCAGTCATCATCTGCAGTGATTTTGGAGTCCCCCCAAAATAAAGTCTCTCACTGTTTCTATTGTTTTCCCATCTATTTGACATGAAGTGATGGGACCAGATCCCATGATCTTAGTTTTTTGAATGTTAAGTTTTAAGCCAACTTTTTCACTCTCCTCTTTCACTTTCATCAAATGGTTCTTTAGTTCTTCGACTTCTGCCATAAGGTTGGTGTCCACACGTTGCTGCTGCTGCTGCTGCTGAGTCGCTTCAGTTGTGTCCGACTCTGAGCGACCCCATGGACTGCAGCCCACCAGACTCCTCCGTCTGTGGGATTTTCCAGGCAAGAGTTAAATGAACAGTAACAACTCTACCACGTGCATGCAAAGATATGGAGCCAATGGAAATCATATGCACTGCTGATGGGAATGCAAAATGGTACAGCCATTGTGGGAAAGAACTTGGCTGAATGAATGAATGTATAAATAGCAACTGGGTGAAATATAGTAAAATAAAAGAATAAGGAATGGAAAGAAAAAAGAAAATCATCATTATTAGCAGATGTCATGTAGAAAATGTAAAATAACCTCTAAGAAGAGAATTTAGCAAGTTTGTTAGATACAAGGTCAGTAGTGGAAATTTAATTATATTTTTATATATCAGCAACAATAAAAGGAGAAAATGAAAATTCAGCAGTAACATCATTTACAACATCATCCAAAACTTCAAGTAGCAATAAATTTTATGAAATACATGTAAAACTTTTTCAATGAGAACACTAAAACACCTTTGCAGAAAATCGAGAGACTAAATACTGTGTATATATCTATTGATCTATAGACAAATTGTGCAGGTACAAAAAGATTCCAGGTAAAATTCCTCTATAATATTTTTGTGGAAATTAGCAATTGATTATAAAATTTGTTTGAAAGGCAAGTGATTAAAAACATACAGAGAGCTTTGAAGATTAAAACCAAAGTTGGAGATTGTAGGATATCAACACGTGTTATAAAGTTGCAGTCATCAAGCCAGTGGTGAAAGGATAGACAACTAGATTATAAAGTGCCCAGAAGCGGATGAACGTGTATATGCACACTCAACTTAGGAAAAAAATAAAGGGCACCGCAGATCACTGGGGAAGGAGCAGGCATTTTAGATAAATGATGCTGGAGAAAATACATCCTCATCCATATTTTTCCGAATGGAAAACATTTGTATTTTGACCCTATTTTATAGCATTATAAAAGTCACTTTGTGAATGGCAAATCAATACAGCTTTTAAGATATAAAATGAGAAAATAGCTTCATAAATCCAGGGCAAGCAAAGACTTCTTAAGCACAAAAATCTCTAAACATAAAGTAAAAGATTGATGAACTGGTCTTCAATAAGATTAAGAACTTCTCTTCAGTAAAAGACACCTTAGAGAGGGTGTCTAAGGTCACAAGCAGGAAGCTATGTGTATGAAGGAAACTAAGACTGGATTCTCAAAGATTCAAAGAACTTTTTCACCTCAGTAGGAGAAAATCAATTTATGTAATAATAAGCAAGGGCGAAGGCATGAGCAGGGAACTCCAGTTGAGTTCTACGTCCAAAATGGTCAATAACATATGAAAAGATGCTCAATCCTGTAAGTCATCTGGGATATGAAAATTAATATGGTATAGGACACACACACACTTGCCAGAATGTCCCAAATGAAACAACCACAACAGGAAGTGTTGGTGAGAATTTGGAGCAACTAGAACTCTTAGACACTGATAATGGGGAAGTCAATGGAGATGATTGATTTGGAAAATTGTTTGGCCATACTGGCTAAGGCTGTAAACAGACATACACACGACTTAGCGGTTCTATCCTAGGCACATACTCAGTAGAAAAGCACCAGACACACACACAAAGGTATTATCAGCAGCATTGTTTGTGATGGACCCAAACTGAACCCAGTCCAAGGTTCATCAGTCAGTGGCAGAGTGGATAAGCAGGCTTCAACACATTCCTAAACGAATTGCTATTAAAACTGAAAAGCAAACACAATAGTGTAATAAGCAATCTCAAATCTCAGTTAATCTGGAGCTTAAAGTGCCGAAAAGGAAAAATTTCATTATGGTAATAGGATCACAATAGTGGAGACCTCTGGGGAGAGAGAGGGTCCTGAGCCGAGAAAGGGAGGGTGACAGGTGTTTCCGTGATGTTTTTCGCCTGAGTGACGGTTCTCTGAGTGTGTTCACCTTGAAATAGTCCACCAAGTTGTACATTTATGAGTTTTCCACTTTTGTGAATGCATGTGACCCTTCAATTAAAGGTTTTTTGAAAAATGAGACCCTCTTAAATGAATGCCTCAAAGATGTACTTAGGAAGGAGAAAACTTTGCCCTGGAAGAAAAGTCTGAGAGGCAAAAGATGAAAACATTAACAAAGCAAATCGTAAACAAACCTTACAGGAAAATAATATCTGGTCCACAGAATTTGAAAATGAGATAGACCTAAACAAAAATAAGACTATATCTGCAAGCTAATACTTGGAATACAGTCATTCGAAGATCTTTTTTCAGGAACATGATAAAGATGCTAATTAAAATTATCGTTTGTTATATGTGCATGGTAACATTTATAAATATAAAGAAGGCAGAGCGCCAAGGAACTGACGCTGTTGAACTGCGGTGTTGGGGAAGACCTCTGAGAGTACTCTGGAAAGCCAGGAGATCAGACCAGTCAATCTTAAAGGAAATCAACCCTGAAAACACTTTGGAATGACTGATGCTGAAACTTCAGCTTCAATACTTTAGCCACCTGACACAAAGAGCTGACTCTTTGGGAAAGATCCTTCTGCTGGGAGATTGAGGGCAGGAGGAGAGGAGTGCAATCGAGGATGAGGTGGCTGGATGGTGTCACTGATTCAGTGGACATGAACTTGGGCAAATTCTGGGAGATGGTTAGGGACAGGGAAGCCTGGTATGTTGTGGTCCATGGGGTTGCAGAGTCATACACGACTTGGCCACTGAACGATGAACAGTAACATTTATAAAACCACCATTTAAAAAGTAGGAAGTATGTAAGTTCAAATGCAAAGCAGAGAAAAATATAATGGGAGAAAATTTTAATCCTTCAAAATAATGCAAGAAAGGCGAAGAAAACATTAAACATAATTTGTGAGCAGAAATTTGAAACACTGAAGCAGAGATGAACCCTCTCATTCCACTGTCACAGAGCAGAGTGGGTAGACGGGTGACTCCGCCTCTGAGATCACTGATCACTTTTAAGGAAAAATCCCAGTTTACCCCTACCTCACATCACACACCAAGTAAGTTCCAGGAGGATTATGAGATTAACTGAAAATAAAAACTGTAAGAATTAAAGTATAGCAGAAAAGCTTTATATCTTGGAAGTGATGACAGATTTTTCAATCAGAACACAACATAAGCAATAAGGAAAAGCCCTGATAAAACTAAGTGACGTCATTGAAAGTGAGAAACTGCTTCATCCCAAAACAGCATCAGGAACTTAACATGAAAAGTAAACAATGAGGGGAGATATGTGCCGCACATATGGCCCACGGCGCCCAGTCTGCCCCGGCTGCCTGTGGGTGTGTGGCGAGTGCCGGGCCTCTGCTGCTGCTGCCGTTCAGCTCAGTCGAGTCCGGCTCTTTGCGACCCCGTGGACGGCAGCATGCCAGGCTCCTCTGTCCTTCGCCGTCTCCCGGGGTTTGCTCGGATTCATAGTGCCTTCGAAACAGCCACTTGCGGTCCTGCAGGTCAGCAGGGGTCAGTGAGAGGTTGGGGTTTCCGATGCTGTCACTGCCAGATGGGGGCTCGGGGCTCCAAGGGTAGAAAGTGGAGGCTGCCGCCCCGGGCTCCCCACGTCCTGCTGGTCACCGGCCAGCCAGCTGGAGCTGGAGGAGAGAGAGTGAAGGCAGCTATCTTTGGAGAGAAGGCAGCACGATCTCTGAAATATACCAAGATCTCCTAAAAATGAATGAGAGAAAGACCAGCCGTCCAGAGGGAAACTGTCAGGAGCACCCAGAGGGCCTGCCGGCCCGGGAGAGTGGAGTGGACGGATGGACGCAGGGTCCCTGTTCCTGCAGCCGGGTGTCAGGAGCACACAGAGGGCCTGCCGGCCCCGGAAGAATGGAGTGGACGGATGGACGCAGGGTCCCTGCTCCTGCAGCCGCGCGGGCCCAGGACTCACACCCGACATCAGCGTGAACGCTGCCTTCAAGGGGCCGCCCCCTGCCCCCAGTGGGCGCTGCAGTGACACCCTAACGTGGTTCCTCGTCAAGGGCGTGGGAGCTGCCCCGTACCCCATCATCTGAACCCTCCTGGGCAGCAGGCCACTGGCTCTTCCCTCCTGGGGAAAAGGCGTGTCTTCTGGACCCTTCAGCTGGAAAAGCTTAGAGGCAGGTGGATTCTGATGATGGAGCCTCCTGACCACATGTGTGAGCCTCCAAGAACCGAGAGGAGGAGCTTTTTACTGTTCTCATGGGTGAGGTGAAACGGACTCTACATTTCACTTCTGTTTCAAGCTCTGAGGAAGTTATACATACAACAATACAGTATTTTACCAAAAAGTTGGACCCTGCAGTGATCTTGGGGCAGGTAGGGTCGCTGGGGGACCCTGGGAGGTGTCCAGGAGCACGGCTGGTCATGGGGGAGGTGCCGCCTGGAGGGACGTGTGGTCCCAGGAGGGGGTGTGGGGCCCCGAGGCAGTGGGACCCTCGCTGGGGGCCCCCGGGGACTTGGGGCAGCTGCCTTCCATCACAGCCTCACAACGGGCCACTCCTGGGTGGAAGAAGGGGCGGCAGGACAAAGCCCGCAGGGTGAACCTCGGGTAGAGAGTCCTCACCAGGAAGGTAGCCGTGAGCTCCGGGGAAGCGTCCTCGGTTTACCCTCTGCCACTGTGGGCCGGGCCTGCGAGAGAGTGCAGCTGCTGAGAGCAGGTCCTGGGGCTCCGGGAGGTGGGCTCCAGGCCCTCCCAGGAGGGCAGGCGATTTGGAGCCTCGCGGGTGGCCGCGCCCCTGCCCGCCCCTTCACTCTGAAGCCCTAGGTCGCCTGCCTCCGGGGTGGGGCTGGGGGCGGCGTAGGCGAGTCCGGTGCAGGGGTTTGGAATAACGATGGGGGTCACCACGGCTCTGCCTGTGTCTTCCTTCTCACAGCGGCCTCTAGGTCCCGGCCCGTCTGTGGTCACGGTCAGCAGGAGTCCTCAGGTCATCGTGCCCCCCGCCCGCCCCCCCGAGGCTGAGGAGAAACAGCCTGCAAAGGGATGAGGGGGGTCCCGTCCCGCTCAGCTGCGGGGACGGGGATGCAGTTCCGGCGCTTTCCGTGGCCTGGAGAGCCCGGTCCATCGCCCCTGGCGCTCGGGCCACGCGCCGGCCCGGGAGTCCTCCGGGTCACGCCCACGGATCACCTTGCTGATTCTGCTGCTCCAGTGAAAACGGCGTCTAAATGCGGCAGCCCTGGCACTAATTATAGCACAGATTGCGCGGGGAATTTGGCGGCCTGCACGGTGGCAATCCAGATTAAGCAATTAACCTTGATGTCACTGTAATTATTAAGATACTTTAGCAAAATGAACTAATTTCCCCACAGGATGTTGAACCAAAATCAACTCCCAGTCTCCTGAAGATGCCAAATTCGAAATGTTAATGGAAAATTATGCTCGGATGTTTACTAAACCTCCCGGGTGGTGGCTCCCCTCAGCGCGGGTGTGTATTGGACGTCTGGCCCCGAGAACTGAAGGTCAGCATGCCCTGGCGGGCCGTGTGCTTGGGGAAGTGCTTGCACCTCGGAGGTGCCCTCCAGAGTCACCCTGCCCGTGTCCTCGTCCAGGAGGAGAGTGGCCTCACGGAGCGCTGCAGCTGCCGTGGTGCTCACGGGCCGCGTCTGGCTCTGACGTTCCTGCCAGCTCCTGGCAACCTGTCCGGACCGTCTCTAATTTATCAGCACCCCCCTGCCGTCCTGGGGACCTCACTCCTCCGGGCTCTCAGGGCCCCTGGCGGGTACTGTCCGGAGGAGCCGCCGGCCCCAGGTCTCCTGGCTGAGGTCCGTGATGACTCTGCGTCTGGCTCTGACAGGGGCTGTTTTTTTCCCAGAACATTTTGCACATTTTGTGTCTCCTTCACGTCTGAAGAGACAGGGGACCAGAGCAATCTGCTGGCTTCTCTTTTCCCAAAGCCAAGAGCACACTTCTTAAAGTCACCTTTTGGGCACGATTTCTCCGTGAGGCCCCAGGTCCCTCCTGACCGCCATGACTGCCCCCTCTGGGTACTGCCCGCCCTGGAGCTCCGGGCCACCCCCAACCTGGCAGCCAGCCGGCTCTCCGCTCACCTGCTTCTGTGCGTCTGTACGTCGATGACCTTCCTCTGCACTCACCGTGGGGCCCAGTTCCTCCTTCTGGCCATGGGGACCTTCGTGGGAAGATTCCTAGCATTTGACCCCTCCCCTCTCCCCTCTACCTCAGCCCACACTGGGGAGATGGGGTGTCCCACAGGAGATGGGGAGTCCCTGGGGAGAGAGAGTCCCAGGCAGTCGAGTATTGACTTCCTCGTGGGTCCTCAGACCTCCAGAATCCCTTCTCTGAGGACAGAAAGTGCCTGTGAAGAGCAGTGTCTGCAGACAGACAGACTCTGGGAGCACTGGACCAGGCAAGGCGGAGCGCCGCCAGGCAGGCCTCCTGGGTGTTGTCTGTGTGCTTGCTGGAGCCGTGGGTCAGCGCGGAAGGGTCAGCGCGGGAGGGTCCGCGCGGGAGGGTCCGCGCGGGAGCCGGGCTCCCCCCGGGCTGTGGATGCCCCCACCCCCACTCTGGGATCCAAGGCCTCCAGACCCAGGCTCACGGCCCTGCCCGGAACCCGACCCTGGGTGACCCGAGGCTCACGTGCCCGGGCTCTGGCCTCCGCCGGGCTCTCAGCAACACCCTGTGCCTTACGTCCGCCACGGATGCATCCCTGAAACTGACACCAATTAAAACACCAGGAAGGAAAAGACGTACTTTCACCAATTTTAATGGAAAGGGAGCCTGCGTCTCATTCTAAGCCCTGTGTTGTCCAGCCTGTGCTGGTGGGGATGGTGGGATTTGAGGGTGGGTTTTGCCCCGGTGCCCAGCGCCTGCTGCACCAGGGGCCTCCTCTACAGCAGTACAGCTTGCATTTCAAAGTCCGTCCGTGTTCCGGCCTTAGCCTTCGCTCGGGCTGCTCCAGGAGGGTCGTGGCCCCCTTGGGAGTGGCGCTCGGGGCCCCTGACTCTGCCAACAGCGGCTGAAACAGAACAAGCAGGTCCACCAGGGTGGGGTGCTCGGCGCTCAGACCCTTAGTCAGTCTGAAAGGGTTAGCGATTTCAAATAATGTGTCTTAAACTGTCATTATCTTTGTAATTATGAGATGAACTGCAAAGATATTATGGTAATTATGCTCTTAGTGGGTGTGAGATTTCTAGCCAGAGGGAAGGGAGCAGGTGGCTTGTGAAACAGCTCAATTCTCAGCACTCACCTCAGAATAGATGGAACTTGTCTGGGGGCCAGGCAGGTGAGAGGGGCAGGGGGCAGGTGAGGGGCAGGGCTGGGGGTGGGGGAGCCGCTTGGCCAGGCCAGAGGGGAGGAAGTGGCCGCTGCCCTTTCTCATCCCTCCGGGACGCCTGAGGGGTGAACGGCTGAGCATCATCCTTGTCGGGGCGGGGGGGCATGTTGAGGTGTCTGGAGATGTGGGCCCCTCACCCGACCACAGT
The DNA here is from genome assembly GCA_006410935.1 of Redunca redunca. Classification (NCBI taxonomy): domain Eukaryota; kingdom Metazoa; phylum Chordata; class Mammalia; order Artiodactyla; family Bovidae; genus Redunca; species Redunca redunca. The sequence goes on along the minus strand of SJYQ01002719.1, from coordinate 298,381 downwards.
CGGAGGAGACGGTTCTGAGTTCGACTGTTGTAACACCCTGTTAATTTGTCAAAAAAAACTAGAAGCCAGTTTGATCTCTTCCACCTTCTCACCAGGTGGTCGCGGGGCTCAGGATGCCCTGGGGAGGACGGGAGTGGCAGGAACACAGAGACTGTGTCCCTCGGGGCCTCACGGATCTCGGTAGGGCCTTGGACGGTCCCCGTGGGAGCCACGGAAGGAACCTGAGGGGATGGAGGCGCCCTTGGACCCGCTGGCCGCATCGGTCGTTGAGCCTGTTTTAAAGCCTAACAGATGGACTCGCCGGCCTGTGGCCCTTCCGGACTGGCCGCTTCCACCCGGTGGCACAGGCGAGGTTCTTCCACGTCTTGTCACGGCTCCAGAGCTCAGTCCGAGAAGTGCTGCTTAATGTCATTGTCTGGGTGGACCCAGCTTGTTCACCCCCTCACCTTGCAGGGCACCTTGCTGCCCCCAAGGCAGGCGATTGTGAGTGAAGTTATACAAATATCCATGTGCAGGTTTTTATGTGCACTTAATTTTTTAACTGCTTTGGGTAAAGTCCCAAGAGGGTGATTGCTGGATTATATGCAAGAGTGTTAAGTTTTGTAGAAAATATCTAACTGTTTTCCAAGGGGCTGCACTGCTGTGTCCCTTCCGGCGGCGAGGAGGGTCCCTTCCGGCGGCGAGGAGGGTCCCTTCCGGTGGCGAGGAGGGCCTCGTTGCTCTGCGTCCTCACCAGCCTGTGGCGTTGTCGGTTTCCAGGTGTTGACCATTCTCGCAGGTGTGTGGGCTCCAATGCTTTGGCCACCTGATGTGGAGAGCTGACTCACTGGATAAGACCCTGATGCTGGGAAGGATTGAGGGCAGGAGGAGAAGGGGATGACGGATGATGAGATGGTTGGATGGCATCACGGACGCGATGGACATGGGTTTGAGCGAGCTCCGGGAGATGGTGAAGGACAGGGAGGCCTGGCGTGCTGCAGTCCGTGGGGTCGAAAAGAGTCGGATTCGACTGAGCGCCTGAACAACGGCAAATAAGTGCGTAGAAGCGTCTCATTCTCATGTTTGTTTGCATTTCCCTGATGACATAGCGTGTGGAGCATCTTTTAATGTGACTGTTTGCCGTCTGCGTGTCATCTTTCGTGGGGAGTCTGTTCTGCTTCCCTGCCCACTTTTTAACTGGGTGCTTGTTTTCCATTGTAAGTCTTGCAGAACCCACTGTGTATTTTGAACACAGTTCTTTGCCGGGTGTGTCTTTGCCAGTGTTTCGTCCTGTCTGTGGCTGGTCTCATTCTCTCGACACTGTCTGTCGCAGAGCAGCAGTGCTCAGTTTCGGTGACGGCCAGCTTATCAATCATTTCGTTCGTGGATCATGCCTTTGGTGTCATGGTATGTCTTTTCCTCAGCACAGAGCCAGGAGCCACAGAAAAGGATGCAAACGCTCCTCAAGACCAGGGCAGTGACGAGCCCTGTGCGCGCCACGGGGACCTGCTGCTGCGCTCAGCCCTGTCCCGCCCTTTGCGGCTCTGTGGACTGCAGCCCGCCAGGCTCCTCTCTCCAGGGGATTCTCCAGGCAAGAATACTGCGGCGGGTTGCTGTTTCCTTCTCCAGGGGTTCTTCTCCACCCGGGGAACAAACCTGCATCGCCTGAATTGGCAGGTGGATTCTTTACCACGGAGCCACCTGGCAAGCCCTGAGGAGACCCAGTTTTGAATTCGGATTAAAGCCATTCCCAGCTGGTGCAGGTTTTGAGAAGCACCTGGTTCCCCTCAACGGGTCCGGGCTCACCTTTCAGTGGCTCAGCCCCCTCACAGACACGTCATCCCCGAGACGTCCGGCCTCCTGAGCTCAGAGTGCTGCCCACGCGCAGCTGGACCCCGGGCAGGCAGGCGCTCAGCGCTGGGTCCGGGAGGTTGAACTGATCGGGCCGCGGCCCCCAGGGGCCTGGGTCCTGATGACTGCGGGGCGCCCTCTGCAGGTGGAGTGTGAGCATTTGCACGGGGACTGGCTTCATGAGAGGCGTAAACATTTATCTAAAGAGCAATGAAAACAGCAACCCAGAGAACGGCTGATTCCTGACTCGCCCTCCCCGCGGGTCTCCAGGAGCTTGGTTAGCTGGTGCAGACTTTGTAGCTACTGTCCAGCATGTCTGCGAGAAACACTATTTTACGGCTGATTCCTGACTCGCCCTCCCCGCGGGTCTCCAGGAGCTTGGTTAGCTGGTGCAGACTTTGTAGCTACTGTCCAGCATGTCTGCGAGAAACACTATTTTAAAAGACTCTACCATGCAGCAGTGAGATTTCTGATCCAGGCTGAAATAGCAGGGATCAAGGTGCCAGTCCAGGAGCTAATAATGTTATAACCTTTCCAGGCATGTCTTCAGGATTAAGTTGTAGATGGAGAATTAATATCAAGGTAGACATTTTCAGTACTGCAGTTTTTTTCTGTCTCCAAATTCGGTGTTATCTGGATTACAAAATTTCAAAGCGCGTCAAGTGTTGCTTATCCCGCATACTTCTGCACACCCCAGGCTCCGCTTGCCTCCCCGGTTCTGCCTCCGATGTCATCAGGCTGTCTCACAAGAAAAAAACAAACGTGAAATAGCCCTATGTCAGAAAGAAACAGAAAGTGAAAGAATTAAGCAAACAAACAAAAATCTACACACCATCCAACCAACCCACTTTCTTTTTTTAAAGAAAAATCCAGCCCCATGTGGCTTTGCTAAGAATTTTACCGAATAGGCAAGGAGCAAGTAATAAATGTCAGAAGGTGAGGAAAGGGGGTGATTCCCAGCTCATTCTCTGAGCAAATAACACGGATACCAAGCCTGAGGCGCGGCATCCCCGAGGAGCACAGGTGCAGACACGCTTCACAGTGGTGGCCGCTCAGGCCCAGCTCCGCGACACACGACGCCTGCCGCTGCACCCACGTGGAGTTTATCTAGGGACGGCAAACCTGCCTCACGCTCAAAATCCGTGTCACTCACCACGTGGATGAAATAAAGGAGAAAAAAATGGGATGACCTCAAGAGACGTAGAAAAAAGACCCTGACAGTTTGTCAGCGTTCATGACAGAAACTCAGATGGATCAGTAGAGCGTGCTCTAATTCAGCAAAGGTGCCCAAGCAAAGCCCGTGGCGAGCACCTCGTGCGTGTGAGACCGGACGCGTTCGTCCCCTCCAGGGTTGGGGATAAAGCCAGGACTGCTGTCTTCACCTCTGCTGCCCAGCATTCCACCAGAGGCCTGGCTAGCGCACAAGGCGATAAGAAGACTTAAATGCACACAGTGGGTTGGTTGGATGGAGGGAGAGAGAGGCAGGCTGGGGCTGCCGTGTGGGGCTGTGGGGGTCTCTGGGGGGGTGGCGGGGCTGGTCCTCAGAGATTCTTCTTGGAGACGGTCACATTTGGGCACTCGGTCTTCTCACCGGTTGGTCAGCAGCCTCACCTGGAAGAGACACACCACCGCGGATGCATCCGGGGTTAGGACGCACCTGTTTCCCAGGTGGCGCTCGTGGTGAAGAACCCTCCTGGCAGTGCAGAAGACATCAGAGACGCAGGTTCGATCCCTGGGTCTGATCCCTGGTTTGGGAAGATCCCCTGGAGAAGGAAATAGCAACCTAGTCCAGTGTTCTTGCTTGGAGAATCCCACAGACAGAGGAGCCTGGTGGGCCACAGTCCATGGAGTCGCAAAGAGTCGGACTCGACTGAAGTGATGTAGCCTGCATGCATGAGACCCGAAGGGTGCTCGCCCAGCATCGTCCAGGGCTGCCCCTTCCGGGCGCTGTGCGTGGCGACCAGGTCAGGGCCGCCTGCTTCACTGAAGGAACAGCTGACCCCAGGACGGGGACTGTAGTGCGTTAACAGAGACGGGGGCCCCCCGGCTCGGCGCTGCGTGCCCACTCTCATGGCCGAGGGCTGCCTGTGTGTCTCCTGCTTTCTTCCTCTGCAGGTGGCCCTGTTCTGGGCGTTTCCTGTTCCGGGTCACACATGGCCTTCTGCGGCTGGTTTCATTCATGAGGACTGTGTTTCCAAGGTCCTTCCAGGGTGTCGGGGGGACGTGCGGTATGAGGGGATTTGGGGCCTTTCCCACTTCCTGGGATGGAGTTCTGGTGGGTGACAGCCCTCCTGAATCTCTGGGTGCTGAGGTGATGACTGGAGCAGCCGCAGCCTTCTTCCCACCAGGCTGAGGGTGAAATCTGCATGGAGGATGCAGGGCAGAGAGGAAGAATGGGTCAGCCTGTGGGCTTCCTTGACATTCTGGACCCTGAAGCCTGGTCTCAGTGTGTGGACAGGCCTCACCTCCAGGGACCATGGGCCTGTGGATGGGACGGGGCTGCAGAGAAAGACCAGCACCCAGCAGGGCCCCGCGGCCTCAGATGTCAGCGTGGCCAGGACACCGGAGCGTCTGGAGTCTAGCCACAGCTGGGGGCCAGGGTCCTGGTCTCCACCTGGGGGTGCCCTAGAGGGGAGGTGGATGTGGGGTGTCACCATCCACGGCCTTTCCGACATCCCTATATTTGCTATGAGAGGAAACACTGGACAGGCCGGGACAGGTCAGCTGGCCTGTGGACCTGCCGACGGGCTGCCCGCCTCTGGCTGGGCAGGACGGTGTGTCCCAGGCCCCGAGGGCTCCTCTCTGAGACCTCGGTCTGTGTCCACCCTCAGGTCTAGGCCTCCCCGTGCTCAGGGAGAAGCAGAGTCTCCACGGCCCAGGGCTGACTTCTGTCCCTTCCAGTGCCACCCGTCACCTGTGGCCAGCCTCTCTCAGCGCCTCCCCGCCACTGCAACCCTGGTTGGACCCTGGGGCAGCCTGGGAGGGTGTGCTTTCTGCAGGACTGCATGCGATGCCCATGCTCAGCCGGTGAGCACCGCGGTGGCCGGTCAGAGGCCCGTCGGCTTCCCGTTCCATCAGAGGAGGCGAGGGTTCCTGGAAAGCTGGAGAAGCGCCGGCGCTGGCTCAGAGCCGCGGGCAGAGGCCTGGGGCCCCGGGGGCGGCTTTGTCCCGCGTGCCCCCGCACCCTTCTCGGGGTGGTGCCCCCCTCACCCCCATCCCAGGGGAAGGACCCCACCTGCCCCAGCTCGCAGACGCGGGTCAGCCTGGCCTGCAGGTGGGGCTTCTTTCCCGCTTTGCTCATAAATGGCCCGGTGAGGCCTTCACTGCATCGTGAAGCCCAGGGCCTTCCTGTCGAGCCTTTTGTGGGCAGGCGACCGTCTCGGGAGGCCTTACTCTAGCAGGAGGGCGTTTCACAGCAACGTGGCGAGACTGACGTGCACATTAGTGCAGGAAGCTCGCTCCAGGCCCGCCCACCCCCACTGCCGGGGAGAGGACGCAGGTCCAGCGGGGCCTGTCTGCCAGGGTGGCTGCTTCTTCGGCCGGCGTTCCTCTGCGCTTGTCACATCAGGTGGGGAGTGGGGTCTCTCCTGGACAAGGGTCTTTGTCTGAAAGGCCGAACCTCCTCCCGAACCCTGATGATGCTGCGTGAGCCGACCCCTGGCATCGCCGGCCGGCTCCTGCCACCCGCAGAGGGGCCTTCATCCCTGAGGAACGAGTATGATTGCAGAACACAGCCGTGAGCTCACTGGCAAGGAGAGGTGCTGTCGTCCGCGCCCTGCAGTCTGAGGGCCCGGCCTGGGCTCCCGGGCATGAGGGGCAGTGGGTGGACCCGCCGCACACAGTGTAAGGCCGCTGCGTGCCAGGGGCTGTCATAAGCATTTTCTTCCCAATCCCTTGGGTGCCTGTGACCTCGTGAGAGCAATGCAGGAGCCTGGAAAGTTGTCACGAAGCCAAGCAATTACCCGGCTCTGTCCTGAGGACACCAAGGAGGATGTATGTGGGTGGTGAGGGGCCCGCCTTGGGGGTCCTGTGGATACCCTCCCTCCAGGCAGGCCTGGGGCAGGTGGGGGGCTGGCCGTGCGGTGGAGATGAACTCCTGCCGTGCTTGCTTGGGTGTATCAGGGTGATGTTGGAGCCCCCAGGGGATAGAGTCAGTAAGCAGAAAAAAAAGAAGAAAATCGAATCGGTTCTTTTGTAACTCTGTTTTCCAGCAATAACGAAGCTTCTCTTCCAGTGGAGATAAAGGAGTCAGTCGTCTCTTAATCATCACCAATGCAAGCTTGTCCCTCCCAGTGAAATTTGCTCAGTCGTGTCTGACTCTTTGTGACCCCATAGACTATGCAGTCCATGGAATTCTCCAGGCCAGAATACTTTCCCTTCTCCAGGGGATCTTCCCAACCCAGGGATCAAACCCAGGTCTCCCGCACTGCAGGCGGATTCTTTTCTAGGTGAGCCACCCGGGAAGCCCAAGTGGGTAGCCAGTTCCTCCCAGGCTCCCAGGCAAATCCTTGGACCCAGTGGCCTTCCTGTGGCTGCAGAAACCCTGTCCACCTTGCGGCCTGGAGGAGGCCTCTTACGGCTCGGGGCTGAGTGAGTTGATTCCCTCCTGTCTAACCTGCTGACTGCACACGGCCTGCTCAACGTGTGTGCTGGGAGGGCCGGGCGGCAGCTGAGGCTCCTGGGCTCCCAGCGCTGTGGCCCCTCTGGGGACCAACCACTGTGCCCAGCTGCGGGGCCGCCAGCATGGGCTCCCGCCAGCACCTGGGCTGGGATGCCACTGGGGGTCTGGGCGCATCCTATGTGGTGTCTCATAATCCCAGGTACCCAGAAAAGTATGTGGGCACAGCGATCTCCTCTCTGAAGAAAATCATTAACATTTTAAAGAAGCAAGATTAGAAGAAGGTTGTAACAACAACTGGAAAGTGTTGGGTGCAGAGAATAATGCAGAGAAACGTAAGGCTTCATTTCCTAAGAATAGAAACTGCAGAGGCGCTGGTGCTAAATGTAAGAATTCCCATCACACAAACTTTAAAGGCCTGTTTCTTCTGTGTCTGTGAAGAAGTGGGCCCGGCCCCAGCGGCAGGAGATGGAGGGCTGCCATCTGCTGGGGAGGAGCGCTCTCGGGGCTGTGACGAGTCACTCTGGTTCTTTAGGACTGTGACACGTTAAAAACAAAACCGACAAGGTTCTACTGTATAGCACAGGGAACTGTCTTCAATATCCTGGGACAAACCATCGCAGAAAAGAATGTGAAAAAGAATGTACATACGTGTGCAACTGAGGGACTCTGCCGTGCAGCAGAAATCAACACAACATTGCAAATCGTCCCTGCGTCAGTAAAATGAAGTAAGATCACCTACTGTCGCCGGAGCCAGAGATGAGCAGGATTCCGCTGGGGCCCTGCACTTGGCCCCGAGGCTGCTCTGACCCGAGGAGGAGGCCCCCCACCCGTGCCCGCCGTCTGTGAGTCAGCCCAGCCCGGATGCAGCCTCAGGTTCTGTTCCAGGACCGAATCCCTTCACGAGTCACATCCAAGGGCGCGGTGTCTGTGTGTCCTTGCAGGTGATGGCGGGCTTGGCTGTGGATCCCTGAGTTGCAGTGCTGAGCCGCGGAGTCTCAGTTTTGAGACCCACGCCTGGGCTTGGTGTGGGCATGGGAGGGGTCGGGGTGAGCCCGGTGGGCGCTCGTCCGAGGCCCCCAGCTGCAGGCTGGGGACGCACTCCCGTGTGAGGCTGTGAGAGCATCCCGGGGCTGGTGTCAGGCCCAGGTGGCAGCTTCAGCTGCAGGAACGTGCCGTCTGCCAGCCTGGAGGCCAGTGCCCACGGGCCCGGTGCGGGAGTGGGCTTCTCTGTGGGCTCGGGGGTCTCTCTCTGGCCCGCAGGCACCTCTCCCGGTCCCCCGTGGCCTCACGTCGCAGCCACTGCCCTCCGTTCTGTCTCTGCGCCCGGCTGTCCCCCGCCCCGGGGGAGCACCAGTCCTGTTGGACAAGGGCCCACCGTGAGGACCTCATCTGGACTTGGCCATCAGCAAAGGCCCCTTTCCCAGGTGAGGCCTGTCCACGGGTCCTGACCTCAGCGTCTCTGGGGGCCCGACTCAATGCCCGACACCAACAGAGAAACTCTCTGCCGTCATCACTGGGGGCGTGGTTCCTGAGTGACAGACACTGGGGGAGGTGTTCCCGGGGGCACCGCTCTCAGGGAGGACGTGGGTGGGGAGGGGAGCCTGCTGGGCTGAGGGGGAGCACGTGGGTGGTGGGGAGGGCAGAGTGCCAGGTGCGGGGCTGCACCCGCGGGAACCCCGTGCATCCTCAGGAGTCCGCCAGCACTCCTGGCAGACTGGATTCCTGCCAGCACTTCCCCTTCCACGTCTGAGTCGGAGAGACAGGAGCACAGAAAGCTTTTGTAGCAGAGTTGTCTTCCCACAGGGCACCAGAGGCCCAGGAGGGGCGTGTCCTCCGAGCCTGCTATCTCAGCCCCACGCCTCGGGAACTGCCCTCAAAGGCGTCCTGCCTGCTCTCAGCGACGCCCTTCGCGGCCGCACCCCCACTGCTCGTCTTGGCTTCTGCAGACCCTGCTCTCCAGTGGGGTCCTCCAAGAACTTACCGAGACGTCTACGCTCTGTCCAAGGGCGACTCGTCTAGAGGGACAGAGGTGTTTGGCCCGGCCCCGCTCCGGTCTGCGGTGTGAGCTGCTCCACGCTGAGTTGCACTGTGGCCCTGATGCCCCTGGGGGGTGGGGCGGGAGAGGGGACCACAGTGAGGACGGGGCCGGGCACCTCGATCTCTGGAAGACTGACGTCCCGCGTGTGTCCTCGCCCTCACCTGGCCTCGGGCCCAGGCCTCTCCCCCTTCCTCACTCACGTGGGGCCAGGACCTCTGTGTCCAGATGCTGCAGATCCCAGACCCTCCTCCAGCAGCAAGCTGCGGCCCCGGAAAAGCGTTCTTCCTGATCGGCGTTTCATTCAAGGGCTTGGGTCTGGAAAAGTCAGAATCAGGAGTCTTAACCTGATGCCGGCATTTCCTCTCTGTCCCCTGGGGGCTTCTAGGAGGAAGGCCAGCCCCCGTCCCGCACAGGGTCTCCCGTGGCACAGGGTGGCCATGGTCCAGCTGCTGGCTCAGAGGGGCGCCGGCCAGGCCTGAGCCCTCCCCCTGGGGAAGAGCACCTGGAGGCCTGAGAGACCCGAGCCCTGGCTTCCTTTCTGACGAGTGGGGCTGCGGTGAGTCACGGCCCAGTGGAGGCTCCGGCGGTACGGACCGCAATGGACCCACCCCCTGCCCAGGTGTGCGCACAGGCAGAGCGGCGGGCTCTTCAGCAAGGGGCAACAGAGACGCGGGGGGATGCCTGCGGGGCCTCTGGCTGGTCCCCAGGCAGGACTCCTCACCGCCATGCTGGGGGATGGGTGCGGAGGGAGGCCCTCTCACAGGCCGAGGCCATCCTGTGCGCCCAGAAGCTTCTGGCTTTCCTTCTCACTCAGCAAAGCGTCTTCCTTCGTGGTGGGCAGAGTCATCGTCTGACTCAGTGCTTGCAGGATGTGGGACAGTCCAGATGGGGAACCGCCCATGGAGGCTGGCGGGGGTCCTTCCCAGCTTGGTGTAGCACCCTCCGATCCCACTGTGGGGCTGATCCTCCCTCTTCCAGAAGGCGGGTGACCCAGGCTACCGGCATCTCAGTGAGCTTCCCCAGAAAACGTCCCCACACAGATGCAGAGCGCCTCTGAATGAGATCTGGGCCCAGCGCCAGGGTCCAGGGGGCCTTGCTGGCCCGCAGATTTGCACCGTGTGCGTGCATGCCCAGGTTTCTGTAACGGTGTCTGCGCGTAAGAGCCTGCACATGTGTGCCTGTCTGTGTGCATGCGTGTGTCTGTGGGAATGTGCAGTGGTGCACGTGTGGACACCAGCGTCTGGGGCTTGGCATTTCAATGGCATCTCAGACCCCCCTGCATCTTTTTAACCTTGGGTGCAGGGGTCCCTGGAGTCATTTCATCATGTGACTGTTTCCTTTCTGTGCCGCTCAACCCTGAGAAGTGGTGAGCAACTGTCCTTGGATTTAATGCAGATGGCTGTTCTTTAATTTATACCCCACAGTTCTGGAGAGAAAGAAAAACGTCCTGTGTGAAGAAGGTAAATCTGATACCCATCAATCTGTTAGGAGGTGATAAATAACACCCCCTTGCTTTCGGCATTTATAAATTATTCGCTTCATTAGGACAGAGCGTGCTGACATTCTGTGAGCTGTGCAGGGTCTCTCCAGAGTTGGGGGGTGGTGGGAACAATTAGGTGGGTTTCTGGTGAGCGGATACAGTTGCTCTCATTAGGACAGAAAATGCCAATTAAAACCAGAAAAAATGAGCAGAATTGATTAAGTCCTCTCATTAAGAGTTACCTATTTGTGTGTCTGATGACAGAGTCAAAAACTTGAATGTCATTTCAGCTTGACAAATGGAGGAAGCACACTCCCCATAGGGAGGACGCCAGCGAGGACTGCAGGGCCGGACACGAGCAGCTCCTATTTTGCATCACACGTGCACGCGCCAGCACACATTTGACCTGTGCACGTGTACACACCTGTGCTTACACAACCTGCTCACACCTGCACGCAGCCACAACCTGCACACACAAATGTACACACTTGTGCGTACACACACCTGGATGCACCCACAACCTGCACACACATGTACGCACCTGTGCCTACACACACCTGGATGCACCCACAACCTGCACACACGTACACACCTGTNTGTACACAACCTGCACACACACATACACACTTGTGCATACACACACCTGGATGCACCCACAACCTGCACACACATGTACACACCTGTGCCTACACACACCTGCACACACCCACAACCTGCACACACTCCTCTTCACCAGTGGTCCCCACAGCCCCATGCTCCTCCTCCCAAACCCACAGGCACCCAGTGTGGTGCATCCGAGCCCGCTCAGGAGCCACCCTTCCCAATCATACAGATGATAAAACCTGAGCTGAAAATTCTCACGGGGCTAAACCTTTTTAGAAGCATTTCTAACAATAATACCAACAAAAGGCTCTTCCGTCTGTGACTTCCGTGGAGGGACTCCACCTGCCGTGTCAGGTCAGCCCAGAACCGTGAAGGGTGATATGTGAGTTGCACAGCTTCTCACGTGTCCCGTCTCCACCGCATTTCCGCAGCACCTTGGAACACTGGCCTCCTTGCAGTCCCGGGCGGTGAAAGCCAGGGGCCACTGTCGAAGGGGAGGCTTCGTCTGCGTCCCCAAGACCCACCCTAGACCCTGTCCTGACCTGGCCTGCCTGTCAGTTCCAGCCAACAGGCAGCCGTAAGCCCCCAGCCCCAGTCCCACAGGCAAAAGGAGGCAGACGCTCCCCTCGCTGAGTCTCTGGGTGGGACCCCAGCCCTACCACATTGTGACTGCAGCCCCGGGGACCCTGGGCAGAAGACCCCGCTAGGCCATGCCCCGATGCCTGCCCTGTGGAGAGCATAAGGAAGAGAAGGCCCCTCCTGACCCGAAGTTGGTGGGTGTCACACAGAAGCAGACAACAGCCACGCAGGCGGGGGTCTAGGGAGCCAGGGTCCTGAAGCGGCATTTAATCATTCCTGTCTTTACGTTAGAGGATCTCTGGAGCTTTAAAAACTATTGTGCATTCTTACACTTTTTTGTGACTGATCATACGCATTTAACAAATTCCACAGTTTTATGGTAAAGAATCCTGCCAACGCAGGAGATGTGAGTTTGATCCCTGGGTTGGGAAGATCCCCTGGAGGAGGAAATGACAGCCCACTCCAGTATTCTTGCCTAGAGAATCCCAAGGACAGAGGAGCCTGGCGGGCTACAGTCCATGGGGTCACAAAGAGTTGGACACGACTGAGCGACTGAGCATTCGCTCACGCAGTTTGTGTATGTTTTCACTAAACAGTATGTTCTCAGGTTGACACAATTATGTCATTATTTTCCCTGCGATGCTGCAGAAGAATTGGCTGACCCATTCTTAGCTGTGACTGCTGGGATAGTTCTGAAGCTTTGCTTTTACACACAATGGATGGATGAGGACTTTTGTACAAACCTGTTTGTCACATGTGTAAAGATTTCTGCAAAATGCGTACCTCGAGCTGCACTGCACACTCTTGGGGCGAGTGCGTCTCTAGCCCTGGATCTGCTGGGAGATTCTGTCTCCCGTGTCCCTGACGTGACACCCACACCCGTGCAGGGCAGCTGCTCAGTCGTGTCCAGCTGTTTGCAACCCTTGGGGCCGTAGCCTGCCAGGCTCCTCTGTCCCTGGGATTCTCCAGGCAAGAATACTGGAGTGGGTGCCCTTTCTCCCTCCAGGGGATCTTCCCGACTCAGGGATCAAACCCTCACCTCTCGTGTCTCCTGCCCTGCAGGCGAATTCTTTACCCCTGAGACGCTGGGGAAGCCGCTTCCTTCCTGGGGCTGGAACCCCAAGGTGCAGCCTGCCTTCACCTGCTGTTTGGTGTCAGGCCTCCCTCTGGGACTCTGCTGTCCTCAGCCTTTGCCTGTTGTTCTGTGAGCTCTCTGTCTTCTTGCCGGCTGGCAGGATTTGGGGCCCATTATGGACATTGCTCTCTTTTCATTGGTTCAAATGCAGACTCTCTGCTCTTCTCTGTGACTTGTCTCGTTTGTGTTATCTTTGGTCAAGGAGGAAGCTGTGATTTTAACGCAGCCACACGGATGTTCTTGGCCACGGGCTTCAGGCTTCACGTGTCCTGCTTGAGGAGCTCTTCCTACAACCAAAGGCATTGCGCCTTTTCCTGCATTTCTTACTGAACATTTTTCAGGTTTGGTGTTCCCATCTGACTCTCTAACTGGCCTGGATCGTTGCACGTTTTTTCAGCTTTCATGTTTTTTTGAAGGGCACCTTCACTCTGCTGGGCACTGCGCACACAGTGTGCGAACGCACCCCTTCATTCCTGGGGGCGAGTGGCTTGCGGTGCGGATGCTGTGCCCGCAGCTCCTGCAGACGGCGAGCATGCAGCGGGGAGGACGGGGAGGGGGAGCCTCGTCCGTGAGGGCACGAGGGCGGTGGGCACGCGGGCGTCAGGCTCCTGCCTGCGTTCAGATCCCAGCTCTGCCTCTTCTGCGCCCCTAGGACCCTTGGGGTCTCATCCTTCAGGGCGGGTAACAAGGTCACGACCTAACGGGCTCGAGGAAGGGGGCCAGGCCCTGACGCCTGCTGCCGCGGGGGGCGAGGCTGGGCCTGTCACTGGACTCTCCCTGTGGGGAGCCCCCTCCCCAGTGCAGGAGCCACGAGCCCGAGTGGGCGTCCGCGGCCCCTCCTGCCCCCTGGCCGCAGTGTCCTTACTGTCGCCTGTCGTCCGGGCAGCGCTCATTTCTGGGGTTCTGTGTTTAAATACAACCTTTCTGCTTCTCCTAATTTTACCAGTAGGTCTTAATCTGGATAGTTAAATTCAACCTGACATTCCAAGGGACCCCCACGCACTTGCCGACGGCTTGAACGTCTGAGAGCTGCTGCCTCGAGGAAGTGCCCCGGCCCGGCAGGACGGGCTCGGGCCCCGGGGACTCGGGTGGGCAGCAGGGTCTGCTCGGCGCTTCATCAGATGGGGCTGAGACCTTTTACAGGCACACGGCCGGCGGAGCCAGCTGTGTCTAACCCTGGCCGTGCCCTTGGGGAAGGTGCCGATCATAACCCCCAGGGACGACCCCAGCCGGCCTGGGATCACTTATTCCTTCCGAGAAGACTCCCGGGTGTCTGCTCTGAGGAGGTCATCGGTCCTGTGCGAGGGCAGGATGGGGGGGGGCCTCATCTCCTTGCTCGGGAGGACCCTCCAGGACTGTGAGCCCAGCCGTGCCAGCTGGCAGGGCCGTGTGGACCTTCCCCGCCAGCTGCTTCTCAGAGTCGCCAGCGGGCGGAAGCAGCAATGACCAAGGGAGGGCCCCGAGCTGTCCAGGCCCGAGGCCGTCCCAAACCCGACGGAATCCCCCAGCCTCTCCCTCCAGACGCCCTCGGCTCCTGGCCCAGCCTGGCCTCCCAGCAGCCCCGGGCTGGGATTCACGGCTCCTCTGGTCCTCGTTTCGCAGCTCAGGGTGTGATGGCGGGGGTAGGAGCTCAGTGTGAGGGTGGATGCGGCCTGGAGAGGCGATCAGGTCCGTAAGTGGCTCCAAGCAGCCCAGCCCCCAGTGCCAGGGCCAGGACGGCCCAGCTGTCTCCATGCATCAGAGCACAGCCGTCCAGAGGTCCCGGAATGAGCCGGTCTCTGCCCCGTGTCTGCCCCCCGGGGGCGGGAACACTGCCTCTGGGATGGCTCCCCATTCCTGTTCCTGCCTGAGTGGGCCTGGCCAAGGGCATCCCTTAGGGTCACCCTGTGACAACGCCAGGGCAGTGGTGGGGGCTGCCTGGCTGGGGTCTGTGCTAGCGGCCGGGATGGAGCCGCTGTGGGGCAGGTGCATCGGGCCAGGGTGGGGTCAGGGTCAGGAGGGGCCTGGAAGGCGTCCCTGACGGCACGTGTCCTCATACTCGGGCCCAGGAGCTTGGGATGGGGGAGGGTACCCCTGTACCAGGGCCTGACCCCAGGGATCAGACGCGTCTGGGCAGAGGGGGGCGCAGTGCTTGCAACCCCATGGGCTTGGACCTGGGAGGAGGGGGTTGGCCACGCCCTTGGTGATGGACAGGAGACCAGCTGGTCACCTCCAGGGCTTGGCTGCCTCCTGCAGGGCTGGGCGGGCCATCCATGTCACACAGAAGCTTGAATCTGAGTGGAATTTTAGAGCCTCGTGTTCAGGGCGGGTCAGATCAGGTGCCAGGCAGCCCTCCGCGGTGGCCCCGGTGAGCAGGTCCAGAGTGAGGCCTGGGGCCCCCTGGGGCGGCTGGAGCCCCTTCCTCCCTCACACGGCATCCAGCTCTCACTGTGTCGTCTTTCCCCAAAGAATGCGACGCAGTGATATTTTTGGTTTATTTATATTAAAATCAACAGATGTTAGCAAGTTAGTGTCATTCATTATATAAGATGTGATGACAATACAATTAGTAGTTTTTAAACTGTAATTTTAAAATTGACCTTATTAAAATTCCACTTCCTCCATAATTAAAAAAACTAATTACTTCTAGTAATTGGACCAGAAATGACATTTTCGGTTCATTAATATTCAGCAAATTGTTTTTGAAGACGCTCTTGCCAGAGCACTGTCAATCTCTGGCATTTCTGTTCATTCCTCATTTAAAACTGGGCTGGAGACAATAGCTTCCATTTTAACAAGATGTGCGTCCTCGGCTTGCTTTTACAAATAAAGTTTTTAATTGCTAATTAATTTGCAGGCATGCTTTCCTGCAGGAACGTGGCGGGCCGCCCCGTGCCTGGCCTGGGTGCAGCCCGCCCGCCGCCCAGACCTCCTTCTGGGAACAGGGACCCGGGTTGCGCTCCACTGCGCCTGAACACGGCGTCTAATTACTCGGCGTCGGGAGGTGGAGGTAAGTCAAAATAATGGAGTCTGAACCAGTTTTGTAATTAACTGAGCTCAGCGAAGGAGGGTGTGAAAGAGGGAAAGTCAGACATGGCCTGCCGTGGGACCAGCTCCCCGCTGTCCTGGGATGGTTGAGGGGCGTGGGGGCTCACAGAGCCTGACCTGGGCTGTGGCTGCAGGGAGCTTTCCTCGGAGCCCCTTCTGCCCCTGGCAGCTCCCAGGGCATTGCTGAGAAGCCCTGGGTCCAGTGGTCACTGTCCTGGCTGGCGGTGCCTCCCCCACATTTGGCGTCTTTGGCGGGGAGTCAGGGGCTCCGGGGGCAGGCACCGCCTCCACTCCCTGGGTTGCTGCCCCCCTCACCGCTGAGCCTCGCCGTCCTGCTCTGAGGGGCCCCATGTGGCCTCGCAGGAGAGGACCCGTGAGGGAGACGGGAGAGTGGTCCTGTGGAGGTGGGTCTCAGAGCCCCTCATCCCACCCCCCCGAGGCTGCAGGGGGCCGGATGGTGGGGCTGGCCACGGCGCCTAGAGCTCCAACCCAGGGGGTTTTCTCCCTGAGCGTGTGGTGGGCGCCTGGGATCAGGGGTCAGGCCCCGAATTCTGCAGTCAGAGGTTGGAGCCGAGTCTCCGGGCACAGGGGGCTGTTCCCCTGGGGGAGGCTGGGGCTCCAGCATCCTGGGGGTGAAGATGCGGCGCTGAAGAAGCAGGCCTGGGCCTGAGGCCCCGCTGTCCCTGCGGCAGGGCTCCAGGGGAGGGTGGTGCTTCTCCTACCTGTGAAGTCCCAGGGGCCAGTCCCTCGGGGGGGTCCCCAGGCTGGGTCCCCTCTGGGGTCAGTCCCTTGGGGGTTCCCCAGGCAGAGCCCACTCTGGG
>SJYQ01002719.1:236902-280581 GCA_006410935.1 Redunca redunca | reverse complement strand
CCGCCCACCCCCCTTCCACACCTCTGCCCCCGGATGCTCTTAGTCAGTCTGCTTCCCTTCTCTGCAGGCGCGGGGCACTTTTTGCGTTTCTTTCATTTCCTCCCGCTTTGCCCTGCGACGGCGGGCAGCGCATGCGCTCGCCCTGTGCTTACTGGCTTGGGCGCCTCCCCGGCTTTGGCCAGTGGAGTTCGAGCAAACGCGGGGGAGGCGGGACCAGCGCCCTGAGGCGCTTCCTCCTGGGCTCCTGCCTTTGGAGGACGAGGATGCGCTCGCTCTGCAGCACAGAGGGTGAGAGCCGAGGGCAGACGGGACCAGGGGTGCAGCCAGGGGGTCCCTGCCCCGAGCCTGCCCCGAGCCGCCCTGACCTGCTTGTGCGTGCTTAGTCAGTCGTGTCCGACTCCACACGGTCCCCTGGACCACAGCCCACCAGGCTCCTTTGCGGGATCTCTCAGGCAAGAGTCCTGGGGTGGGTTGCCATTTCCTCCTCCAGGGCATCTTCCCGACTCAGGGGCTGAACCCGCGTCTCTTGCATCTCTGGCTTTGGTAGGTGGCCACCACTGGCACCACCTGGACCACGTGGGCCAGAATTAAACAGGTAGACGTCAGGAGCCCTCGAGGCGTCCGAGACCCCAGGCGCCACCCCCTCAGCATCTTCCCGAGTGTGGCGGCCCCACGGGTGGGCCCGCTCCTGCTCCAGACCAGATGGGTTCAGGGGGAATGGATTCCCATCCCTAGTCTGGTCAATAAGCAGAGGCACTCTCACTGCCGAGAAGAGGGGTCCCAAGCAGAGCAGACTCTGAAACTCATTTTTATCTCACCGTGAGGCCTTCCAGACCGCAGCCGTGGCGTCTACAGTGACGGGACCGGCGCTCTGTCTCCTCACCTGGGGGGAGGGACCACTGTCACCTTCAAAGTCCCCGGTGCATCCTCCACCCCTCCCCCAGAAAACGTCCTGATGCTGTGCTCTCCCCTTGACTCTGCTCACTTTTCTTGTGAGTTTGCCCATAGAGTTACAACATCTTACACGTCTTTGCACATTTCTGTATTGTATGGAGCAGGATCAGACTGTATTGAATGGAATCATTTCCAAGACATGCTATGGTTTAAAGTTATTAGGCTCCTGACATAATGGTGCTTCTGCCTCTCGCCACTGAGATGCATTCATATTCATTGACACAGGGGCTCCTTTGCGTGAATACATAAGCATATTTCATTTATTTATTCTCTGATTGATGGACATCTGGGTTGTTTCCAGTTTTCTAGTTTTATCCTCTCCTGGATGGGAAGCTATGAACTTCCTTGAATATATGCGAGGTCTTAAACCGAGACATGGAATTGCCTGAACATAAATCATGCTTAAATTCACTTTATTTGACAAGTTATTTTCCAAAGCGACTGTTCCAATATCCATCCCCCCCCCCCAAGTGGTGTGCAAATAGTTCCACTTGTTCCACATCCTACAGACCTGTCATATTTGGAGACTGAAATTTTTATCTGTTCTGCTGTTGATGGACAGTTGCAGTGGATGGACAATTATCGATTGTGAAGGAAACAGCTCGGAGCCCTGGAGGGCAAAGTCTTTTGTGGACACTTGTCTCCATGACCCTTGGGTGTGTACCTGTCTGTGGAAATGCTGGGTCAACACCCTTAACTTTGTAAGAAACGCCTGAACCACTGTCCACGGTAGGTTTGGCGTCTCCCTTGCCCGTCAGTGATGGAGGAGGTTTTCCTTGCTTCAAGTTCTTATCAATATTGGCTGTTCCAGTCTCCTCATATTTCACTAGTGAATGTGTCATGGTAACTCACTGTAGTTTTAACTTGCGTCTCCCCAGTTAGCCATAAGGATTTGAAGCATTTTTTTTTTTTTTAAACATCCATTGGCCATTTGTATAGCTTCCTGTGTAAAGGGACTTTTGAAGCCCTTTGCCCTTTTTTCATTGGGTTACTTGTCTTTTTTCTTTTGCTATTGAGAGGTGTGTGTTCTTTGCCCAATTCAGATTCACATCCTTTGAGAGATCACTATTTAACAGATATTTTCTCCAGTTGTCTGCGGGCTGGTTCGTTTTCTTAGCAGTGTCTTTTGATGAGCAGAAGTGCATCATTTCAACAACTTCTCCTTCATCAGTGTTGTCTTTTACGGCAATTGCTGTCTGTGTCCTTTGTAAGAAATCTCTGCTTATCCTCAGATCTTGATGATATTTTACTCTGCTTTGTCTCAAAGCTTTACAGAATTTTTTTTTATGTTTAAGTCTGTGATCCATCGCTAATTAATTGTAGTGTATGATGTGAGATAAGGATGAATGCTATTTTTTTTTTTCCTGTTTGTCCTTGAAGTTCTCTCAGATTCTGTCTCATGTATTTTGAGGCTTTGGGTTAGATGCATATATATTAGAGATTGTTCAGGCTTCCTGGAGAACTGGCCACTCGGTGACACAATGTCTCTCTTTGTCTGAGATAGCTTTCCTGCTATGAATTCTGCTTTGTCTGAAATTAATACACCAACCTCAGTTTTCTTCTGATCAGTGTGAGCGTGGCCTCTCTCTCTGTTCCTTCACATTTAATCTATCTGTGTGTTTATATGGGAACTGAGTTTCTTGTAGACCACCTATAATTGGGTCTTTTCTTCCTCTTATTCTTTTAAAAAATCCACTCTGGCAGTGTCTGTTGTGTAATTGGTATACTTAGACTATTGATGTTTAAAGTGATTATTTTACTTGGAGTAAAGTGATTATATTACTTGGAGTGATGGCTCCCATCCTCGTTCCTGTTTTTATGGTTGTCTTTATTCTTTCCTTCTTCTTCTTGTATTCTACTCTTTTTCTGCAGTCTCTGATTTTAATTGAGCATTTTATATGACTCCTCTTTCTCCTAAGTGTGCTTCCCTGATAGCTTGGGTGGTAAAGAATCTGGCCGTAATGCAAGGGACCTGGGTTCAATCTTTGGGTCAGGAAAATCCCCTGGAGAAGGGAATGGCAACCCACTGCAGTATTCTTGCCTGGAGAATCCCATGGACAGGGGGGCCTGGTGGGCTCTAGTCTGTGGGGTCGCAGAGAGTCGGACACGACTGAGGGACTGACTTTCTCCCCTCTCTCAGCAGATCGGTCATAATTTAGGAACACTGTTTAGAGCTTATAGTATGCCACAGATAGCCCAAGTCCACGCCACAGAGTGCAGACCCCGTAGGACTGCGTCTCTGGCTCTGCCCTCTTGCCCCTGGTAGCATTGCTGTCGTTCAATCTGCTTCTCCATAAGCCATAACCAGCGACTCGTTGTTCACTTTCTCAGTCGTGTCCAACTCTTTCTAACACCGTGGACTGCAGCTCACCACGCTTCCCTGTCTCTCACCGTCTCCCAGAGTTTCCTCAAACTCATATCTACCGAGTCGGGCATGCCATCCCACCGTCATGTCCTTTGTCATGCTCTTCTGACCACAGTCTTTCCTGGCATCAGGGTCTTTTCCAGTGAGTCAGCCCTTTGCATCATGTGGCCAAAGTATTGGAACTATTTTTATATGGTTGCTATTATTATTTTGAACAAATTATCATCTGGTACCACAATTAAAAACATGAAAAAATAAGAAAATAATAGCTCATATTGCCTTCATTCATTCCTTCTGTACGGTTCTTTATGTAGGTCCAAGTTTCTGACTGATGTAATTTTTCCCTTCTCTGAAGAACTTTAAAATTGTCTTGTAAGGCAGGTCTACGAGCAATAAATTCATTCAGTTTTTGCTCATTTGATAGACTCTTTATTTCTCCTTTACTTTGAAAGATAATTTTACTGGATATTGAATTCCTTTTCATACAGTTCATGGGTTTCTCAAGGCAAGAATACTGGAGTGGTTTACCATTCCCTCCTCCAGTGGACAGCGTCTGTCAGAACTCTCCGTCATGACCTATCCATCTTGGATGGCCCTGCAGAGCGTGGCTCATAGCTTCCTTGAGTTACACAAGCCCCTTCGCTATGACAGGGCTGTGATTCATGAAGAGGATGAGCCCCCTAGGTTGGAAGGTGTCCAACATGCTACTGGGGAAGAACAGAGAAAAGGCTCCAGAAAAAAATGAAGAGGCTAGGCCAAAGTGGAAAGGACACTCCATTGTGGATGTATCTGGTGGTGAAAGTAAAGTCTGATGCTGTAAAGAACAATACTTCATAGGAACCTGGAATGTTACGTCCATGAATCAAGGTAAATTTGACATAGTCAAGCAGGAAGATGGCAAGCGTGAATATCAACATCTTAGGAATCAGTGAACTAAAATGAATGGGAATGGGCAAATTTAATTCAGATGACCATTACATCTACTACTGTGTGCAAGAATCCCTTAGGAAAAATGGAGTAGCCCTCATAGTCAACAAGAGTCTGAAATGCAGTACTTGGGTGCAATCTCAAAATGACAGAATGATCTTGGTTGCTTTTCAAGGCAAACCATTCAACATCACAGTAATCCAAGTCTATATCCCAAGAACTGATGCTGAAGAAGCTGAAGTTGACCAGTTCTATGAAGACGCACAACACCTTCTAGAACTAACAACAATGAAATAAGTCCTTTTCCTCATTACAGGACTGGATGCAAAAGTAGGAGGTCGAGAATTAACAGGAAAGTTTGGCCTTGGATACGGAATGAAGCAGGGCAAAGGTTAGCAGAGTTTTGCCAAGAGAATGAACTGGTCATAGCAAACACACTTTCCCACAGCACAAGAGAAGACTCTACATATGGACACTGCCAAATGGTCAATACCGAAATCAGATTGATTATACTCCTTACATCCAAAACTGGAGAAGCTCTGTAAACAAGACTTGGGCGTGACTATGGCTCAGATCATGAGCTCCTTATTACAAAAAATTCTTGCTTAAATTGAAGAAAGCAGGGAAAACCACTAGGCCCTCCATTCAGGTATGACCAAAATCGAATCCCTTACGATTACACAGTGGAAGTGACAAACCGATTCAAGGGCCTGGATCTAGCAGACAAGAGTGCCTGAAGAACTGTGGACGGAGATTTGTAACGTTGCACAGGAAGCAGGGATCAAAATCACCCCAAAGAAAAAGAAACACAGGATGACAGAGTGGTTGTCTGATGAGGCTTTACAAATAGCTGAGGAAAGAAGAGAAGTGGAAAGGAAGGGAGAACGGGAAAGATATATCCACCTAAGTGCGGGGTTCCAAAGAAGAGCAGGGAGAGATAAGAAGATCTTCTTAAGTGAACAATGCAAAGAAATAGAGGAAAACAATAGAATGGGAAAGACTAGAGATCTCTTCAAGAAAATTAGAAGTACCAAGGGAACATTTCGTGCAAAGATGAGCATGATAAAGGGCAGAAATATTAAGTGACGCATACTGACTGAAGCAGAAGAGATTAAGAAAAAGTGGCAAGAATACACGGAATAACTGGCTTCCCAAGACAAAAAAAAAAAAGTCTTAAGGACTCAGATAACCATGATGGTGTGGTCACACACTCAGAACCATACATCCTGGTGTGAGAAGTCAAGTGGGCCTTAAGAAGCATTGCTATGAGCAAAACTAGGGAGGTGATGGAATCCCAGTTGAGCTGTTTCAAATCCTAAAAGATGATGCTGTTAAAGTGCTGCACTCAATATGCCAGCAAATTTGGAAAATTCAGCAGTGGCCACAGGACTGGGAAAGGTCAGTTTTCATTCTAATCCCAAAGAAGGGAAAGGCTAAAGAATGTTCAAACTACCATATAATTGCTCTCATTTTGCATGCTAGTAAGGTAATGTACAAAATTCTTCAAGCTAGGCTTCAGGAATACGTGAACCAAGAACTTCCAATATACAAACTGGATTTAGAAAAGGGAAAGAAACCAGATATCAAATTGCCAACATCTGTTGGGTCATACAGAAAAAGGAATTTCAGAAAAACATCTACTTTTGCTTCACTGGCGATGCTAAAATCTTTGACTGCATGGATCACAACAAACTGTGGAAACTTCTTAAAGACATGGGAATACAAGACCACCTTATCTGTCTCCTGAGAAACCTGTTTGTGGGTGCAGAAGCAGCAGTCAGAACCTCACATGCAATAACTGACTGATTCAAAATTGGGACCTCCTTTCTCAGTTGATGGCCTTCCTTGGTGGCTCAGCTGGTAAAGAATCCACCTGCAGTGCAGCAGACCTGGGTTCGATCCCTTGGTTGGGAAGGTTCCCTAGAGAAAGGAAGGGCTACTCACTCCAGTATTCTGGCCTGGAGCATTCCATGGACTGTATAGTCCATGGAGTCTCAAAGAGTTGGACACAATTGAGCAACTTTTACTTTCACTTTCCCAATTAAGAAGAGTAAGATGAGGCTTTATCTTGTCACCCTGTTTTTAAATCTTATATGGAGAGTACATCATGTGAAATGCCAGGCTGGATGAATCACCAGCTGGTCAAGATTGTGGGGAGAAATGTCAACAACCCCAGATATGCAGATGACACCACCTTATGGCAGAAAGTGAAGAGCAACTAAAGAGCTTCTTGATGAGAGTGAAAGAGGAGAATGAAAAAGCTGGCTTTAAAATCAACATTCAAAAAACTAAGATCATGGCATCCAGTCCCATCACTCGATGGCAAATAGGAGGGGAAACAGTGGAAACAGTGACAGATTTTATTTTCTTGAGCTCCAAAATCACTATGGATGGTGACTGCAGCCATGAAATTGAAAGACACTTGCTACTTGAAAGTAAGACCGTGACAAACCGAGACAGCATATTAAAAAGCAGAGACGTCACTTCACCTGCCAACAGTCAAAGCTCCGGTTTTTCCAGTAGTCATGTACGGATGTGAGAGCTGGACCATAAAGAAGGCTGAGCGCTGAAGAACTGATGCTTCTGAACTGTGGTGCTGGAGAAGACTCTTGAGAGTCCCTTGGACAGCAAGGAGATCAAACCAGTCAATTCTAAAGAAAATCAACCCTGAATATTCATTGGAAGGACTGATGCTGAAGCTGAAACTCCAACGCTTTGGACACCTGAGGCGGAGAGCCAGCTCATTGGAAAAGACCCAGATGATGGGAAAGGCTGAGGGCAAAAGGAGAAGAGGGCAGCAGAGGGTGAGATGGTTGGATGGCATCACAGACTCAGTGGATGCAAATCTGAGGAAACTCCAGGAGCTAGTGAAGGACAAGGATCTCTGGTGTGCTGAAGTCCATGGTGCCACGAAGAGTTGGACAAGCCTTAGCGACAACAGCTCTGAATCACCCACTCCCTCTCCCCCAACATTTACAGTGCTTCACTGCACTCTCTTCTCATTTAGAATATTTTGAAAGGAAGTCTGATGTAATATTTATCCCTACATTCCCGCCAAATTTGGCTTCTTTCAAGATTTTCTCTTTTTATTTGATTTCTGCAGTTTGGTCTGGATTTTGGGGTATTCATCCTGCTTGGGGTTCTCTGAGATTCCCGAGTCTGTGGTTTTGTGTCTGTCTTTAATTTTGGAAAGTTCTCAGTCATTGCGTCAAATACTATATTTTTCCTTTATCAGTTGAACCTGTATCACGTCTTTTACGACTGCCTCACAGTTATTGGATATTCTGTTTTTTTTTTTTTCCCCTTCATTCTTTTTTCTCTTTGTGGCTAAGAAGGGTAATTTCTTTTCATTCAGGATCAGCTTTTGTTTTTCTCTTGTTGCGCAAGGTGAGATCTATGACTTCAAAGCAGCTTGCATGCCAGACCTTTTAACCTTTTCCACGTGGACATCCACGGCGTCTTGGAGATATTCTCTTTTCTCAGTGAACGGCTCTGATGCTTCTGCTGAAGAAGTCAGTGGACCCTGGACTTGTCGGTCTATTTCTGGACTCTACTCTGTTCTGTTGATCTATTTGTCCATCCTTATCCTTACAACTTATTTACTTTAGGTTACTGTAAACCCTAAACTCAGCATATGTAAGTCCCAGTATTGCTCTTTATACTCTTTGTTTGGCTTTTCTAGATTCTGTAAAATTCATAGAAATTTAAGAGACAAGATTTTGATTTTTAAAAAATGGTGCTGAGAGTCTACTTGTAACTGTATTGAATCTAGAGGTCATTTTAGGGACAAGTGACAACATTTCATGCAAACATGGGCTCGATAAAGGACAGAAATGGTATGGACCTAACAGAAGCAGAAGATATTAAGAAGAGGTAGCAAGAATACACAGAAGAACTGTACAAAAAAGATCTTCATGACCCAGATAATCATGATGATGTGATCACTAATCTAGAGCCAGACATCTTGGAATGTAAAGTCAAGTGGGCCTTAGAAAGCATCGTTACGAACAAAGCTAGTGGAGGTGATGGAATTCCAGTTGAGCTCTTTCAAATCCTGAAAGATGATGCTGTGAAAGGGCTGCACTCAATATGCCAGCAAATTTGGAAAACTCAGCAGTNAAAGCTCAACATTCAGAAAACGAAGATCATGGCATCCGGTCCCATCACTTCATGGGAAATAGATGGGGAAACAGTGGAAACAGTGTCAGACTTTATTGTGGGGGCTCCAAAATCACTGCAGATGGTGACTGCAGCCATAAAATTAAAAGACACTTACTCCTAGGAAGAAAAGTTATGACCAACCTAGATAGTATATTCAAAAGCAGAGACATTACTTTGCCGACTAAGGTCCATCTAGTCGAGGCTATGGTTTTTCCTGTGGTCATGTATGGATGCGAGAGTTGGCCTGTGAAGAAAGCTGAGCACCGAAGAATTGATGCTTTTGAACTGTGGTGTTGCAGAAGACTCTTGAGAGTCCCTTGGACTGCAAGGAGATCCAACCAGTCCATTCTAAAGGAGATCAGCCCTGGGTGTTCATTGGAAGGACTGATGCTAAAGCTGAAACCCCAGTACTTTGGCCACCTCATGAGAAGAGTTGACTCATTGGAAAGACTCTGATGCTGGGAGGGATTGGGGGCAGGAGGAGAAGGGGACGACCCAGGATGAGATGGCTGGATGGCATCACGTACTCGATGGATGTGAGTCTGGGTGAACTCCGGGAGCTGGTGATAGACAGGGAAGCCTGGCGTGCTGCAATTCATGGGGTCGCAAAGAGTCGGACACGACTGAGCGACTGAACTGAACTGAACTGACATCTTAAAAATATTTAGCCACCCAATCCAAAAACTCCCCTCATTTATTTATTTAGTTTCTCTCACTAGACTTTGTAGCATTCAGGGTACTTTTGCAGCTTCTTGTTAATCCGTTCCTAAAAACTCCATGTTTCTTTTTGACACTATTGTGAATAGAATTTGCTTTTAGAAGGTTTTCTCTGATTTCTCAATGCTAGCATATAAAAGGGCTTCCCTAGTGGCTCAGTTGGTAAAGAATCTGCCTGCAATGCAGGAGACCTGGGTTTGATCCTTGGGTCCAGAATATCCCTTGGAGAAGGACATGGCAGCCCACTCCAGTGTTCTTGCCTGGAGAATCCCATGGACAGAGGAGCCTGGAGGGCCACAGTCCATGGGGGTCGCATAGTCAGACAAGACTGAGAGACTAACACCTAGCTTAGCTTTGTGTATAAAAATATAATTTATCTTTGTATATTGACTTACATCCTGAAGTCTGGATAAATAATTCACTTGCTAATTTTACTAAATTTTTTGATTCCTTAGGATTTTCTATGTTAATAATCATGGCATCTGTGCATTCAGACAGTTTTTATTTTTCCTGTTTTATCTGTGTGATCTTCTTTTATTGCCCTGGCCCTTTTGATTCTTTTCTTGTGATTTTTGTACCTGTTTTGCATAATGTTAAATTATTACTCCACATTTGCCTTTTAAACTTATCATAATCTGCTTAGAGTTTACATGATATTACTTGTTGTAGAATATAGGAAACTGTGACAGTATAGTTCTCTGTGCTATTTTGACTTATTACCTCCACACAGCTTATAATTCAGTCCAGTTCAGTCACTCAGTGGTGTCCAACTCTTGGCGATCCCATGGACTGCAGCACGCCAGGCCTCCCTGTCCATCACAAATTCCCAGAGCTTCCTCAAATTCATGTCCATCGAATTGGTGATGCCATCCAACCATTCATCCTCTGTCATCCCCTTCTCCTCCTGCCTTAAATCTTTCCCAGCATCAGGGTCTTTTCCAAGGAGTCAGTTCTTGGCATCAGGTGGACAAAGTACTGGAGCTTCAGCTTCAGCATCAGTCCTTCCAATGAACATTCAGACCTGATTTCCTTTAGGATGGACCGGTTGGATATCCTTGTAGTTCAAGGGACTCTCAAGAGTCTTTTCCAACACCACAGTTGAAAAGCATCAACTCTTCAGTGTTCAGCTTTCTTTATGGTTCAACGTTCACATCCATATATGACCACTGGAAATACCATAACTTTGACTAGATGGACCTTTGTCAGCAAAGTAATGTCTCTGCTTTTTAATATGCTGTCACGGTTGGTCATAGCTTTCCTTCCAAGGAGCAATCGTCTTTTAATTTCATGGCTGCAGTCACCATCTGCAGGGATTTTAGAGCCCCTCTCCCCAAATAAAGTCTGCCACTGTTTCCCCATCTATTTCCAATGAAGTGATGGGACCAGATGCCATGATCTTCGTTTCCTGAATGCTGAGCTTTAAGCCAGCTTTTTCACTCTCCTCTTTCACTTTCATCAATAGGCTCTTTAGTTCTTCTTCGCCTTCTGCCATAAGGGTGGTGTCATCTCCACATCTGAGGTTATTGATATTTCTCCCAGCAATCTTGATTCCAGCTTGTGCTTCATCAAGCCCAGCATTTCTCATGATATACTCTGCATATAAGTTAAATATGCAGGGTGACAATATATAGCCTTGACGTACTCCTTTCCCGATTTGGAACCAGTCTGTTGTTCCATGTCCAGTTCTAACTGTTGTTCCTGACCTGCATACAGATTTTTCAGGAGGCAGGTCAGGTGGATCTGGTATTCCCATCTCTTTCAGAATTTTCTGCAGTTTATTGTGATCCACACAGTCAAAGGCTTTGGTGTAGTCAGTAATGCAGAAGTAGATGTTTTTCTGGAACTCTCTTGCTTTACATAAACTTTTTTGCTTTAAACCTTTCTATGTCTTTTAAATGAATTAAGGTAAGAGTATATATTTTTATTTGTCAATATACTATGCAGGGGGCTTCCCAGGTGGCGCTGTCGCAGAAACCAGTACCCAGGAAACCAAGAACCACACTGGGAGAGTTGGAGAACTCAGGTTTATTATGCCAGCGGGCCCAGAGGAGTTCACACTCCAAGTTCTGAGCCCCGAACAAAGGGATTACAGAGTTTTTATGGAGAAACTGTAGTGGGCAACACTAGCTGTTAACAGGCTGGTTTAAACTTAGGGGTTTTGAAAGCACAGGAACAGTGGTCAAGACGGGGAGGGGCATGCCTGGTCTTCACACGGACAGGCATGTTTAAGCAGGCTTGCAGGGCTGGCTGACTGCAAAGAGCAGGACAAGGGTGAGTGAGATAAACTCCACCTCCTCGTACTGCAAGCCCCCACTTTCTGAGACTACGTGACCTACGTGATCTAGACTTTGCAAGGGGCAAGCTGAGTTACAGAGGCAGGAGGAGAAGGAGGCTATGTAAAATTTTAGCCTTTCCTCTTCAGCACTATTGGTAACGAACCCACGAGCCAGTGCGGGAGGCACAGAAGATGCAGGCTAAGCCCCCGACTCGCGAAGATCCCCTGGAGGAGGGCGCGGCAACCCACTCCAGTGTTCCTGTTTGAGAATCATACGGACAGAGGAGCTCGCAGGCTAGAGTCCGTAGGATCGCAAAGAGTCGGATGTGACTGGAGCAACTTCACACGTGTGCGTGACCCTGCGCAGGGGCGTCCCTGGCGGCCCAGTGATAAAGAGTCTGCCTGCAGGAGAGGTGGGCTCAGTCCCTGGGTGGTGAAAACCCCCTGGAGCAGGAAATGGCGGCCACTGAGCTGGAGGGCTTCCAGTGAAAGTGAGAGTCGCTCAGTCGCATCTGGCTCTTTTCTTGACCCCATGGACTATACAGCCCATGAAATTCTCCAGACCAGAACACTGGAGTGGGTAGCCTTTCCCTTCTCCAGGGGACCTTCCCAACCCAGGGATCAAACCCAGGTCTCCCGCATTGCAGGTGGATTCTTTACCAGCTGAGCCCCCAGGAGAGGTTCCACAGACATATATATAAGTACCTTTATAAATAATATGTGTGTTTATTTATCCATTTTTCATCCTTTTTATTTACCCACATAGCTGGCATTTCTGACAGTGGTTTTCTTTTTTATGGGTCTTTGTATAGATCTGAGTTTTGTCCATCAACACCATTTCCTGTATGGAAGACCTACTTGTATTTAATTTTCTCAATTTTGATTTATATAAAAATATCTTCACCTTCACTTGTGAAGCTTATTGTATTTGTATATAGATTTTTGTGTTGACATTTTTCCCTTTAAAGATATATTTCCATTGCTTCCTGGTCTTTGACGGTTCTGATGAGAAGTCAGCTGTCACTTATGCAATTGTTCTGCTGAATGAAATGTAGCAGTTTCTTCTGGGCATTTTCAAGATTGTTTGCCCTTGGGTTTAAATTATTTGATTTTGATGTGCCTTGTTGGTGCTTCATTTTTATTCATCCTTCTTGTGGCTCATTAAATTTCTTGAACGTACAGATTTCTCAAATTTGGGAGTTTTTTTGGGGGGCACCTACTTTCATCAATATCCTTGATGTGTTTTGAAATAATGTGAACAATGCATAATATTCAATATTTTGTTCATTGTGTTCTTCAGATCTTTTATCTTCACACAGATTATTCCTCTGCTTGTACTGTCAGCTACTGAGAGTGATGTTACTATGACTGTATGTTAATATTTTCTTACACAGTTTGATGCCCCATCATGAGGTGTGTACAAATGTCAAATGTGACTTCTTGATGAACTAAACATTTAACATGATATGCGCACTCTCCTTGTCTCTTGTCATGGCTTTGACTTGTAGTGCATTTGATTCTTTCTTAATTTAAATGGCAGCCGCGGCAGCCGCATCTGCGCAGCTGGTTTGCTTCAGCTCCGGCTGGTCAGGCCCTGGTAGCGGCACGTGGGCCTTCGCTGCGGCGTGCAGACTCTCGCTGCGGGGCTCGGCCTTCCCTCTGGGGTGGCGCGCGGGCTCCGTGGCTCGTGAGCTCCGCCGCTGTGGTGCTGGCGCTTAGGTGCCCCGCATGGGATCTGAGACCCCAGTCAGGGACTGGACCCAAGTCCCCTGCACTGGAAGGGTTCACTGGGCTGCCAGGGAAGTCCCCTTCATTCTAATATTAGTATAATTAGGCTGTGTGTGTGTGTGCTCGTCTCTCAGTCGTGTCTGACTCTTTGTGACCCCAAGGACTGTAGCCCGCCAGGCTCCTCTGTCCGTGGAGTTCTCCAGGCCAGGATACTGGGGCGGGTTGCCATGCCCTTCTCCAGGGGATCTTTCCAACCCAGGGATTGAATTCTGGTCTCCTGCATCGCAGGCAGATTCTTTATTGTTTGAGCTACAGTGAAGTCTAATCAGACTAACTACACATACATTTATCTTTCAATCTTTTTATGACCTTGTGGTTTTCTTTCACTTGCGATGCAGTATAGTTAGGTTTTATTAGAGTTTATCTGTTGGTCTTTGCCTTTTAAATGAACTTTAATTCTGTGTACACTTGTTTTAATCAGTGGTTTATCTAGATTTGTAATTAATCCCATGTTGTGTTTTTATCTTGATCTTTCTTTGTTATTGTTTCTTCTTTTATCCTGCACTGATAGTTTTTTCTCTTAAAAATTTTCTCTGACAGTTCAGAGGAAGTACAGCATGTTTCTATTATTTTAGTTATTAGTCCACAAAGACTTTATTTTCTTGGGCTCCAAAATCACTGCAGGTGGTGACTGCAGCCATGAAATTAAAAGATGCTTGCTCCTTGGAAGAAAAGCTATGATAAACTTAGACAGCATATTAAAAACAGAGACATTATTTTGCTGACAAAGGTCTGTCTAGTCGAAGCTATGGTTTTTCTAGCAGTCATGTATGGATGTGAGAATTGGACCATAAAGAAAGCTGAGCACCAAAGAATTGATGCTTTTGAACTGTGGTGTTGGAAAAGATTCTTGAGAGTCCCTTGGACTGCAAGGAGATCCAGGCAGTCCATCCTAAAGGAAATCAGCCTGAATATTCATTGGAAGGACTGATGTTGAAGCTCCAATACTTTGGCCACCAGATGTGAAGAACTGACTCCTGAGAAAAAAGCCTGATGCTGGGAAAGATTGAAGGCAGGAGGAGAAGGGGATGACAGAGGACTAGATGGATGGATGGCATCACCGGCTCAATAGACATGAGTTTGAGTAAGCTCTGGGAGTTGATGGTGGACAGGGAAGCCTGGCATGCTGCAGTCCATGGGGTGGAAAAGAGTTGAACATGACTGAGCGACTGAACTGAACTGTTATCACCGTTATGTTTAATTCATCAAATATTAACACAAAATACCTTCTCCATGTATTACAAAGGGGCTTCCCTCATAGCTCAGTTGGTAAAGTCTCTGCCTGCAGCAAAGGAGACCTGGCTTCAGTTCCTGGGTCGGGAAGATCCCCTGGAGAAGGAAATGGCAACCCACTCCAGTATTCTTGCCTGGAGAATCCCATGGACAGAGGAGCCTGGCGGCTACAGCCCTTGGGGTCATGAGAGTTGGACACGACTCAGTGGCTAACCCACCACCACCACCATGCATTACACAGACCCCCGGATGTCCTAATCATCTCTCTATAACTTGTTTAGCACAATTGTCATGAGTTCAGCATTTCTGTTTTGGTAACACAAGATTATTACGGTTTTTCATAGTCAGTTATTCACAGTGCACTCACAGTTTATCTCACATCTGTCATTTCGTTGTGCTTCATTCCCCTTTTCAGTTTCTAGTACTTCTGTCCTTCCAGGTGAAATAGATACTAATTTCCTTTAGATAGAGCCGTTCGGTGCAAACCATCTCTGTGTTTGGTTTCTGAAAAGGCTGTATTTCACTGGTGTTGCTGAAAGATGTTATTTCCAGGTATAGGCTTCCGGGTTGGATTGTTTCACCTCAACACACTGTAGATCCCTTTAGGTGTCTCCTTGCTTCTACTGTTGGGGCTGGCAAGTCCTCTTTCAGGTTAGATGTCATCCTTTGAATGTGATCTCTCTTTTCTCCCAACTGCCTTAAACACGTTCTTTGCTGTTCTGTAATTTCACTATGATGTTTCTGTGCATAAATTTTGTTCAGATTTATTCCAAATGGAATTAATTGGCCTTCTTGAGTCAATGATATCTTTAATTGCTTTTTATTTTAAAAACTTGTCAGCCATTATCCTTAAAAATATCATCTGTTTCATTTGTCTGTCTCCATCTCTTTCTGGAGTGTTGATGAGATGAATGTGAAATGATCTCACTGTTCACACATTGACCTCTCTTTCTTTGTCTCCATCTCTTGGTCTTTCTGGATGCTTTTTTGGTATAATTTATTCTTACATAACTCCGGGCTTATTAATTCCTCCTCCTTTCCAATGCTGTCTAATCAGGTATTAAATCTATCCACTGAATTATTAATTTCAACAATTATATTTTTCGCTTGTGGAAGTTGTGTTTGCTTTATTGGAAAGTCTGCTCCTCATTGTTCACCTTCATCGGTTTCTCTCTGCTTCTTGGAACACATCACTGGTTTGGGCTTTTTATGCATTTTTATTTCCTTTATTTTCTTTTCATTCTTTTTTCTGCCATCTCTTCCTCATTGTGTCCTGTTTCTTTGTTTATTCCATGATTTCTTTCACAGGGAACGGTGCATTGCTCTCTCCCTGGGGAGTCTCTCTAAGTCCTGGGGTGTAAGTAGCTGCTTCAGAGGGGATCTGGATTTGATTCCTTCAGGATCCAGACAGTGGTACTGTCTAGGACCTCTTCACGTGGAAGGCTCAGGTGACATTTTATTTGGACCGTGAATGTATGAACGTGGGTTGTTACTCCATGTCTGAGTGGCTTTTTGTTAACAAAACTTAGAAGAGGTTTTCCCTCCGGGTGCCAGTTTTTGACTGGTGCTTTCCCACGCTGTCTCTGGGGTGGCAGCAGGCGTGTCTGTGTTTCACCTGTGTGCTCACTGCCCCAGGCATGGGTCCTCAGAGTGTTCCCGTCTTGGGAAGATTCTGGGCTTTGCCTTCTTTCCTTCAAAAGGCCAGACATTTGAAGTTCAAGTTCACGAGTAACCTCAAGGTGAAAACCGGCTTTTGTGCTGTCTGCCTCTCTTGTTTCTGTCTTCCCTGAGCTCAGAGATGGCCTGTTTTATCTGTCAGTCCATGGATGCACTTGGTAAATTATAAAGCAAATTTTATCTGGTATTTTTTTTCTTCAGGGGCCAATCCAGATATTCATGCAGCCAGAGTATATTCTAGAGCAGAGTTTATAAAGTTGCTGTCCCGATGATCAGGTCATGACATCAATTTAGAGGGTTTTAGAGATGACCAGTATTTTACTTTATTTTTGTCTTTTTTTTTTTTGATGCTTACCTAAATTTCTTATTACTATTTTTTAATTTATTTATTCACTTTTTGGTTTCATTGCATGAGATGTGGGATCTTAGTTCTCCAACCAGGGTTCAAACCCTCTTCCCATGCAAAGGAACCACAGATTGGGAAGTTCCATGATCATTATTTTTAAATAGAACAGAATGAAATTAAGTGAAATAGAAAGCATCAGTATTCATTCGACCCAGTAAGAGTAAGTATTCTGTCCTCAGACTCTGAGTTCATGGATGGACCCGTGTTCAAATGTGAACGTGTGGATAACTGGATCCCAGTAAAGTGTGTCTTTTATTTCTGGTAATGTTACAACTGTCTCCGGGTAGAGTGGTGCTTCTCAGACCATCTGGGGATCTTGCTGAAGTTCAGATCCTGATTCAGCAGGTCTGAGCTGGAGGCCTGACGCTCTGCACTGCCTGCAGACTTCTGACAGTGCTGGTCGTTGCAGGGCTCTGAAGCATGCTGAGTCGGCATGTCTTTATCTGCACTCCGCCGCCCCTGCACATCCCAGAAGCTGGTACAGGAAGCAGGTTCATCATGAGATGGATGGGGGTGGGAAAGGGTGCAGGGCACAACCTTTAAAAGAGTGGCTTGAAGACATGACGAAGGCTGGTTAGAGCCCGCTGGGTCCAAGATGGCAGAAGACCCAACCCGCAGTAGACCTTGCGGCCCATTATATGCTCAGCGAAACACCCCAGCAGCTAAACGGCGCACCCTCCAGCACCCGACGGTTCCGCCAGTAACCGTAAAGGGCCAAAAAGTGGGCGGTGGCCCCCTTCCTGGAAACCTCCACTCCTTCCCCCGGAATAACTGGGATAATCTTCCCACTCGTTAGCTTATGAGGTTACCCAGCCCGTGAAAGCTAACCACCCTGTATCGGGGGCCGCTCTCACCTCCCTAGTCGACGCCATGCCCTGGGCTGCTCTCTCCTCCTGAGACGCACCGCATCCTGCCTGTGGAGTGCCTGGCTCTCTCAACGAACCTGCTTCCAGTTTGCTACGGCTCCCTCTTGAATTCCTTCCTGCATGAAGCCAAGGACCCCCGCTTGGTGCCCTGTCCCAGGGACTCCCCTGGGAGCAAGAACACAACCGTCCTCTTGAGCCCCAGTCACACCCAAGCCTCCTCCTGCTCAGCTCCACAGTCTTACAGGCAGCCAGGCCGATGCGACCCGCGACGGAGCCGAGTCTCACAGGTGCGGGGCCACCCAGTCTCGTCCCCGTTTTTGAGGCTGCCGAGAGGGCTCACAGAACCACGACGCCATAGACCGTGTGTGCTCAGGACCGCCCTCTCGGCAGCCTCTGAAACAGCGGGCATCATTTATCTTCATGCACTCAGCTTTCTCGGCTGCAGAATTTTTTCCCTCTACAAGATGTGCATACCAAATTTCCAGAAGTCAATCACTGAGGGCTAATAAAAATGCCCAATAAATTCGGAATACACCTTCCAACGAGAACACCATATGCAAATGACAACGTAATTCCATTATTAAACGTTACTCCTGGAGCACTCGTGTGAGGCAGAGCCATTTGAATTGTGGGTCCAGGAAAATTGCTGTTGTGCTTTCTGGCAGCGACAAAGGCTGGAGTCAAAGGCTATAAAATATCACAGGCTTCACCGCCCGCCTTTGTTTTTCAGTGTAAACTACTTGCATTACTATTTACATACCAATGCAAACTTCCTTTTGCTAAATCATGCAAATGAAAGAGCAGGGTTCAGGACAGCCCTGAATGGAACGCTGGGGATCACTTTGCAAGGTATTTCTTTGTTATTTATCCCAGATCCCCAAACATTTGGGCCAGTCAGGCCAGTAAAGCAATTACTCTGAGTCTCTGGCTCAAAAGCGCTCGTGTTTATGGTGCCTGGTTGATCTGGCTTGGATTTAGAGATTAGAGGGCAGGAGCCGGCTCCAACCGCTGTCTGAAGCTGTGGTGCTTTGAGAGGAGAGGTGGGGTGTTGTGAGGGATGCTGAAAGTGAAAGTTGTACAATCGCGTCCGACTCTGTGACCCCATGGACCCTACCGTCCCTGGACTTCTCCAGGCCAGAATACCGGAGTGGGTTGCCTTTCCCTTCTCTAGGGGATCTTTCCAACCCAGGGATCGATCCCAGACTCCCGCATTGCAGGTGGATTCTTTACCAGCTGAGACACAAGGGAAGCCCAAGAATACTGGAGTGGGTAGCCTATCCCTTCTCCAGCGGATCTTCCCGACCCAAGAATGGAACTGGGGTCTCCCGCATTGCAGGTGGATTCTTTACCAGCTGAGCTGGGATGCTGGGGGATGCTAAATTGTCTGGCTTTTATTTTTATTTTTTTTAAGTTTAGAGATTGCAGTCTTGACTCCATGATCTTATAACCATCAACCAAGTTTAGAGGAGCAGGTGCAGGCTTCTCTCTGATTCACACTCAGAGAGGAGACAAGGGTGGGAGGCTTACCATCTCTTTGTATTAATAAAGATGTCACTTCTCTGCTCTAACTGGGTTGTAACCCTATTCCTTTCCCTAAATAATGTCAAACCAGTCAATCCTCATGCAAATCAACCCTGAATATTCATTGGTAGGACTGATGCTGAAGCTGAAGCTCCAGTACTTCGGCCGTCTGATGTGAAGAACAGACTCATTGGAAAAGACTTTGATGCTGGGAAAGATTGAAGGCAGGAGGAGAAGGGGACAACAGAGGATGAGATGGTTGGATGCATCACCAACTCAGTGGACGTGAGTTTGAGCAAACTCCGGGAGCTGGTGAAGGACAGGGAGGCCTGGCGTGCTGCAGTCCACGGGGTCGCAGAGTCAGACACACTGAGCGCCTGAACAACAGCAGGGTTGACAAAGGTGTCACACCTCCGCTGTAACTCGCTCGTAATCCCACTCCTTTCCCTGAGTGGTTCCAAAGCAGAATTGTAAGCAGTTGCGAAGGCGTATGACCTGGCCAAATAACCATAAGAAGCCTCTGTGGCTCAGTCCTGCGTCCTCCGCCCAGCGCACCTCCTCCCTGGGGCTGCGCTGCAGGCTCGGGCCTGTCTCGTGTCCGCAGAGTTTCATCTTTGGATTACCCTTGGTAAACGCCACATTCCCCAAGACCAAAATGGACTGCTTTCTTGTTTGTGTTCACAGGACCACACGGGACAATACGCCACGGCCTGGGAGTCCAGAGCAGCCTGGGTGCCCGGGGGTGTCTCTCTGTCCAGGCGGGGCAGCCCCCTGCTGCCAGCCCTTGGCTGCTGTTTAGACGCTCAGTCCTGTCTGGCTCTTTGCAAACCCATGGCCTGTAGCCCTCTGGGCTCATGTGTCTATGGGACTTCCCCGGCAAGGGTGCTGGAGTGGGCTCCCATTTCCTCCTCTGGGGTGGGGGGAATCTTCCCGACCCAGGGATCGAACTGGCGTCTCCTGCATTGGCTTCACCCCTCCCATCAGCCTCTCGGTCCCTCCGATTCTCCTGTCCTCCCACCTTCCTGGGTGGGGTCTGTCTGTTTCCCCGACCCCTCCTCCACCTCCTTGGCCTCTGTGAATCCATCAAATATCAGACTTTTCATAAGCTGATGGGTCAACGCCACTGTTAAACACTTGCTTACTGCACGGATTCACATTGGGTCACCACGGGGTTGCTGCCGTGGCTGTGGGCCCTCGAGGTCGGGGGCTTGTCTCCTGGTCAGTCCTGGCCTGGAGTGCAGCACGTGGTCTGTAAGCATTTGTGAAAAACTGCACGGACAGAGGAGAGAGCAGTCACGCCCAGCCAGCGCGTGATGGAGCCTGACTCAGAGCCAGTCTCTCTGGCCCCCAAACGAGGTTGTTTCCCTTTCCCTGCTCATCACTCGGCAAGGAGAACTGCGGGAGCCGCCCGGAAGATGCGTGGCAGGCTGCACCCAGCCTGCCCGGTCCCTCTCGGCCTGCAGCCCCTGAGCCCACCGAGCAGTCCAGCTGTAGCGCCATGCTGCCCCGTGAAGCCACCTCTAGTCCTCGGTGTCCCTGCCCCGGGCCGGTCCTGACGGTGACGTTGAGGAATAGCAGGGCATACGTGGACACAGAGGCCGCGGGCCGCAGGGAGAGGCGTGTCTCTGTGGAAGCTGCTCTGATGTGTCCTGTCTGGCAGCCCTGTCCAGCCCTGTCGGTCCCAGCTTTGGCTGAGCCAGCCATGGGACTTGGGGTGCCTGCTTCCTGCTCCATCATGCCTTCGTCTTCTGAGATGTGCCAGGGAGGGCGCCGGCTGTGCTCCCCCAGGGAGTGGGGTGACACAGCCGCAGTGGGTGACTTGTCTGCCTCCTCCCCGACTCCCCATGTTGGGGACCCTCAGCCCCATAGCAGTGGAGGGGCTGAGAGCACAGAGGCTCATCAGGGCGCCCAGGGTCCCATGAGACGGCAGCTTGTGTTGGGTGGTTCCCAGACGACGTGGCCACACTGGGGACCCCAGAGGAACCAGCCTCCGCCAGTCCCCTCTAGACAGTCCCCGGGATGAGAGGCGGGGCTGGCATGCTCCCTCGAGAGTCATCCTGCCCTCCTGAAGCCCCTCCTTTAGAGTGCTCTGCGTGGCTCAGGGGTCTTCCTGCTGCCGCGGGGACACACCCCCTCGGAGCTGCTCTGCAGGGCTCCTCCTCTGAGCACCTTGTTCGCTCCCTGACTTAATCAGTTCTCCCAGTGAGTGACTCTGATCTCTTGTAGCATTTATCACAGGGGGCACATCGCTATCCACTGCCTGTTCCCCCAGTGGACGGTCACTGGGGGACAAGCTTGCCCATCCAGCGTGGCTCACGGTGGCCTCACTTGGCCACACGCCTGGTGAGCAGGGCCTGTCCACTGAGCCATTGTCTGCAGGGAGCATTTTGCTGGGGTCGCAACCTGATTTTTAAGACGTGGAAATTTCTTGGCGAGAAGTGAAAACAGTTATTTAAAATGTGCAGACGCCTGTCGACCTTGGGAGGCAGACAAGTCACCCGCTCCGGAAGCTGACTGTGACTGGACCCTGGGGTATCGGCACGATGGCCTCGCGTGGCGCCTCAGACCCGGCCGTGAGACGCTCTGCTTGTAGTGGTGGGAGTCAGTTCAGTTCAGCCACTCAGTCGTGTCCGGCTCTTTGCGACCCATGAATTGCAGCACGCCAGGCCTCCTTGTCCATCACCAACTCCCGGGGTTCACCCAAACCCGTGTCCATTGAGTCGGTGATGCCATCCAGCCATCTCATCCTCGGTCGTCCCCACTCCTCCTGTCCCCAATCCCTCCCAGCATCAGGGTCTTTTCCAATGAGTCAGCTCTTCGCATCAGGTGGCCAAAGTATTGGAGTTTCAGCTTCGTATTCAGCACTGATCTCCTTTAGGGTGGACTGGTTGGATCTCCTTGCAGTCCAAGGGACTCTCAAGAGTCTTCTCCAAAACCACAGTTCAGAAGCATCAATTCTTTGGTGCTCAGCTTTCTTCACAGTCCAACTCTCACATCCATATATGACTACTGGAAAAACCATAGCCTTGACTAGACGGACCTTTGTTGGCAAAGTGACGTCTCTGCTTTTGAATGTGCTGTCTCGGTTGGGCATAGCTTTCCTTCCAAGGAGCAGGCGTCGTTAGTTTCATGGCTGCAGGCACCATGCAGTGGCGGGGATGCTCGTGGACAAATGAGAGCTCACCGTGCTTCCCGAGTTTCTGTGTTTTGCTCTTTTGGAGGAAAGTGTAGGAGGAGAAAGTCTTGGCTGAGCTGACCCTTTGAGTTGGATGCTCAGCTGGCTGTTCTCGGGGTAGGGGGTGCTGCTACTCCAGACGGGACTTCTGAGACGGCACTGGGGACCCAGGGCCTGCCCTCGTGGGGTCTGACATTACCCTGGGGAGTATGCCTGTGGAGGGGCAGGGTCCCTGGATGGGGTGGGAGGGGGCGAGTGCCCAGAGATGCGCCTGACCAGAGAGAGGGGCCCGGCGTGTCTGCGTGAGGTGGCGGACACCACAGATCCCCACACCCGGTCGCTCTCTGCCCACCCCCTGGACCTGGGTCTGCACTCCAGGGGCGCTGGTCTCCATCAGGTACCGCATGTCCATCGCCATTTCTCAGGCAGATTGCCGCCTTTAGCGCCCCAAGAAGGTGCTTCCCCAAACACTTGCAGAGTTTGGGCAATGTGTGCTCCTTGGGCACAGAGTGAGCCCAGGAGACGCGGGAGGGCGTCTGGCTGGGGGACGTTTGTCGGGGGTTGGGGTGGGGAGACTGTGGCCACCCCCAGCCTCGAGTGTGGATGGTGGGCGGCACCCACGTTGATGGCGACTCAGGGTGAAGTCCCTGGCGGAGGGCCAGCTGGAGAGGGCACAGAATGCCCACTGTGGATTAACCATGGCAAACCCAGGCAGGTGGGGAGCACGAGAGGCCACACAGTGCCCTTCAGAGACGAGCCGAAGGTGGGCCCACACCGCCCCCTCAGACCCTCTGCACAGGCTCGCTGACGCCCACCAGCTCCCGAATGCCCTCGACGCCGCGGCCTCCCCTCCCGCAGGGAGGACCTGCTCCCGGAGGGGGCCGGGCAGAGCCGGGCGTCTCCCTTGTCACCTCGGAGCGCCAGCCACAGAGACAGGGCAGACATCCGCAGAGTAGCCGCGGCCGAGTGGCCGGCGTCCTGGGAGGTTTGCAGGGGGCTGGGGAGGGAGGTGTCCGAGCGTGTCCTCAAAGTGCATCTTCCATTTGTAACAGCGCAGTGAGACAGCTGGGGGTGGGGCGGGGGGCGGGTGGTCAGGACCTCCCGCCCGGGAGCAGGTCCACGAAGCGCCGTCAGGACTCACGTCTTCCAGTTTCCGTGTCCGTGAGAAAATGACCGGTGCGCCATGCTCTGCAGTGGGGGGTGCCGTTGCTGCACGAGCCTCCATCCCTCCTGTGGTGCACGCGTACTCAGGGAGGCCAGTTCTGCACCAGAGCCCAGTGCTAGAGAGGCTGTGCTGGGGGCAGCGGGTCTGAATGGGGCTGTGCCATCCTCTGGGGACAGTGGTGACGTGCGGAGGCTGGTGGTCACCCCTGAGGGTGGCTGTTCCTATCTCTGGGGGGTGGCGGAGCTGGAGCTCTGGGGTGCCCAGTCTGGCCCTTCAACCGGGAGAGACACGGCCCGAGGCCTTGTGATGCAGGGGAGGCCCCCCTGATGGTTCCCACAGACGTGACGGTGACCCCATCCCCAGTGACGACCATGGGGATCTCGAATGTTGATGGGAAAAGTTGGATTTGATGCCTCCCTGAGGGGCTCCCTGCAGGCTCCCCACGCCCCCCTGCCCACCAGGCTCTCCCACCCTGCCCCTCCCCTCCCTGAGTCCGGCTCAGGTGCCCAGTGTCTGGCTGAGCCTCTGGGGTGAGGGGCACTGGGGTCCCCTTGAAGGGCTGAGGGGCCAGGCCAGGAGCTCCCACTCCGCTACGTCTGTGGGGACGCCCCTCCGGGAGGTGCCTCTCGCAGGCCTGGCATCCACACCAAGGCCTCAGGTTCCTCCCGGCGGGGTGTGCCGACCACTGGGGAGCCACGTCCTCAGCCGCAGGCCTCAGACCAGCAGGAGCATCACCGAGACCCCGTCCCCTGCTCAGTACAGCCTGGTGGGCGGCTGTGGTCTACCTGCTGAGCCGGGACTTGGCCTGTTGCTGTTGTCCAGGGGGCCCGCGCCCCTCAGCTCTGCCGCCTGCACCTGCCTCAGGCCTGGCAGGAAGCCGAAAGAACAGGTCGGGGGTCACGGTGGTCAGGGGACAGGTCGGGGGTCACTGGGGTCAGAGGACAGCTTGGGGGTCAGAGGACAGGTCGGACAGACTTGCCTTCCGCTCAGGGGCTGTGGGGTGGGCTGGAGGGGCTGGTTGGGAAGGCAGCCCCGGGCCGCTCCTCTGTCCATCTGCCCAGTGACCTCGGGGACAGTGTCCTCAGCTGAACACAAAGCCGACGAGGACGGGCAGGCTCGTGGCCAGCTTCAGCACGCGCGCGGCGGGCCTCTTGCTGCCCCCTTCTCAAGGAGCAGAAGACGTGGGTGCTCAGACGCCCCCGCCCCCTGCCGCCCCGTGATTGTGGCGACGGTGTCCTAGGAGGACGCGCTGTCCAGGCCATCAGAAGGTTCACACCCGGGCCTGCGTGTTTTCACATAGCACACAGACCTCAGTAAGGCTGGAGAAACCCAAACCAGCACCCCCTGGTGGCCACGAGACCCCTGGAGGCAGAGGCAGGGTTTCAGCCCAGGGTCCAGGGGCTCAGCGAGGGGTCCCCGTGAGAGCTGGTCAGGGCGCTCTGCCTCCAAAAGCGCAGCAGAGGCTGGCCTGAGGCCCAGCCCCGCTCACCTGGGTCGGGCAGTGCAGCCAGGCCTCCGGGCACACGGGCACACTTGTCGTAAGAGTGAAGTGGCAGGGGGAACGGGGCCTGGCCTAACAGGACGGCCGCGGGGCTCTTCGCCTGAGATGATCTCAGACATCTCTGCCAAAGTAGCTGCTGCAGCTGCTGCTGAGTAGCTTCAGTCGTGTCCGACTCTGTGCGACCCCATAGACGGCAGCCCACCAGGCTCCCCCGTCCCTGGGATTCTCCAGGCAAGAACACTGGAGTGGGCTGCCATTTCCTTCTCCAATGGGTGAGAGTGAAAAGTGAAAGTGAAGTCGCTCAGTTGTGTCTGAGCAACCCCATGGACTGCAGCCCCCCAGGCTCCTCCATCCATGGGATTCTCCAGGCAAGAGCACTGGAGTGGGCGCCATCACCTTCTCTCTGCCAAAGTAGAGAAGGTACATAAACCTGGTGATGGGCTTTTAATTTCAAGTTTTTTAAGAAACTAATTTTGTAGCAGGTTCATTTTACTCGGCACTAGTTTTTCAGCGAGAGAGCCAGCTCCCAGCTAAGATAAATTTCAGCTGAGCCCTGGAGTGGAATCCAATTTAGACCTCCCCCGATCCGGCGGAGCTCATTAGCGAAGTTCTGCCTGTCGAGCCCGTTCCGGCCGCGCGGCTTCTGTTTGGTAAGCAGACCGGGAGATAAATGGGGCACTGCTTGTGGTGGGTCATTGTTCCCTTTAATGTCCATGCTGCCGAGCGCTCGTTCTGATCACAATTAAAACACTTTTATTCCATTTTAGCAGTAATTGAGCGAACCCGGCAATTTGTACTCCGATTCCCTCCGTTAAGTAATTGACGGTCGCGACCATCGTCGGTAATAACACATCCAGTCACGTGCTTCTGCGTCTGAAATAGCTCAGGACTGCCAGCGCCCTGTGGACCGTGGGCGGCCTCTGCACTCACCTTCCTTGGCCGGGAGTCTGGGTCGCGGTGGGGATGTCTCAGCCCATCCCTGCCTGCTCCCAATGTGGACCCAGTAAACTGGGGTCTGGCCTCAGCCTGCGGCCTGGCCTTGGGGCTCCGGGAGTGCCTCTGTGCTGTGGTGAGCGGACCTGGAAGGGAGGGAAGCGTTGTTCCGAGCAAGGTTTTCTCTCTCTTTTCCCAGAGAGTCCAGTCCCCTAAGGTGGGTGTCCCCTCTCCTCCAGCTGGGCTCAGGAGTGCAGGTTCAGGTGGGAACCAGGGAGACCCGGATGGAGCTGTTGTGTGATTTTGCCAAAGAAAGAGGAGCTGAGGGTGGAGGGTGGGCTTCAGAGTCTCACATCACGGGATGCCCTCCCTGGGGGCACGTCTCCCCTCCCTGCTGCCCAAGACCGGCTCAGCATCCCGGGGGGTGTGTGCAGCCCGAGGTAGCTGGCTCTCAGCAGCAGAGGGGACCCCGGCAGGCAGGCTCAAGCCCCTCCAGGTCCTCTCTCCTACCGTCCAGGGTGCTCCAGGGCCAGCGCTGACCGGGGGCCTGGCCCTGGACCTGTCTGTGCTTGAGCCCTTCAAAGCCCCGAGTGACACCTCCCAAGCCTCAGCAGGTGAGGTGAGGTTGAGGAAGGGACCTCGGCACTGGAAGGCAGCCGCTGCTGTGGGGCCTCGTCCCCCCGAGCCCCCTGGGCACAGGACCCCTGCCTGCTGGCTGCCACCTGGCACACAGGTGTGCGTGACACGCAGGTGTGCATGGCCCCGTGTGCCCAGGCTCTCAGCTGTGAGGGAGATGGGAGGCAGGGTCTAGGGGCCCTGTGGACAGGGCGGCTGGGTGGACACGTT
Organism: Redunca redunca; assembly: GCA_006410935.1. Classification (NCBI taxonomy): domain Eukaryota; kingdom Metazoa; phylum Chordata; class Mammalia; order Artiodactyla; family Bovidae; genus Redunca; species Redunca redunca. The sequence goes on along the minus strand of SJYQ01002719.1, from coordinate 254,071 downwards.
GGGAGAGGAGGCTGGTGAGGGGACCGGAGAGGGAAAGTCCGTGGTGTTCAGGGGGGAGAGTTGTGTCCTGAGGTGAGGAGCAAAGCTTCAGCCAGCCTCTGGTGGGAGAGTCAGGGGTTCCCGGCTGGGGGAGAGTGCTGACCTGACCGGGGTGGAGTGGGAGGCTGGGCCTCGGAGTCTGGGGGCCCTGTGGGGTGGATGTGACCCCGATTTACAGACGTCCTGCTCCTGCCACTAGAGTGGAAAGTAGATAAGATAGGAACAAGAAAGGAAGAAGATCAAGTGGGAGGCAGATCAGTGAAAAGGAGGAAAGGAAAGTCAGGGATACCGTGAGGTCTAAACAGGCCTGGGCTTCCCTGGCGGTTCAGCTGGTGAAGAATCTGCCTGCGGTGCAGGAGACCTGGGTTTGATCTCTGGGCTGGGAAGCTCCCCTGGAGAAGGGAAAGGCTACCCACTCCAGTATTCTGGCCTGGAGACTCCCATGGACAGAGGAGCCTGGTGGGCTGCAGTCCATGGGGTCACAGAGAGTCGGACACGATGGTGATCAACACTAACTTAACAAATGGGACTTAGAATAAATTCTCTGTTAAGTGGCAATGACAGACTTATTTATTTGTTATTTTTGAAATTAATTTTTATTAGAGTACCGTTGATTTACAATGTTGTGACAGACTAATTTAGAAAACAAAACTTAGCTTTCCAGTTTATAAGAAACACTTAAGATTAAGTGGTGTAGAAAGGCTGACTATAAGTGAATGACAATCTTAACTTCATACAAGAGAAAAGTAAGTCATTATGTAATGATAAGTGACCTAATTTATAAGAAATTGAACTGGCATAAACTGCTAAGAAACAGTCTAGCAAATAAATACATAGAGAAAAATCTACTAGAAAGGCAGGAAACATGAGGAAAAGCATTCGGGGTATCTGAATGCACCTGTTTTGGAATTAAATAACTAGTAGGAAATAAATAAAAACGAACATGGAGGTCATGGATAGAAAAGTATAATATAATTCATGTTCCTCAAATAGAAAATCATATTTTGTCATCTTTGTTGAATACATAGAAAATAGATTGCAGTTACCCACCTAGAAGATCTTCAGTGTTTAAAAAGCAGGGATGTGGCAGGTTGTAAACTGTTTAATTTGGCATGCAAAAGTGGTTAGAAAACTGCTAACATAATATACCAACACATTTCAAAAGAAAAAACCCAACATTTTATAAAGTTTATAAATTTATTCTTTTTTAAAAACGTACTTGCTCGTTTTATTTTTGTCTGCACTGAGTCTTTGGTGCCGCTCGGGGGCTTTCTCTAGTGGTGGTGCTTAGGCTTCTCAGCACCGTGCTTCCCTTATTCAGAGCGCGGGCTGCGGGCATGCAGGCTGCAGCGGGCGTGGCCTCAGCGTCGCGGTTGTGGCCTCAGCGTCCGTGGCCTCAGGCTGCAGAGCACCGGCTCAGTAGCTGTGATGCACAGGCTTAGTTCCTCCTCCACGTGTGGGATCTTGCCAGGGATTGAACCCACATCTGCTTTGGCAAGCAGATTCTTAACCACTGGACCACCAGGGATGCTCCTATAATCTGTTCTTAATAAAAGCTGTAGCGACAGAATTCTAGGAGAGCCCAGCTCTGAATGAGCCCCACTTCTCGAATCTTGGGAGAGCCTGTGTCTATAACCAGAGACCATGCCTGTGACGATGCTATGTGTCGGGGCAAAGGGGAAACGACCCCAGTGGGCCTGACCTAATCGGGGGGACCGTGTAGATCCACGTAGATTTCTCAGGCTGGAGGCCCAGGAGGGGCCGGGAGATGTGCTGCTGGCCTCAAGGCGGTGTCAGCAGCCATGCTGGGGTTGCTGGGGCCACGTGGAGGGAGGCAGACAACCTCCAGGAGCTGGGCACAGGCCCGGCAGGAATGTGGCCCCAGACCCAGAGGAGCAGGAGGCAGACCCAGCTGGCCGTCTGAGGCCTGGAGGGCACTCATCCCCGGCTGTGAGAGCTTCAGTCCCTGAGGCCCAGGCAGCTGACAGCTCCAGCCATTCCACAGGCGGTAATTGATAAGCAGCTGTGTGTCCCCGAGCTCTGGAGAGTAGAGGCCAAGCTCAGGAGATGGCAGGGATCATTTCTCACGAGGCCGTTTTCCCTGGCTTGCTGGTGTTGTGAATGGAAGTGTGTCCACCCCCTCACCAAAGTCATATGTCAAAGCCCTAACCCCATCTGTGACTGGGAGCAGTGCCTTTGAGAAGCAGTTGAATTGAGTGAAGTCCAGGGGTGGGCCCGAGTCTTTAGGCCTGTCCTCCTTATGCCGAGGGGAAGGGGCACATACTCTGTCTTGAGGAGGGGCTGGGTGAGGACAGGGGGAGGGGGCAGCCGGCTACCCCCCAGAGAGACGCAAGGGCATTTCCTGAGACGGGAGCCCTTACCGCTATCATGCAGTGAGCATTGGTGGCTGCAGATGTAACAAGACAAATATGTAGTAATTAGCCTCAATAGTGTGGGCTTACAGGTGGTGCCAGTGGTGAAGAATCTGCCTGCCAGTGTAGGAGACACGAGAGACACTGGTTCGATCCCTGGGCTGGGAAGATCCTCTGGTGTAGGAAATGGCAGACCCTCCCTCAGTATTCTCACCTGGAAAGTTCCATGGACAGAGGAGCCTGGTGGGCTGCAGTCCATGGGGTCACAAAGAATCAGACACGACCGAGCATGCATGCATGCTGGCGTAAATACTGGTGAAGCCAAGAAAAGACATATTTTCAGGTAATGATCTCATTGTACAGCTAAGAAACCAGACAGATTTGCCGGGGAGCAGATACTTCCTGAGCACCCACGGGACGCAGGCCTCTCCCATGCGCCGGCACCGGTGGGCTTCTGCTGTGAGTCCTGGCTCACCCCCGAAGGCACACGAGGAGGGTGCACTCTGGCCGACATGCAAGCCCAGGAGCAGCCGGCTGTGGAAATGACGGAAATCCGAGAAGACACTGCTGGAGTCGTCACGGACGGAGCAAGCCCCTCTCGGCTGGCTGTGGGAACGTCCGACACGTCTCGGAGCACAGACCGCATCTCCCTTGACTGCTCGTGGGCTGATGGCCCAGGAACTCTCCTCACGGTCCTGCAGGTGAGCGGTGTGTGCTGGCCCCGGGGAATCCGGAGGAGAAGGGCTCTCACCAGGCAGGAGCCTGCTTCCCAGCTGCTGACCGAGCAGGGTGTGAGATCCATCGCTGGCTGCTTCATGTGGCTCTAACAGGCTGATGAAGACTCGGGGCTCTGCAGCCACACCAGCCGTGCATTTGTGCAGGAAGAGAGAGGGGGGTAGGGGCACGTGTCTGCATCCCCCCCGCCCCAACCTGGTTGCCTCTGGTCCAACACATTCTTGCTTCTCCCCCTTAACTTTCCCCCTAAACTCATATCTTTGTAAACCACAGGAGGTGTGCCTGTGGCTTCGCTTAGGGGGTGACTGGCAAGCCCGGAGGAGCAAGAGGGCTGGGTACGGGGTCTCTCTGGAGCTTCAGGACCTCACCCAGCCAGGCGCTTGGGGCCTTCGTCACGGCACCCTGTGGGGGCTGGAGGAAATAGAAGAGGACTCCTGGGAGATGCAGTAGCACCCCTGCCTCCTCTCTGCTGAGAAGGCGGTGAATTATTCTAGAACCGCAGCTCTTCCAGAGCAGACCTGGCTGATTAATAAGCGTGGTTCTGGTTTTCCTCCTGATCATCTATTTTTTTCTGCATAAATTTTCTGAATGACATGTAGATAAATTCTCAAACTTATGAGTGTCCCCCTTGAGACAGGGTTTCATCATCTTACCTATTTAACTAATTTATTAGTTACAATTACAACTCAAAATGGCACCGACTCCAGCATAATCAAAAGCTACGTTTCAATTATTCATTGAGACTTTAATTAAGAAGCCCCACTAAATTAATAAAAGCTTCAGAAGGAATGTAATGAAAAAGACTCCCAGAAAGTCTTGACAAACTTTTCTCCATCTCAGAAATTAAGTTTCCTCCTGCAAACTGCCACGAGCTCCCCGCCTCCTTGTGGACACAGGCAGGCCAGAAGATCCCAGCGGGAGGCAGGGGGCTGGTTCTGGTGAGCGTGGGGCTGTGAGAAGCCTGTGCGTGTGCCTGAGATTAACCTGCCAGCCCTGGTTTCCTGGCATCAGAGAAGGCAGAGAGCTTCACATGCGCTCCCCGCCCTGAGTTGGCCGGACAGGTGCTGACCTTGGCGTGACCTTGGCGCTGAATTTTGGTGCTGACCTTGGTGCCGGCCTTGGCGTGACCTCCATCCTGCCCTCCAGGAACGGGGCTCTCCTTGGTGCTTCCTGCTATCGGGAGAGGCAACTGCCACCCTGTGCTCCTGGACTGTGAGCACTCAGCCTGACACTGGGTGAGGGTTGTTTCCTTAATTTCTCTTTCTGGTCTTTTGTAGTCAGGGTGTAGAAACACAGATTCCTCTGTGTTAACTTTGTGTCTTGCAACTTTACCAAATTTATGGATGAGTTCTAGTAGTTTTCTTGTGACATCCTTAGGATATTCTATATATAGCATCATGTCGTCTGCAAACAGTGACAGTGTTACTTCTTTCCCCATCCATCGATGGAGAAAATGATAAAGAAGATGTGATACATATATACATAAAATGGAATATTACTCAGCCTTAAAAAGAATGAAAGGATGCCATTTGCAGCAACATGAGTTGATCTAGAGGTTAGCATACTAAGTGGAGTAACTCATACAGGGAAAGATAAATATCACATGGCATCACTTACACACGAATCTAATAGAAAATGAAACAAACGAGTATCTTTATAAAACAGAGACGGTCTCACAGATCTCAGTCAAACCTATGGTTACCAAAGGGGAAATGTGGGGGAAGGGATAAATTAGGAGTTGGGACTGACGCATACACACTGCTGTTTACAAAATAGACAGCTAGCAGGACCTGCCGTGCAGCACGAGGCACTCTGCTCAACACCCTGTGAACACCTGTGCGGGAAAGCACTCGAAAAGAACGTGCGCTGCTGCACACTCGAAACTAACACGGCATTGCACACACTCGAAACTAACACGGCATTGCAACCAACTGTGCTCCAGTAAACAGCTTTAGAAAGTTGACCTTTGGGTGCGGAAGTGGAGGAAGAGCGGGAAGGAGAGGCCCGGGGGGTCCTGATTCCACCTATGTCTGGTCCTTTCCTTTGCCCCAGTGCCCCCAGGCTGGTCATCCTGCAGGAGCCGGACTCGGATGGCTCAAAGATGGCTCAGCGATCAAAGAGCATGATTAATTATTCCCACCCAAACCCACAGGGCTCGGTTCCTAAATCACTCATTTAGGAAATCAGGGCAGAGAGAGAGATAGCTACGTTCCAGGGGTCAGAAGAGCCAGGGAGGGTCCATGGAGCTGGGAGGTGAGTCGAGGGTCACCAGGTGGGTGGGCACGGATGCCCAGGACAGTGGGGGATGCTGCTGGGAGCCTTGTGATGTGGGGACCCAGCAGCCCGGCTTGCTTTCTGAGCTGGCCCAGCCTCCAGGGCGTGAGCGACACGGGCCACGCCCCGTGTTCTGTGCATGAGGGTCAGCTGTTTCTCTTAGGATGGGTGCTGGCTGCCGAGGTTATCAGTAGCTTATCTACTGACCTACAGACTGACCCGCAGACCCAGTTGGAAGCTAGAACTCCAGGCTTAGAGCCCAAGGTCTGTCCCAGGGAGGGCGTGTGGCTCAGGGAACTCCCTCCCAGGCAGTGCGTGTCCCTATATTTTCGATGGAGAGCTTTGGCCAGAGTGGGGGGCCCAGGACAGGCAGGAGGAGGGGTACCCCCTCCAGCAACGCAGCGCTGGTGGGTCCATGGGCTGGCTGACATGCGGGGGTGACTCTCAGGATCTTAATTCCCAACCAGGGGTTGAACCTGTGCCCCTATGATGAGAGTGGGGTCCTCACCACTGGACCGCCAGGGAAGCCCCTAGAAGGTAGCTTTTGAGGCAGATACGGATAACAGGAGCACCGCTAACACTGCCCATGGTGATTTATGGGCTGTTTTGAGCTTGTGACAGGTTTTGTGATAAATGAAACTCTTACGCATGATTGCTTATTCTAGTGGATAGACGTTATGAGTCCCATCTTACGGGAGCGGCAGTGGAGACCTGGACAGCTTCCCTGACTCGCCCCACCGGGCCCAGCCTGGCTCAGGGCAGCTCTGTCTGGCTCCACTGCTTCTGGCAACAACCAGCCCGTATTAGTTAGGGTTAGGACCGGTCAACGGCAGACTCTGAGGACGCAGAGTCAGGGACAGCTCAGGAGAGACTGCGACATTTCCCAACAGGTGTTTGAAATCCTTCTTCCTCTCCAGAATCGAGGAGCAGCCTCAGATCACCACTGATGCTGGGGCTCCGGGGTGGGGCGAGGTTGATGGGTTACCTCCTGGGGGCCGGGATGCGCCCTCCCTTTGGGCCCTGGCCCAGCCTCTTCCCTCGGGACTCTCTCTGTTCTACAGGCACTAAGCCGGCAGCTCCCTGTCCCCCAGCCCCTGACCCAGCGGGGAAGCCCCCGGACCAGCGAGCCCAGAACAGGATGGGGTGATGTCAGGACCCACTGAGGGGTCCTGTCAACAGGTAGGGGTCGCAGCCCTGGAAGGTGGTGCCCATGTGTCCTTAAAGTGCAGCGGACTCTAACCTTTGAGATGCCTGTGATGGTACCAGCCTCCAGGATGACGCCCTTCCCCCGAGGCCTGGCCCAGCAGCAGGGATGCTGTGAGGAGGCCCCCTCCTCGGCACCCCCAGAGGCACGGTCTGCAGTTTGCAGAGCATGCTGACCCCGGGGAGGGCAGGGGACCCGGAGGAGGACGGCGGGCAGAGGCCGCCATGCACTTCTCTGAAAGAGGCTGCCGGGCGTCACTGCTGGGAATTCATCAGGAGCTCTTGAAAAATAGAAGAACAAAGAAAGCAGGTGAGATTGTCGGCAGACAATGAGACGGGAGCTGCCAGCTAATGATGCGTTGACGTGACACCATTACTTAGGTTCCTTCATGTTAGATTCCAGTGCCGAGACCAACACACCTCTTCCATCAGGTATTCATAGAACCAGACGGGGAGTGGGCCGGCGCACCCAGGGTTTACCATCAGAGATGGGGGAAAAGGGTGCTACCCTGCGGTATCTCACTTCCAGGCAGAAAAATAAGAGGCCCTCCGGGGAGTGTTGCTTGGACTCTTCCTTAAGTGTGTAAAGAAACAAATGTCTTCTTTTCTTCTATAGTGATGGACGTTTTCCTGGGTGTTTTGTACACCTCCTGTGGTCCTCTTGACGAGGCAAGGAAGGGACTGTGTGAACATGCCCAGGGCTGGAGTGTGGACCAGTTCCTGCTCCCCGCTCTTCCCTCCCTCTCTGTCTCTCTGTCTTCACACCTGTCTCTCTGTCTCTATTATCTGTCTCTCTGTCTGTCTCTGCCTCTCTGTCTGTCTGTCTGTCTCTCATGCCCCTACACCTGATAGTCCCTAGTTTTCTGGGGAGAACCCCAGAATCCACACTGAGAGATTCTAGCCGGTCCTGGATTCTCTGCCCACAGATTCTTCACCCAGGTTTTCCTGCCTCTGCTTGGGCCTTGGGAGGACTGCGTCTAACACAGAAGCAGCTCCTATTACCATCACGTGTGTGGAATCGTCAGGAACAACCCATAACAGCACATATGTAAGCACAAAAATGTCATCTGTCCACTGAGCTGTAATCTTTCTCTTCTTGACATGGACTTCAGCTCAGCCCCTGGAGGACAAACACACACACACACCTCCAAGGAAACTATTTCTTCTACTTGAAAACTCTGCAAATATTTGGAGGGTTTTCCCTGTGTCCTCTTAATCTTTTGTGAGCAGGGCAAACCCAGCCCCATCAATAGGTTCCCGCAGAGCAAAGACTGCTGTTATCACTCAGTCCTTCGGCAAACACTGCGAGTCCACTGTGAGCTGAGCAAACAGCCAAGAGCATCGTCCCTTCTAGGAGCCTCTTCCCGGGCTCCCACCTGAGCTGCCCGCAGCCACCTGCCCCGGACACACCCAGATCTCCAGATATCACGTCAGGCCCCCCGTAGGCAGTGTCACCCCTCTCCTAACTTTTAATTTGTAGATTTAATCACACAGCGCAGATTTGCTTGGATGTTTCTACATGTCGAGTCCTCTGGGCATCCATCAACAATTGGTGTAAACCATTTAGCTTTTGGGGACCTGCCTGGTGGTCCAGTGGTTAAGAATCTGCCTTACAAGGCAGGGGATTTGGGTTTGCTCTCTGGTCGGGGAGCTAAGACCTCTCATGCTGTTGGGCACCTGAGTCTGCCTGCTGCAACCACTGAAGCCGGAGATTCTGGAGCCTGTGTGCTACGCCTACTGAGCCCGTGTCCACAGCTAGAGAGAGAGTGTGCACTGCACAGAAGACCCACAATACTGAGCCCGTGTCCACAGCTAGAGAGAGTGTGCACAGCACAGATCTACCTAAGAAATGCAGATCGCGCATGCTGCAAGCAAGTCCTGATGCAGCCCAATAAGTGAAGACAAACGCCCACCCGCACAACCTCACAAAGCCTTCTTGGCTTTGGGGCACTTTTACAGGTTTCCTCAGACTGATAATGCATGACGATGCTTTCTTCAAGTTTCTGTCATGTTACATGTTCTTGGGGGATTATGAAAACAGCTGGAAGAGACCAGAGACTCCGTCTGGTCCCAGACTCTTGTTTTGTGGAAGAGGAAACTGACCCAGACATGGAAACACATTCTTCTTCATTCATTCATTCTGCACAAAACCTTTATCCTTGCTGTAGACATCTTCTTTCTTTTATTTTTTAACTGAATAGCATAACTTTAGAGGCTGATTACATTCGCTCACTCCTGATTCTTTAAATTCAACTTGGGTACCCTGTACAGCCTTGTGGCACATTCATTAATCTATTCTTTCATTCAACAAACTATTTTAGCTTTTTATTGTGAGAGATTTCAAAGACAAGAGAGACTGATATTATAAACACGATTGTATATGCCACTCCAGTTTAAATAAAAGCATGTGCCAATTATTTCTTTATTTCTTCAAAGATTTTTCTCAAAAATTTTAAAGCGTATTCTAGACATCCTAACATCTTAAGCATAGGTGCTTCATTACCCGCCTTTACTGAGAAGGGTGCGCACACACATGTAAAGTCTGTATCTTCATCCATGTGCGTTTATCTGGCCACCCACCCATCGCTTACAAAAGCCACAGTGCCTCTGCCACCTCGAAGGAAGGTAACGGAAATAGATCATCTGATATTTTAAGATTTCCCTATTGTCCTCACGGGTCTTTCCACGGATTCGCTCTCTGAGTTTGTGGCCGCGTGGCTTCAGGTTCTCTTTCACGCAGCCCTTCCTCTTCCTTCACAGCCCCTGGTTTGCTGGAGAAGCCGGCGTCTTCAGCTTTGTCTTCGTCTCCCTGTCTTTCATGTAAACGGCTAGTGGGTCTGGGGCTCGATCTGGTTCCGGTCTTGCCTTCTCGCAGGAGCTCCTCATGAGTGGAGCCGGTCGCTGCCCAGCGTGTCGGGAGGCGGTCCTGTCTTGGCGATGCTTGGGCTGGCAGGGTCCGGCCGACGCCTCTGACCTCCGATCACCTTCAAGAGCTGAATGTGGTGGGCTGCACCTGTGACTGCTGAATAGACCAGTTACATCACTCGGAGTTGACAAACGGAGGCTTTCTTGTTCTAACTTTACTTCTGAGTTAATGACTGGGATTTTTTTTAAAGAATTTTATCTCATCAATTTTGAACTGAATATGAGAAAATAAACACTTGGCCTTCCTCTCTTTAATTTCAAGGTGAAGCGCAGCCTTCCACTTCTGACCAGTAAGGACATACTTCTGGGACATCAATGTGAATGCATGAAGTTTGTATGCTCATGAGTCTCAGTCAATTGCAGTTATTTTTCTTTCTGATAGTCTTATTGTTCCATATTGAGTCAGTGAGAACCTTTCCTGATGATGAGAGTTTAAAGTTTTTACCAAATTAGAAGGAAAAGGCTTATTTCTTCAGATATTTTTCTTTATCTTGTTTTGTAAAAGTCCAATTATGGGTGTTTTAGACAGATGGATGTTGAGAGTTCGTTAAACTTTTCCAGTGTTTCTCTTTTCTTTAGGATAATTGCTATTGCTATGTTTTCAGGTTCAATTTTATTTGCTTCTGTTGTGTTTAATTTGCTCATAATTCCATCCAGCATATTAGTCACTGGGGTCGTTGTGTGCTTTTTTTTCAGTCATTTGTTTTTTCTGTATAGTTTCTATTTCTCTGTTCATTATGACTGTGTGTTTTATTAAACCCTTGAGCACGTTTATAATAGCTATTTTGAAGTCCTTTTTTGCAAATTACAGCATCTCTCATTTCTGGGCATTTTTCTATTGACTGGTTCTTCTCGGAGTTGTCGTGGCATTCTGCATGTTAGCTAATTTTGGATGGGATGCCTTGAATTGTGGTAGTTTTGTTGGTGGGTATGAGTTTTACTGTCTTTTCACAATTCTTTGAGACGTTTACTTCGTTTGACACACTGTTCTGATACAGGGGACGGGGTCACGGGTGAAGCAGGTCGCGTGTGCTGCCATAGTGCGGGGGGCTGGGGAGGCAGACAGAAGGAGGCGCGTGAAGTGTGATGCAAGTTAGAGGCAACTTTCCCTTCTGAAGTGAAACGGCACACTCCATCCTGAGGCCCACGGGATCTCGGGGGGAAAAGGAACACTGCAAAGGCTCAGGAAAATCTCAGTTCCATGAGACAGGAAGTCTGTGGACCAACTGCTTCCCATGATGGACAGAAGCTTAATATTAATGAAAAAAATGGGGGGAGGTATGTGCCCTTGGAGGGTCCCACCCCAAAGCATCTTATTTTCTTACCAATCAAAATTTTTAAAACAATTTTTTAATTACAGACCATTTAAAAAGTCTCCATTGAGTTTGTTACAGTCTCGCTTTTGTTTTATGTTTTGGCTTTTTTGGCCATGAGGCATGCGGGGTCTGGCTACCTGACCAGGGGTTGTACCTGTACCCCCTGCCTTGGAAGGCAAAGTCTCAACCATTGGACTGTCAGGGAAGTGCCCTATTGGTCAAATTGAGCACAGAGGGTCATAATTTTGCATTACAGGTCATCTTAGAAAGCTTGTTGAAGAAAGGAAGACAACCCCAATGGCTGCCGATCCGTTCAGTTCCCGGAAGGGGGTGGGCACGTGGGGCAGGGCCTCACGCAGAGCCCAGCCCCGGGCCCTGGCGCTGCTCCACGTGGTGAGGAGCGGAAATTTCAGCATCACCAACTCGGCAGCCTTGGGGCCTGAAATCCCAGAGCTCAGAGTAGGAGCCGTCCTCCTCCGCAGGGAGGTCAGTTCCCAGAGGCAGCTCTGGTCACGTGACGGCCCCTTGTGTCCACTCTGGGGACTGTGTCCCCCACCCTTGCCCTGCTGGGAGACACGAGGCCCAGCCCAGACCCCAGTCTGGGCCCCGGCACTCGCCGTCCAGGTGCTCACGTCGCAGCGTCTGTGACCAGCTGATGAAAGCTGGCGGCGCCACTGTGGGCACTGCTCTTAGTGGGGTCCAGTCTTCAGCGCTTCTGTGTTCTTGAGGGAAAGCAAAATCAAGGGAACTAGGCACTCATCTCAGGAAAAGAGGAGTGGAGTGACAAAGCAAAGTAAGGGTTAGGGCGCCCGAGTGAGCGCGGAAAGCACCCGAAGGGCTGCGTGAAGCAGTGTTTATAAATGAACAGAATAACCATTTCCTCTAAGAGACTAATAAAATAGACAAATGTCCAGCAAACCTAATCAAGATGAAACAAGAGAGAGAGCACACACATTTTATGGAGCTTAAAGAGGGTAGAACTGTATAAACAGGATATTCAACAAAGGTCTGGGGGACTAATGAACCCTACCAAAATATAGGGTTCCGTGAGCAACTGTGCAGTAACAGCTTAGAAATCGGATGAAACGGCTGATAGTTTAGGAAAACACAGATCGCCGACAGTAAAAAGAAATGGTGATGCTTTGGTAAGATAGCTTGGCAGAAGATAAGCTTACAAAAATCAATAGTCTCTCCTATGCTAGAAATAAAATACCCAGAAATGGAAATGAAGGAAATACTATGTTCACAACATTGGCAAACACTGTAAATTGCGTGGAATTATCTTGAAAGTGAAGGTACAGCTCCCAAATGGAAGGAAAGTCTTACTCTGATACATAAAGCAAGATGTGAAGTAACGTGAAGACAGCCTGTCTGTGCAGGGGATGCTGAACACCTAAAATTTTAACCTTTCCAAGACATAAAAGTGAAATGCAATTCTAGTTAGACCACCAGGCGCCTTGTTTAATGATCTTGCAGTTTGTATGCAGTAATAACATCCCGTGAACAGTTCAGGGAACAAAAAGAATAGTAATTGTAATATGCCTGATGCAGAAGGTGACTTATTTCTAAGCCTTTTTAATCAAATCAATGTGGTGCTGGTCCTGGAACGAAAAAGCACATCAGAGCAAAGCAGGGAACTGGGGAAAGAACCCTTGTTGTTGTTCAGTCACTAAGTGATGTCTGAGTCTTTGCGACCTGCAGCACACTAGGCTTCCTGGAGTTTGCTCAGTTTCACATCCATTGAGCTGGCAATGCCATCCAGTCATCTCATCATCTGTCACCCCCTTCTCCTTCTTCCCTCAACCTTTCCCAGCATCAGGGTCTTTTCCAATGAGACGACCCTTCCCATCAGGTGGCCAAAGTACTGGAGCTTCAGCTTCAGCATCAGTCCTTCCAATGAACACCCAGGACTGATCTCCTTTAGGATGGACCGGTTGGATATCCTTGCAGTCCAAGGGACTCCCAAGAGTCTTCTCCAACACCACAGTTCAGAAGCATCAATCCTTTGGCCTTCAGTCTTCCTTATGGTTCAGTTCTCACATCCATACATGACCACTGGGAAAACCATAGCTTTGACTAGACGGAGCTTTGTCAGCAAAGTGATGCCTCTGCTTGTTAACGTGCTGTCTAGGTTTGTCATGGTTTTCCTTCCACGGAGCAAGCGTCCTTTAATTTCATGGCTTACAAGGCTTATGCGGCTGATGATAACAGCAGTGATGATGATGATGATAAAGATACCCAGAAGTAAACCTCACAGATTTCATGCAGAATCTACAAATGAGGGAATGATTCTTAATAAGAAATTTAAAATCTGTTAAAGAAAGATTTTCTTCCCTAAGTAGCCATGAACATCTTTTGATAGCAAAATGATGTTTTACATAAAGCCGATATGAAAATACAGCTAAAGGATTTGAAGTGCAAATGACAGATGTAAGATGATTATTTGTAATATCTGAGAAGCACATCATATTATTAGAAAGCTGCCAGAGAAGAAACCAAGTGTCGACCAAAAAATATAGTCACAACCCGAAAGCAGAGAGTTATCCTATTTGGTGGGAAGGTTTAGGGCTCCAAGCCTGGAGACAGTGTCTCAGTAGCTCTGAGAAAACTGCTCCAAGGAGGCATGAGGGGAAGTCAGGCTATACACAAGTTTGCAACAAAGGGACCAGGCAGTCTGAACACGAAAGATCAGGTATCAAGTCAAGGAATTTAGCATTTACTGCAAGGAGATCCAACCAGTCCATTCTGAAGGAGATTAGCCCTGGGATTTCTTTGGAAGGAATGATGCTAAAGCTGAAACTCCAGGACTTTGGCCACCTCATGCGAAGAGTTGACTCATTGGAAAAGACTCTGATGCTGGGAGGGGTTGGGGGCAGGAGGAGAAGGGGACGACTGAGGATGAGATGGCTGGATGGCATCACGGACTCGATGGATGCGAGTCTGAGTGAACTCCGGGAGACGGTGATGGACAGGGAGGCCTGGCGTGCTGCGATTCATGGGGTCGCAAAGAGTCGGACACGACTGAGCGACTGGACTGCACTGAGCTGCCGTGGGAAGATGTGAGCCTCTGGGCTCCCTGAATTCATGTCTTTAACGTGCACCTCAGCTACCTGAGAAACAGGGGCCGATCCTGTCTCCACATGCGTGTGTGCCTGTGTGTGCAAGTGCGCGTGCACAGTTACACACAGGTGTGCACGTGCATGCTGTGTGTGCACATGTGTGTTCACGTGTGTGCAGGTGTATGTGGATGCTTCTTGACGTGTGTGTGCGTGCGCGTGCCTGTGTGCCTGTGTGCGCGTGTGCCCATGTGTGTGCAGGTGTGTATTCGTGTGTATGTTGGTATATGTGTGTGATGGCAGCCTCGATGCCCTGGACACAGCTGTGGGGACATCACCAGTGGAGAACGGGTGGCAGCCGCCGCCGAGCAGCCATGTGTGTCCCTGGGGCTCAGAGAAGTTCACGGGAGCCTGGCCTTCACACTCAGGGTTCCCCAGGTCGCATCGCTCGCTCTCCCCGTGTTTCCTTGGGGGCGGGGTTCAGAGGACAAGGCTTTAGATCCACCCCCCCAGTCCTCACACACTGTCTTCTCATTCCTTGCACGTGTGCGGCGGCCTCCCTGCCCTGATCTGAGCATGAGATCAGGATTCCCTCCCATCAGGACCAGGTGCCGTTCAGCTCCCTCCTTCCGGGCCCTCGGGGTACGAGGGTACCCTCTCCCCCAGCACCGCCCCGCCGAGTACTTTCCATATTAATGCATCACCAGGCACTTTTCTCGCTGGGTCTATAATTCCTGTCTTTGATCCTTAATTTAAAAAAAGATACCTTTGGCAGGATTTCTGTCCTGCATCCTCTTCTCTTTCAATCTCCCCGGAAGAGAACCCTGAGGAGGCCTGGGGTAGGGGCGGTTGGGGTCACTGAGACAGTGCCCGTAGGTGCCAGGAGTCTGTGTCCCCAGGCAGTGCCCCAGTGGGGGTTCGCTGGTGGGTAGCAGAAACCACTGCTGTCTTTCTGACGAGGAAGGAAGGAGCAATAGAGGACCCCGTCCTTACGACACCATGGGAAAGTTGGAAAGGGTCGTGCCAAGCCCTCTTCTAATGATTTCTAGAACAATCCAGATGTGGTCGCCATCTGGAAGGTCTGAGGGAAGCTGCTAGATCCAGGAACTCACTTTCTTACCTGTGGCTCAGGGTCCATGAGGCTGTGATGCCAAGATTCTCAGGCTCCCTGGGCTCCAGACCAGCAAAGCCACGTGCACAGCTCCTTGCCCTGACACCCACCAGGCCAGGCACCCAACCCTAGAACCTCTTCAAGCTGCTGCAGGAAACCTGGGCCGACTCCACCATGCTGTCAGTGAAAAGACCACATTCCTACCTTCAAACGACTCCGAAGCATCTGAGGATGGGAGTCCCTCCTGCGCATGGAGTCTGGGAACTGGGACTCCTGGGTCAGATCCCTGCGGGGCAGAAGGAATCAGAGCAAGGCTGAGGCAGAGCCGGCTGCTGAAAACGTGCCTCTGGCCATGGTCCTGAAACTGGTATTTCTCTCCTGAAAGCACAGACACCCAGCAGTTTTCCTCTTTAAGCCAGAAGAAAATCATCAGCTTTTCTCTCTTGTCCCATCCATGTGGTAGGTAAGAAGGGAAAGATTCAATCTAAGTCATATGTAAACAAAGAATTGTACAGACTAATTTACTTTCAGCTAATGTAATGTGATACAGGATCAGATACACAGACCAACATCCCAAACACAGTTGACCTGAAGCACTTCCCATTTTGCTGGGTTAAACAAGTGCGAGAAGAAAAGACCAGCCGAAAAATGACCCTTGAAGACTTGGTTAGCTTCTGAAAAAGGAAAAGAAATCCTGCTTCAGACCAGCACAGAATTCAGCTCCAGATAGAGATGGAGGAGGCAGAGGGAGGGGATGGGGGAGACCCCTGAGGGTGCAGGGAGGGGCCCTGTGGACTGTTGCCTGTGGACTCACCAAGGCCGGAGCTTCAGCCACAGGGTGAAGTCCCTTTGGGTCATCCTGTGGGTATCAGGTCCAACCCCTGGATCAGAATCAAGGAAAAATATTTCTCTTCAAGAAGATCTTTCTAGTGGCTCAAGCTGTTGATTGTAGCTACCTCCTGAATTAATAAACCAGCCAGGGTTAGAGCTGCTCAAAATGACTAAAAAATGGGCAAAGGTTGCCCATCTAAACAAACTCTTCTCAAAAGAAGCTGTATTGATGTCAAAGAAGCATGTGGAAGGATGCTCAAGGTCATTGCTCTGTAAGACCACACACGGTGAGGCTCAGCATCCCACTGTGGTACCCATGGGGGCTGCTGACATGGCCTTGCGCTGGGGAGGGCATGGAGGGAGTACAGAATGGTCCAGCCTCTGAGGAAGATGGCTGGGCAGGCTCTTCCAGAATTTGACATCAGTTACCCCATAAGCCTGGAGAAGGAAATGACAACCCACTCCAGTATTCTTGCCTGGAAAATCCCAAGGGCAGAAGACCCCGGTGGGCTACAAAGAGTCTGACATGACTGAGTGAGCGCACATCCCACAAGCAGAAACTCAACTCCTAAGAATTTACCCAAATTGAAGACTTATGTTCACACGAAAGCTCATATGTAGATGTTTACAGCAGCTTTATTCATAGCCATCAAAACTAAATCAACCAGATGTCCTTCAGCAGGAGGCTGGGTGAGCCGCCGGCAGTCGCCCTCGCCCGCGCCAGCATGGTGGCATCGTGTGCGCTTTTCTGAGACCTGTATGGCCGCATCCTGCATGGTCCCATTCATAGCACCTTCCGGAAAAGGCAGAGCTGCACGGACAGGACAAACACAGACGGTTATCAGGGTCTGGGGGTGGGGTCAGGATGGGCTAAAAGTGGGACACGGAGGTGATTTTTAAGGCATTGGAACTGCTCTGTGTGATACTGTGAAGGTGGATACATGATTCTATGCAAATGTCAAAACCCACAGAACAGGGTGGATTGTACTTTGTGAAACATACAGTAATGGACCAGAAGCTGAGAGGGATCCCAGGATGAAACGCAGACCTTGACAGAGGAATCCGGCTGCATCAGGCATGTGGGCACGAACTTGCTGAAGGAGAGGGAGGGACGGAGCTGGTCAGAGTGACTTTGGAAAGGGTGTTGTGATTAGAAACCATGAAGTTAAACAGAGGAACTGGCATGGGCCCTGCTTTCGAGGTGGTAAACTGTTTCTCACAGGGGTGCCCTCAGCAGTTCCGTAAGCGTGTACCAGGGCAGGCACAGGTGAGTGAGTGATGGAGACATCTGACTGTCGGCGGGGTGG
>SJYQ01002719.1:181642-236888 GCA_006410935.1 Redunca redunca | reverse complement strand
GTGGGTGGGTGTGACAGTCAGGCAAGGGGAGGACACGATGGACTCTGGTGCTGAGTTAATTCCGACACGAGAAAGCCACACACACACACACGCACAAGCACACACAGGCACCCAGGGTGTACATATAAATCTTGCTCTGTCCACAAGACGGCTTGGAAGCAGAGACACCCAGTAGCAACGAGCACACCTGCTGTCAAGATCTTGGTTTCTAAACACCATTCCCGGCAAAGGGAACCAGGACTCCTTGGAGAAGTGGCTGACTCCAGGGCTGGTGCAGGGAAAACACACGAGGGCCTGGAGCCCGTGGAGTCACCCAGAATCCGGAAGTTCTAAAAAAGATGGGCGCACGTCTGAGGACACAGGTGCCAGCCTGATGGACCTTCTGAGGCTACAGCCAGGCCAGTTTGAACATCCAAATACCTAGTGATATTATCGATTTATAAACCCTCCTTCCAAACAACACCCACAAAACCACACTAATGTCGACAATGGCAAGTTGTGTGTTTAGTCGTGTCCGACTCTGTGTGACCCCATCGACTGTAGCCCACCAGGCTCCTCTGTCCGTAGGGATTCTCCAGGCAAAAATACTGGAGTGGGTTGCTATGCCCTCCTCCAGGGGTTCTTCCCAACCCAGGGATTGAACACAGGTCTCCCACATTGCAGGCAGATTCTTTACCATCTGAGCCACCGGGGAAGCCGGATGTCAGCAAATGACTCCATAAATAAATGGAACGGACAATTACGTCTTGTGGAAAATCTCCAGATAATAAGAGGAAAAGTGATGAGGGAAATAGAAAATTGTCAGAACACCACAGTGCCCATGGCTGTGGGAAAGAGCCTCTGGTGGAATCCGGCATTAGTGGAGGTTTTCAGGAGAAACGAGACTGAATGGACGTGAGTTCAAGCAAACTCGGGGGGACAGTGAAGGACGGGGAGGCCTGGCATGCTGCAGTCCATGGAGCTGCAAAGAGCTGGGCGCGGCTTGGTGACCGAACAGCAGGGCAAACACCAGTGGCTCTGAGACTCTGCTTCAGGGGGCTGTGCTCGGGGGCTGACGAACAAGCCGGAAACAATGAAAAGCCAGGCCAGTCAGGGACGCTCTGCAGGGAGAGCGCGCTCCTTCGGGTCCCGAGGAGCCGTGGACCCGGAACCCGCCTGACCACACCCGCCTGCCTCCTCTGCGTTCGTCCGGACGGTCACCCAGGTGATACCCGCCTGGGCTCATTGGCGGCGTCCCTTCACGGTCAGAGCATGTGGGGGCCGAAAGAAAACGGCCATCGGCAGGTGGATTTGCAGGATGGAAGGCACTCCACACGACAGCGTCCACAGTGGGGTCCCTTCCACGTTGCTGCCTTCCCTGCGATGGGTCTGGGCCCCTGGGACTCAGCACACAAAGCCCCCACCACAGACCAGCTCTTCGGCTTCTCTTGCCGCTGTTGCCTGACGCTCCTGGACCACCCAACCTGGAGGAGTCTGTTAGCCTGGAGACACAGGCTGCCTTGTTCTGTGGGGGGTTCACCCTGCATCTTCATTTCACTGAAGAAAGTGATGCAGTGGAACCAAACCTCTGTCAGGCCAGTGCCCCCTCCACATGTTAGGACGTGTCTGTCACTGTGTCTCGGGAGTCCATCCTAGACCCCAGAGAAGGCCGAGGGGAAAACAGAAAGTTTAAAGGGAGGAAGGCAGGACAGGTATCGTCAGCAAGCCAGCATGCTACCCGGCGATGGGCATTGTGAAGACACTGGCGTCCACTGGTGTGAGCTTCCTTTCCTGGGGGTCTTCTGAAGCCAGAAGAGGTTTACTTATGTCATGGGAAGCTATGGGTCAGTCTGAAGGCAGGGGGTTGGCCCCAGTAACCTTTCAGGATGCCGGCTCTGTGATTCTGGCATCTTCCAAACAGCCAACAAGCCCATCCTTTGCAGGTTGCGTGTACAAAATGGAGTAAGAATCAGTGTTGTGATCCCTGATCCTAAAATGATGATGCTCTAGCGTAAAAGGAATATTTCTCCCCTTGAGAGAAAACGCCGGCAAACACCATCTGTGCTGCCTGTAATTTTCACCATAAATCCTGGTTGTATTTATCAGAGATTTATTTTTCAAGATGGCTAATTTTAGTCTCCAGTTCAACTGCACACTAATTTCCTTGTTTCTTTCTTGCTGCGAGATCTGATAGAGCAGCTCCTCATAGAAAGGGCTTGGCTGGTCCCAGGGCTGCAGCCCTGTCCTCTTGCAGGCGGCTGCCTCTCTCCCTCTCCCCACCCCCTTCTTGTTTGGGCAGCGTGGCCAGAATTCAGAAGAGATGAAACAAAAGCAGGACTGTCCTTTCAGAGACGCATAGGGAGTGAGCCAAGTGGGGTGGGCATCGGGGCCGGGGGTCAGCCTGCTAGGAGCAGTGGGGGTCCCCTGTGCTCGGAGCTGCTGGAGGGGTTCCCCACCCGAGAGAGTAAGGGGGAGACAAGAAGGTTCTCCAAGCCCGGCGCTCCCCGACAATCCCCGGGCACCACATTCTGCTGTGGAAAACATTTGGAAAGTTTCCTTCATTTTTCTGAAATAGCTGAAGCGAGGCCTAAGATTGGCTGAAAGTCTAAATCTAATTACACCAGATAATACAGAGCAGCCCATCGATAGGGAAGGAACTGTGTGATGGAAGCTTTTTGAAAAAAGGCATTTAGCCATGAAATCTGCATATATCAGTAAATTTTATTTAGAGCAGCCAAAATATGCATCTTCCATCCTATCTCCACAAATTATGAGCTCTCTGGAGAAGCACAGTGAGTTGGGTGGAAAATGTTTCAGTTGGAAGCAAACAGGAGGGCATAACCCGCTCTGGGAAGGGGTCCCTCGCATGATGCAAGGGAGCCTTGCTTGCAGGCTCCCCCAGGACGCAATTCATGCTCGGGGCGGGGGTGGGGGGGCTGGGTTCAGAGCGTGAAGACCCCCCAGCATCTCAGGGAGCTCTCTGAGCTCAGCAAACTGGCTGCTTGGTTGAGGGTTCTCTGAGATGCCGGGTTGTGTGACATGTGGTTGTTGGGAGAAAAAACCCAACTTCACCATTAGGTGAAACCTCAGTGCAGCTGTGCTGAGGCTGCACAGACGCAGAAACTCTCTGCACAAACGTTCTGCAGAAACGCTCGCTGGGACTGCATCACAGATGTGGCCTAGAGGGTGAGGAGGCTGCCGAGGTCACCGGGGTGCAGGGCCTCCAGTCCCGCCGAACCCCGACCCCCAACCCCACTGCGCCCCCCAGCGTAGCGGCGCCAGGCGAGAGGCAGGTTGTCAGTAGTCGACTATCTAATGTATCAGTGAACGTTGAGTCTATTTATTTTTGTACCTTCAAGGGAGAACACCACGTACTTTCTCAAACAGAAGTAATCGAGGGGAAGCACTTCTAGGTCAGTAAACATACTGGTCAAGCTTGCGTATTGGTGGAGACCCTGGAAGTCGGCACCTCCTGGGGGCGGGGGTGAGGACGCAGGGATTGGTGCTGCAACCAGGCGAGGCTGGGGTCCCGGCAGCCAGCCAGGGAGTCCGGCAAGCCCAGGGTAATGGTGGAGAGGGAGCTGAGATGGCAGAGAAGCCGTGGGCTGCAGCCCCAGACCCCGGTCACTCAAGGTTCATGTTTAAAAAGGAAGAACCCACCCTGTAAATTCTGCGGGCCACGTGCCTGCTGCTCCCAGAGGCTGGGCAGTGGTGGGGGTGTGATCGTGGCTGCTCCCTCCCTGGAGGATGGGAGGGGACGGGAGGGGACGGGAGGGGCTCTGGGGCCCTGCACTGGCCTAAGTGCCCTCAAAGCTGGGCTGGACGGTCACTCCAGGAGCTGAAATTCCACAGCAGGGCCAGAATTCCATCTTTTCTTGGTCTCGTGGGGACTCATTCGCCCAGGACGTGCAGCGACGCTTCCCCACCTCCTGTGAGTATTCCCATCGAGTCCGCAGTGAGCACTCGGGAGCCTGGACAACCAGAGGCCCTCCTGGGCCGCAGGGACCTGGCCGTCTGGCTCCCGGGCATCCCCAGACCCTCACAGGGTGCAGCAGGTACCCAGGTCTTTACTGAGCGTGTCTTCCCACAGGATACGGTGCCGCCCCCCGCCCCCAAGTTTCCACTTTGCATCCTTCACTCCTGATGCTGGTTCCTCCTCCTGGCATTGCCCTCGGCGGCTGCTGGGGGACCTCTGCCTCCCACTCGCCCAGACCTCCTCCCTCCCTGAACACCTGCTGCCCGGCCTCTCCCCGTCCAGGGAGGTGTTCCAACAGGCTCCTGTCCACTGGCCCCCTGATGACCACCCCGCCTCCTGCAGGGCTCTGCCCGGTGGCCACCCTGCTGGGAATGTCCCCCTGTCCCCCTGCATGCACGCATGCCACACACGAGTGTGCACATGCCACACACTCGCGCAGGTGGCGCTGCACACTTGGGCACGTGCACCGCCCCCCTTCCCCAGTGCTCTTCACGGAGTGCTCATCACCTGCTGGCGCATCAGCTCACTTAATGGTTTCTGTGAATTATTTTGGGCCGCGCTGGGTCTCCGTGGCCACACTCGGGCTCCTCACCGCGGGGCTGCTCTTGCTGGGAGCACAGGCTCCGGAGTGTCACCGCAATAGCCGTGGTACACAGGCCTGGTGGCTGCACAGCCGTGAAATCTGCCCGGCCCAGGGACTGAGCCTGTGTCCCGGGTGTGGCAGGCAGCTTCCTAGCCGCTGGGCCACCGGGGAAGGCCTCCGTCTCACTTCTTTGTTCCGACGCTGCCTCCCCAGGCAGGTTTTGTGGGAGGTCTTGTTTTCGCCTATTTCATTCACTCTTGTGGCCCCACCTCCTAGGACGTGCCTTTCACACAGTGGGAGCAAAACAGACCCCCGTTGAGTAGCCAGACCTCCCTCCTCGGGAGCCTTTTGCCTAAGCTTCTGTCCCCACACAGGTCAAGGTCGTCGTCTGGATTGACTGGGTGCTGGGCCAGGGGCGAGCAGTGTGTGTGTCTCTCCCCTTCTCAGCCGTGGCTCACTGGCGGGTTACTGGGAGATGCCTGTCTCCACGTCCCCGGGGGTCCTGGTGTCACGTGCGGAAGGGTCTCAGGGTGGCTCCTTATTTGCATACAAGCTGATGAACTTCAACCCTTGTGGTGGACTGCTGAGCTCCGGGAGAACCCTTGGGAAACTAAGAAAAGGTTAAGATACCAAATCCGCATCATTCTCACTCTCAAGCAGGCGCCAAAGTGTCAAGCAGAAGCTTGGTGGTTTCGGTGTCTGTTACCAAAGCACGCGCAACCCTTGGCAGGAACTCTTCACACTGATCCCATGGAATCCTCGGGCTTTCCCTACACATGGTGCTGGGGGTCACGCTCCTGCCCGGGGGGCTCCGGGGCCTCTCCCTGCCAGGCCTCTCAGCGGTTATCCTCCCGCGGCGGGTCCACAGGCGGGTGCTCACCGCATCCTTGCACGACTGTTCGTACTCAGGTCCTTCGTGGGAGCCCCAGGGTGGAGATGGACAGGAGACCTTCCTCTGTTTGCTGTGTCTGCAAAAAGTAGGGGACTGGAGTCCCCCTTGCCCCCCCCGCCGCCCCTCACCCCGCCTGTCCCGGAGCCTCATCCCCAGCCTCACTGGTCTTGTTTGTGCTGAGTTTTCGCAGGGGGTCCTGTGGTGGAGTCTCCAGGAGAACAGGGCTGGAGTTGGGGTGACCCTGGTACTGAGCAGAGAGGGGGGACCTAGTGGGCAAACTCCCCACCCAGGACGAGTGCAAACTCTCGATTCTTTGCTACCTACAGACGCGAAACCTCGAGCTCTTTCTTGTAGAAAACCTCCCCAGATGTCCAAGAGCTGCTTCCATCGCTGGCCAAGCACAGACGATTCTGAGTGTTTATTAAGTATCTGCTGAATAACGGTTCTCGTCCGCAAGTTAATAGGGGCCCAGGGACGCTCGTGGACTCGGAGACCTGCGCCCTGCAGACACCCAGGCCATCTGCATCTGCGCCTTCTGTGCAGTCATTAGCATTTCTTTTATACGCGACTAATTACGTGTCTTTCCATTTCTCTTTCCTTTCCTTCCATATGAGAGCAATTGATTGCAGGGTGAACAATAGAAAGGGAGGAATTTTAAAAGCACAGAAACACATCCAGCAGGTGTTTTTCTCTTCCAGACACCCAAGGCCGAGGGTGTCCCCTGAAAAGATTCGCGGGGGTGGGGGACGAGGGGCCGCAGGGTCCAGAGTCCAGGGTCCAGGCTAACTGCACCAACACCCTTCTCTCCCCACTTGCTTTACTCACCAGCAGAAGAGCTTTGCCTTCTCTGAAGGTGGCTGCTGATGCCCAGGGATGGCTTAAAGTAGGGGCCCTGAGCTGCTCGATGGTCACTAGACACGGAGGGGCTTCAGAGTCTCCTCTCCAGGATGGAGCGCAGTGTCAGTCAAGGGCCTTTAGGAGGAAGGAGAGGCGAGACTGGAAGACGAAGGCCATGTCAACCACCAGGCCGGAGACACCGGCCGGAGGAAACGGGAGGCAAGGCGAGGACAGAAAGGGCTGAGGAGAGCCGGGAGGTGGGGCTGGGGGCTCAGCGAGCGAAGCCAGCGGGCTGGGTGTCCTCCAGCCCGATCCCTGACCACGCAAGTTGCCCTGAGACTCACACAGAGGACAATATCTCTCCCAGGGGACTGGGACTGCATCTCAGCCCCGTGCAGTGAGGCCATGTGCGCCACCCAACCTTCCAGCTGTCTCTCCTCCCTTCCAACACTCTCCATCCTTCCATCCATCTACTCATCCTTCCTTCTGTCCATCCACCCCTCTATGCATCTATCCTTCTGTCCATCCATCCACCCATCCATCCACCCTTCTACCTATCCATCCACCCTTCCATCCATCCTTCCATCCACCCATCCACTCATCTGTCCTTCCATCCTTCCATCCACCCATCCACTCATCCATCCATCCTTCCACTCATCCATCCATACATCCTTCCACCCACCCACCCATCCATCCTTCCACCCATCCACTCATCCATCCATCCTTCCACTCATCCATCCATCCTTCCACTCATCCATCCATGCATCCTTCCACCCACCCACCCATCCATCCATCCACCCATCCACTCATCCATCCATCCTTCCACTCATCCATCCATGCATCCTTCCACCCACCCACCCATCCATCCTTCCATCCATCCACTCATCCATCCATCCTTCCACTCATCCATCCATCCTTCCACTCATCCATCCATGCATCCTTCCACNTCCCTCCATCCCTCCATCCTTCCATACTGCCATCCTGCCATCTGTCTGACCACCCACTCACCCATCTCAGACATCAGCTCAGAGGGTGTCAGTTCTGGGTAGGGTTGTCTGGGTCTCAGTTCAGGCTCTGTGACACACTAGCTGTGTCTTTGCACAAATATTTTATCCTTTGTGCTTTTGACTCTTCACAGAGCAGCTGGGGCAATTCAGTTAGATGAGAGATGTCACCCGCTTCCCTATGTGCCTGGCCATGGAAGCTGGGAGTCCTGCTGGGTGTTATTTAGACCTGAAGTCGCTGTGGGGGGTGGTGGTCAGGGGAGTCTGTGTCTGACCCCACTCCTAGGGGAAGGGAAAGGCGCTGGCCTGGGCAAAGGAGGGGCTGGGAACCGACTGGAGCACAGTGAGGGGAGGGCGGGGGTGGGGATGAGTGGTGTTACAAGAAAAGCAGGAGGGGGTCCCCTGCGTCTGCCTCAGGGCCTCACAGTCCAGCTTCTCTATTGGCCCACATGAGTCACACCTTGGAGTCGCATGGTCTGGGTTCAAGTCAAGGGTCCTCGCTAATTTGTCCATCTGTGAAGAAGTGACCGCATCTTTCAGGCTTTGGTTCTCTCACCTTCACCAGTTGTACATGTCGAGTTCCTACTCCAAGATCCCTTTGAAGATGTAAGGGGGTAATTCACGTACTTGTAAGGATTTGTTGAACCCCCCCAAGTGTGTCAGGCTCTGACCTGAGTGATGAGACGGCAGTGGACTGATGTGGTGAAGCGCAGACTCCGCTGGCCAGAGGGACAGCTGTGCCACCTCTGGGGACGATAAAGCCACCGAGAGGGATTAGTAGGTAAGAAGCTGGAGGCTGATGGCGAGCTGGGTGCAGGCGTCTCTGCAAGGACCCTTGAATGGAATGAGGGCTTCAGCCGCAGACCATGTGTCGACCAGGCAGAGAGGAGAGTGTACGAAACGGACGTGCTGCCACCAGGCAGCATGCTGACAACTGACCGCCATCAGCCGCTCTGTTGTGAGCTGAAAAAGGAAATTAAAATAGGAAAAGGCTGGGACTTCCCTGGCTGCTCAGCGGTTAGGATTTCACCTTTCAGTTGAGGGAGAGTTGGTTTGATCCCCGATCGGGGAGCTCAGATCACACTTGCTTCAGGGCCAAAAAAACCAAAACCCCAAATGGAAGCAGTATGGTAACAAATTCAGTAACGGTTTAAAAAATGGTCCACATCAAAAAAAAAAACAAAACTTAAATATTCGAAAAGAGGAAAATATGAGCGCCAGCCAGTAGCTTTTGCCTCTCTGATGCGAAGAGCCGTACACTGGAAAAGACGCTGTTGCTGGGAAAGACTGAGGGCAGGAGGAGAGGGGCCGACAGAGGATGAGGCGGCTGGATGGCATCACCGACTCGGTGCACATGCATTTGAGCAAGCTCTAAGAGTTGGGGATGGACAGGGAAGCCCGGTGTGCTGCGGCTCATGAGGCTGCAGAGAGTCAGACAGGACGCTGTGACCCAGCAACGGCAAGCCAGCTGCTAGCGCGTTTCTCTTCCTGAGCGCGCCCCTGGAATTCGTGGCTTTGACACTCGCTAGTGGTGCGATTCTCTCATGCAAACTCCCAGCTTTGTTCGCCTGAAAACACTCCACCTCTCTCTTCTGAACACAACTGCTGCGGTGGGCTGTCCACTGCAGCTGGACAGCTCTTTTCTTTCGGCTCTTGGAAGGCCCCACCCTGCTGTCTTCTGGCCTCCAGGCAGGGCTCCCGGGGGGTGGTTGGAGGCCCTCCCTTTGCACGGGCTCAGTCCTTTCTACGCGGAGCTTTCAGGTCATGCTGGTGTGGTGGTTTGTATTTCCACCTCGGCGTGCTAGGTGTGGACTTCCCTGAGCTTATCCTCCCTGGAGTCGATTGGCTCCTTGGTGTGACGATGATGCCCCTCGCCCTTCATTTTTGTCTGCGTGTGTTTCCTTTTGCCATATCTATTCAAACAGGTGCTCTCCCTCGCCCTTTCGTCTTTTTTCTTCTGTGACCCCTTTTTATTTTATTTTTTGATTTTGGCTGTGCTGGGTCTTCCTTTCAGCTCGAGGGAGGATTCTCGAGCACATGGGCTCAGCCTCTCTCGAGCTGCAGCTCGGGGGCTTAGGTACCCCATGCCGTATGGGGCCTCATGTCCCTGACCAGGGCGGAGCTTGAGTCCCTGCATTGGAAGGCGGATTCTTTGCCGCCGGGCCACCAGGGAAGCCTCTCCTCTGTGACTCTTGAAGATGTGTCAGAGCTTCTTAACCTGCTCTTCGAGTTTGTCCCTGGCGTTTTTAGTCTCTGCCTCGTTGAGAAACTTTTGAGTGACACCTCTTTCCGCTCAGTGGTGTTGAATTGGCAGTTAGTTTTATATTTGGATAATTATAAGACTTCTGAAGTCCTAGAAGTCCTATTCCGTTCTTTCACAAAGGGCCTTTTCACTTTTCCCCCAACGTGCTTTCAATTCCCTCTTTTCCCCTAAACTTGTCAAAGATGCTGATTTCAGTTCTGAATTGGAGACCGCCAACATCCTCAGGCTTTGCTGGCCCAGTTCTGCATCTCCCTGCTTCCCTCAACTCACACTGCAGGTGGGTTTTCCTTTATGAGGTTGGGGATTTTTTAATTATAATCTCACGCTCTCCTGGATAACGTGTGAAGCGTAACCCTCTAGGTAAACGTCACACTAATTGCTTGGTGGTTCTGCCGATCCAGCCCTCTTTAAATATCTGGCTTTTCTTTCATCCTCTATTATCATTATCTTTTGGTGTGTGGGGGGACAAGATAAAAAGCGAATCCCAAACACAAACCAACCGAAGTGTGTGTCGCGTTAAGGTGAGGGCACAGTGACAGGTGAGGGGAATTAAAAAAAAATTTACACCCAGAGGGCTGTGAGCATTTGGTCTAGGCTTTTAGCTCTTCTGAATCAGGAGGCGGTCTTATTTTCCCTGAACTTAGCCACACAAACATGGCCATTTATATCTCGTGTATGTGTGTGTATGTGTGTGTGTGTGTGTGTGTGTGATGTGTGTGTGTATGTTTGTGTACACAGATGTGAATGAGCCTGCCCAGGAGTGGTAGTGGGGCCTCTTAGTTCAGTACTTCTAAGACTAAGACTCTGTCTTGTCCTGTTTCTGCTGGTTCCCCTGAGATGGGGTTTCCAGAGAGAAATACCTAGTCACTCACTGCTCCGTCCCGCTGGGGGCTCACGGCTCACCCTTCCCCACAACAGCTCCTCAGCAGGAAGAGGCAGGTGCTTCCTCCTCCCTGGACACCAGTGTTCCAGGGGCTTCTGAATGGAGATGCTCGCTTCAAATCTGGAGGCACTGACGCGAGGGTGAAGACTCTCACTGCAATCCTGCTGTGTGACCAGGGTCCTCTTTTCTTGGTGCTATTTTTAGGCATAATATGCAGCCACACTCCACTTGTTTGCTAAATGAACTCATTTTTAATCAAAAATTGCTACCATTAATTATCAGTTGTGCAATCAATATTCATTTTAATTCAGCAGATGAAACTCCCTCTCGTGTACTCCCACCCGACTCACACACACCTCCCCCTCCAAGGAAGTTCATTTCCATCAGGATTCTATGCATCATTAAGAGGTAGTTGGTCTTATTACAGCCTGTTATTAATGTTCAGAATCCATTTAATTTCACTTTTAACTGACTGTAGCAATGACATAACCGATTTCTCTGGGGAGAGGGTGGTGAGGGGACAAGCGGCCGGGAACAGCAGGCGGCCTGTGGTCCTCAGACCAGGATGGCTGAGGCTGGAGGTCCAGCTGGCCGGAGGCGGGGTTGGCCCCTCCCCTCCCTCCCCTCCCACTAGACCTGGTCCGGGTTGGGGGTCTTCTTCGGCTGCTCATGGAGTCTGGGATTGGCCGGGATCACAGGAAGAGGAAGAAGAACCCAAGCCGAAGCTCGGAGGGTGGGAGAAAGATGGAGACGTTCCTGTGACCCTCCATGGGCCCTCCTGGCGGAGTTCTCACTCAAGAGCACCACAAGCTGGGTGGCATCGCGGCCTCGTCCTCCGGGGAGCTTTGCGAGTTGCACCGTCCTGACTGCCTGCGTTCCTAGGATGGGCCAGATGGTGCAGAGCCCAAGGAGGGGGGCCACACCCCAGTTCCCTAGCGGCCGGCACAGAAGGCTTGAAAGCTTACAGGAGGCTGTGGTTCAGGAATCTGCTTACACGTCATTTTGAAATGCAGAGTACCCCCTGTATACTGAATTCCCAGGTTAGGCCTTATAAGGACAGTCGGCTTACAGTGCAATTGTAATGTTATTTTCTGCATTTAATAGTATGAACAATATTTCTGGAATCCTCATAAAGACAGTAAATGAGAAAAGTTTTCTTGCAAGATATTTAAGTCTTAAATATTTAAGTCTCAGTAGCAGGCTGGGAAAGGCATTCCAGAATGCTTCAACAAGGCTGATAGCCACATACAAAAATATTTGATGCTGAAACAGATACGTATTTATGACTTCCGTAGACCGAAATAGAATTAACTGGCCAGTAAAAAGGGAAATACTTGAGATTTGTATGACAGAGGATAAGTATACTCTACACAGAAAGTGATTCTACCAATCAATACAAAATGATGAAAATATTTGAAAATGGCCCAAGAAAACATATGTCAATTTAGAAAGGGATGCACACCTAAGTTCTGAATTTCTGAACAGCACGCCTCTCATTGCCTGGCAAGGAAATGGCAAAGCACTCCAGTATTCCTGCCTAGGAAATCCCACGGGCAGAGAGCTTGGCAGGCTCCACGGTCTAGGTGGCTGCAAGGAGTTGGATGTGACTGAAGCAACTGCGCACGCACCCACCTAGCAAGGCGCCGTTATTGCTAGTCTGCTAAGGGCTTTTAACACGACTAGATGCTGAGTTTTATCAGGGAGTGTTTGCGCTGTCTGTTGAAATGATTGCGTGACTTACCACTTTGTTGCCAACAGGATGATGTCAGTTCATTAATTCTTTTCATGTGCTACTCCTATTCACTAGAATTAAATCCCCTTGATTCTGATATAAACTGCATTTTAGAAATTGCAGAATTCAACTTACTAATATTTTGTTTAGGGTTTTAGCTCACATTGTCTTGCGGTATCTCCGCTTTGTAAATTGAGTGTCAAGGCTGGGGTCAAGGCCATGCTTGCCTCCTGGTTCTTCAGGAGGCCCTGCCTCTGCTCTCCTTTTGGAAAGAGCTTGTACAGTGTTGTCAACACTCATTTCAATGATTAGAGGGATTTGTTCATAAAGTTGTCTGGGCCTCAAGCTTTTTTTCTTCATGATTGAGTTTATTTGCTGACATTAGAGCTTATCTTCTGTTTCTTCCTGTGTCAGCTTTGGTGAGCTGTGCCTTTTGGTGTGGGGAGGGGTACATTTCACTCCAGTTATCAAAGTGACGGTCGTAAAGTTGCCTGTAACTTCCTTTTGGAACTGAAAGAGCAGGCTGCTTGCCGCTCAAAAGCCCGTAAGGAGGCCAGGTTGGTGGAAAGGGAAGTTTGCTTTATTTTGGATGTCATCACCTGAGGGGGAGGGAGGGCAGACATCTGTCCAGAGGCTGACCCCCCGCCAACCCCGGACAAGCAGGGGCAAGGACTTTAACAGACAGAAGGAGGGGCTGCGTGCAGAAACAGCGCGGTCAGGCCTGACAGTCTTCTTGAAGCCGGTCCTCGGTGGTCTGATCAGTGCCGTCTTATTAAGCACCGTTGACCTTCAGTTCCAGGGTTGGTTTGTCTCCATTTCTTTGAGGCCAGTGCTCGGACCTGAGGAAGCTTACGTCGCGGCCACAGCCTGGCCGTCCTGTAGCTGCTTCGCCTGGTGGGGGTTTCAGCGTCTGTAAGACAGCTCCCGGGATGCGCTCAGAGTGTCATGTATAGCCCTTGAGGAGGAACTACAGTCCTTGGCTTTGTTTAATGGCTAAACGGCTGTTGCTTGCTCTCCTTTGACTGCTTTCCCCGGCTTCTGCATGCTCTCACTTCTCTGATTAAACTTTTTTGGCTGAAGTTTTCCCACGGACAGTAGGCAGGTGAGGACATGGGGTGTGGTCAGGGCCCAGGGCCCTGCGCCGGGTCACTCTTATTACGCGTTTTATCTCCCTGGGATCTGCAGAGATGTCCGTTTTCCTTCACTGCTTCCGGTAACTTGCGTCTTCTACCGCTAGGTTTTTATCAGGCTTGCTCGGGGCTAATCCTTGGAAGAAGGCCTTTAAAAGCACGCGTGTCTGGTTTTCTGACGCTCCCGCGCGCGACGGCTGCTGTTGCAGGCCCCTATTCTTTTCCTCCGTACTGCCTCCCTTCTGCAATCTTTGAGTCTGATTTGCTTCAGGTTTTCTCACTTTTGGAGATATAGAGCTAGATTATTGAAGTTTAGCTTCTAATCTTTAGAAACACAAGGACTTAAGGATATAAATTCCCTTCTAATTACTAGCTTAGCTGCAAATAAGTTGCATTTACTAAAAACAAGACAACAGGATAAAATAAATTGGCTTATTGTGCCAAGCCACACGCTGGCACAGCGAGACCTGAGCGAGTTACAGTCCCAGCTCTGCCAGGACTGGAGTCGTGAACCGGTCAACCAGGAGCCGCCTGCCCATCACCGGGGACGCTGTCCGCTCAAGGAGAGCGCCCTGGCCTCGGCCAACCCGCGCTGCTGCCTGCTGCCCCTCTCATACCTGCCCCCTCTGCCTGTCATCAGCCTCCACTTTGAACAGCTCCTCAGAACACCTTTCTGTCCGCTGGATGGAACGCTGCCTGATTCGGGAAGTGTCGAATGAAGCTAATAAGATGTTTTGGTTTTTTTTTTTTTGCTGTGATTATTTCTATTTTTACTATTTTCACCAAACTTTTTGTTTTGTATTGGGGTATAACTGATCGACAGTGCTGTGGCAGTCTCAGGTGAACAGCGAAGGGACGCAGCTGCACCTAAAACCCAATAGAGGTTTAAAATTCACTCAGCCGAGCTTTATCTGAACACATCTATGATCATCTGTTTAAACTATTTTCTAATTACTTTATAACTTCATCCCTGAGTTATGGATGATCTAGTCGTGTAGTGTGCCGTAACTTTCAAACATTTAAACATCTTCTGGATATCTTTAGCTTACTGATTTCTAGCTTAATTCTGCCATGGTCAGAGAACAAACTTGAAATGATTGAAGTGTCTTAAATGTATTGAGAGTTCTCTACGGCCCAGCATGCGGGCAGTTTTAGTGAACACTCAATATGCTTTTGAAAAAAGCATGGTCTGTTTTGGGCACAGTGCCCCATTCATGTCTGTAGAGACTGTACTTGTATTTTTGGGTTTTCTTTATCAGTGGACTTTCCTGGTGGCTCAGATGGTAAAGCGTCTGCCTACAGTGCAGGAGACAGAGGTTTAACCCCAGGCCAGAAGATCTCCTGGAGGAGGAAATGGCACCCCACTCCAGTATTCTTGCCTGGAAAATCACATGGACGGAGGAGCCTGGTGGACTAGGGTCCACGGTGTCTCAAAGAGTCGGACACGACTGGGCGACTTCACTTTCCTTCACTCACCAGCTGCCGCTGCTGCTGCTAAGCTGCTTCAGTCGTGTCCGACTCTGTGCGGCCCCATAGGCAGCAGCCCACCAGGCTCCTCTGTCCATGGGATTTTCCAGGCACAAGTACTGGAGTGGGTCAGTCATCAGCGTTGGCTCTTTTTCTGTAACAGGCCAGGAAATGAGTATCTGTTGCAGCTGCTCAACTCTGCTATCACAGAGCAAAAGCAGCGTAGGAAAGGTGGGTGTGCACACAGAGGGGCGCAGCTGTGTTTCAATAAAACTTTATTAACAAAAGTGCATGAAGCGTGGGGCTTTGGCCCATAGCCTTTGCCCGCCAGGACGTGGGTGGGGGTGGAGGTGAGGGGTGACCCAGGGCGGCTGGAGGAGGGTGGGGGCCCTGTGGGAAGGCAGCCTCCCCGTGTATCTCCCTTTAAGGAAAGCTCAGGGTGATGTTGGGGAAGGGATTTAAGTCTGTAGAAAAAGGCTAAGGCCCCCAGTTTAGCTTGTTGATACCAACTGAGCCCGATTTCATTACCAAACTTGGATGGAATGAAAAAAAACCTCAAAACAAACAAGAAAATAAAGCGATAGCCCAGTCTCAGTTGTGAGGATGTTGCAAAAATTCTAAATAGGCCATTAGCAGATGGATTCAACTGGAGAGCAGAAAATCCAGCTTTAACAGCAATGAAAGGGCTGGAAAGTCTATTAACATGATGAATATAAACCCCATAAACCAAAGGGGTACGCTTGTCACGAACGGATTCTGGAAACTGCATCTGACGCATTAGCAACTTTTCCTAACGGAGACTTTAAACCAAACAGAAGCAACTTCATGTGTATGTGATGTGTGTGAAAGTCACTCAGTCGTGTCCGACTCTTTGCGACCCCATGGACAATACAGTCCATGGACTTCTCCAGGCCAGAACATTGGAGTGGGGAGCCTATCCCTTCTCCAGGGGATCTTCCCAACCCAGGGATCGAACCCAGGTCTCCTGCATTGCAGGTGGATTCTTTACCAACTGAACTATCAGGGAAGCAACTTCATACGTCTACTTAAATTGTGAAACAGTAAAAGCTAGAGCCAGGGACCTGTCAGTCCTTCTTTACCTTAAAGGGTTTAGCAAAGTCAGTGACAGGAAAAATTAACGAAAACCCGCGAACAAAGTTCCCCCGCCTTCTGGTTGTGTGACGTTTCTGCGCTTGCAACACTCAGCTCCAGAGAACAACTCAGCTCTCACGAAGAAGAAACTGCGACGACGTGGCTGGATCCGGCAGAGACACGCAGCACTCAGTAACTTTCTCTCTTGTAGCAACCGGTACCCAGAGGTCAAAGGAGAAAAGCACTCTATTTCATTCCTCTATCGATGGTACAGATATACAATGGAAAACTACTGAGATGCAAAAAAGGATGAAACAGTGCCGTTTGCACTTGAGAGCCCCTTGGACTGCACGGAGATCAGACCAGTCCACCCCAAAGGAGTCGACTCTGAATATTCGCTGGAAGCACTGATGCTGACGCTTCACTACTTGGGTCACCTGATGTGAAGAGCTGACTCAGTGGAAAAGACTCTGATGCTGGGGGAGACTGAGGGCAGGAGAAGAGGGGGCAGCGGAGGATGAGATGGTCGGGTGGCATCGCCGACTCAGCGTACGTGAATTTGAGCAGACTCTGGGAGGTAGTGAAGGACAGCAAAGCCTAGTGTGCTGCAGTCCATGGGGTCGCAAAGACACGGGCACGTTACAGCAACTGGACAACAACGACAAGTAAAGTGAGTCGGACAGACAAGCAGAAACGCCTTACACGTGGGGTCTGAAATAGGACACGGAGGAAGTGACCTGTGACCCAGACAGACCCACAGACGCAGAGAGCAGACGTGAGTCTGCCAAGGGAGGGGCCCAGGGAGGGAAGCGCTGGGAGTGTGAGGTCAGCAGACGCAAGCGAGCATAGCGTGGGCAAACAGCAGGTCCTCCTGCGGAGCACAGGGAACTGTGGGCACTGTCCCGTGATAAACCACACGAAGAGCAGTGTGTGTGTGCGTGACCGAATCCCTTTCCTGTGTAGCAGAAATTAACTCAACATTTTGAATCAGCTATACTTCATTTAAAGAATACTCTACTTCACACACACAGAGACAAATACACACACACATACTGTTCACAAGAAGGAGGACATGTGTAAGAAAAGTTTAATACATCACTTAACAACAAAAAGGGTATCTAGGAAATGAATAAACCCTCTTCTCTGGGGAGTAAGAATGTACCATATTACAAAAGTGTTCCTTCTCTTAAATGAATTTGCAAGTTTACTGTAATTTCCATGAGATTTCTGCCTTGCTTTGCATTAACCCTGCTGCAAATTACAGAAATCCCCAGGTGACAGTGACTTCAGCAAGAGAAAAGTTTATTAAGTGGAGTTTACCTTTTCAAATATGGACAGATGGTATTAGGATGAAAGTGGAAATTGAATTACGGAAGGTGACGGGTCAGCAGAGGTTCTGTTGGTGTGGGCTGTCCGGGGAGGGAGGAGGAAGTGGATGGGGGTCGGGTGGGTGCTGAGCCCAGGGGGTTTACCGTCTTGAGATGGAGGGCGAGGCTGGCCCCTCCTGCCTGGGAAGATGGGTGCATGATCCCCCCACTCTCTGCTGCCATTTCTTGTATCACAGAAGGGACTTTTATTGCCGTAACCCCAATGTCTTAAGAAATAGGAGCAGCTGGGAGGGGTGACAGGAGCCCCTCCTGGCAACAAGGATGTCAGAGCATCCCGGGGAGGCAGGGTGGGGATGCCCAGGTCCACGAGCCACGGACCGAGCCGGGTGTGCTGGGCGGGCAGTCCCCGGGGACGGCGCTGGCGCAGGAGAGCTCTCCAAGAAGGCCCTCCTGGGGACGTAGGTGCACCCGTCCTGGATCTGAGGTGCGGCGGGGCGGCTTTGCAGCCCGTGGGGAGAGGACCAGCAAGCACCGTCAGCACATGCCCAGAGCTCCCGCGGACGCGGAGTGCGGAGCTTCAGCCACAGCTGACCTCTGCGGAGAATACGAGTCTCCTCTTTCCGTCCTTGCGTCTCTGGGGATTGCTTCATTTTCTCTGGAGTAGGAAGGATTCCACCTAGTTAGGCATTGTCACTGCCAAGGATTTAATTGCAATCTCTGAATAGTTTGCCTGTTCTGAGCCGCGCGGGGAGTCTGTAATTACTGTCTACCGCCAAGGCCGATTTCGCCAACAATGCATCAGCCTGCCCCCGCCCCCGAACCGGCCTCCTGGCAGACAGCCAGATCAATGCCTGGGAGTTGCCCCCAGACTTCCCGTGGAGGTCAAATCCCTTAATT
Organism: Redunca redunca; assembly: GCA_006410935.1. Taxonomy (NCBI): domain Eukaryota; kingdom Metazoa; phylum Chordata; class Mammalia; order Artiodactyla; family Bovidae; genus Redunca; species Redunca redunca. The sequence continues at coordinate 218,825 of SJYQ01002719.1, read as the reverse complement.
CACCGAATAATTAGATTTCCATGAAAATCAAAGAGAGCCATCGGTGACAAGTCACGGAGACTTTGACATTTACGATCCCACACACCTTGGCCGCTTTTTATGGATGTCTTTATATTTTAATGAAAGGAAGCCACTTAGCTATAAACTGATTACTAAGAACATAATCGGGTCGTTTCTTTGCAACAAATCAATCAACACAATGCTAATTACGGATGGTCTTTTAGACTTGGATTAATCTATTAGTAATTAAAGTGAAGTGCAAATCCAACCTCGATCTTAATTGTAGCCAAAAGGCACAAACGTCTTTTTGTTGACCGATAACAGGCTGCTATTTCACTTGATGGGGAAGGAAAGCCCGTCAACAGCCCAGGGCGTTCTTGGATTTGATGACACTTTTCGGGGAGACCTTTGGCGGTTTTTGGGGGACGTGTCACCTGATGATGCTTTAGAAAGATGGGATCTTTTTTCTGATTCATTTATAATTTATTTTGCATTTTTATGATGCGTGTAAAATAAGCTTTTTTTTCCCTAAAGCAGAGTCGTAAATTCCCAGGCAAAATCCTCATGTCAAATGTCTCATGTTTCTCCTTGGCACAGAACGGCAGATGGCTGGGGTGAGGTCGAGGTGACATGCTGAACTTGAACCAACGGGGGCACTCCCAGGGCTGAGGCTGGGCGGCCTCACCTGGATGCTCCCGCAAGACCAGGGCGCCCACGTTTGTCCAGAGCCAGCGCCTGCNTCGTCCCTGGCAGCAGAGCGGCCGTTGGCGTCGTCCTGGCCCCTGGGGTGGACGCCAGACCCCGTGCTCGCTGAGGGCCCTCAGGGCAGCCTACTCCATGCACAGAGGGTCCCTGTCTGCAGCTGGGTCCCGGGCTGGAGGGTGACCCTGGACGTGCTCTCCAAGAAGGGTCTCTGGGTTGGCTTTTTCCTTCTAGAATGTGGCAAGGACCCTATTTCAGAGGCAGGCCTGGAGACACACGGGGCCACGGCTTGGGCTTCCTCACAAGCCTGTTGCCCCGATTCCTCGACTGAAAAGGGAGGGAGAAGACACGGGGTCAGGCCTCCCAGGGGCCGGTCTGGACTCTGACCTCCCGCCTCTGCCCCGCGCTGCCTGCCTGGTGCATCCCCCCCTGGGGAGGTGACCCCGCACCCCTCCTTGAGGGCCCTTTCCTGGGGCAGTGCAGCTGTGGGCGTGGACCAGGGGCCATCTGTGCCGCCTCCTCGCCCTCCGGGGTGAGTTTGGTCAGGGCTGAGGGGCAGTTGCTGCTAGCTTTCTATCAGAGCTAAACCTCCTGAAGTTGGAGCTTGAGATCCCTGGAAAACTACTGAGCAGTGGGAAGTGCAATGAGCCAGAGCATTACCATTTCAAGGGGATGCGAGCCCTTGGCCTGAGTAACCGGGGCAGAAGGCCTCGCCTGGTGGCTGCCCTGTCCACCCATTCATGCAAGGAGGCTTGGGGCAGGGACGGGCGGCTGTCATCACGCCAGACGGGTGCTCAGCCACTCCTGCGCCAGGGTTTTACGAAGCCTCTCCAAGGGGCGGGCCCCGCCGGCTGCGGGAGACCAGGGTCTGAGGGTCGCTGGGACTGCAGTGCTGCACCCCACACCCCAGGGCCAGTCGGGGTTGGGGGGCTCGCACGACCCCTGCGCCGACAGCTCTGGGCATCCACAGCCAAACTGAAATGCAGGCCCAGGGAGCCGGATGGCTCCAGCTGCTGGGCGCTCTGCTGGGTGCGGGCGTTCCCTGGGGGTCTGTGGTCCAGAGGCCCGGGCGGTGTGGACGCCTGGCTGCCTGCCACCCGCTCTTCCCGTCAGGCTTCGAGTCTACCTAGTCCTGGCCTCCCAGGTTGCCGATTCCGTTCTCTTTGTCCCCAGATTAGCCAAAGGCTTAGTTAGAAGAAAGCTGATTAGAAACAAAAGCCACCTCATGTCGTGAGACTCGGGCCGTGTAACAGGCCGAGGTGCGGGCTGGCCGCTTGTTATTTGGTGTGCAAACTCCGGCTCTCGCATCGAGCTGTCATCCGTAATAAACAAGACGGAGGTTTATGCTTAACAGCTGCTCCAGAGAACCTCCATCTACCGGAGGGAAGGGACCATCTTTCATGTCACATAATTAGCTTCTTTTTTCCACCTCTGATAAACACCCTCGTATAGAATCTGTTCAGTGGAGCCTCTCCTCCTGGTAAGCAGGGGGTTGCCCCCGTGTGTGAGCCCAGCCCCCTACCCCGCCTGCTGTCCTCACTTCCTCTGGAGACTCATCAGCTCCTTCCACACCCGCGGAGCCCGGGCCCGGCCCTAGCGGTCCCTAGATGCAGTTCCTCCTGCTGTCTTGGGTTCTGGGCCAGGCTGGACCCCAAAACCATGCGGGGGGAGAAGGGGAGGCCTGTGTCCCCTCTCTCCACCCTCCGCTTCCTCCATCCGCTCCCTCACTCTCTCCTTCCTGCAGTCACTCAATCTTTCAGCCGAGGCAGCTGGCAGTGTGCTCCCCGCACCATCTGTCTGGTGGGCGCCCCTCCCCCTGTCCTCACCGTGGACAGTTATCCGGGGTAATTTGTGGACTAATCCCCTCTCTTGAAGAGTAAACCCACCATGAGCTTCCGCAGAGCACACTGAAAAATAACCAAGTGGGGACGGGCATGTACCAAAACTGCAGAGAAAAAGCATCAGCAGTGGGCTCCAGGGGAGGGTAGAGGGGCAGCGGAAGGGCCAGTGAGCCCTGCGTCAACAGGGATGGCCTCCCGAAGAACAGAGGGAAACGGGGACTGAGGAAAAGCGAGCAGAACCCCCTGGGAGACTGAGAAGTACGGGGATGTCTGAAAATGAAAGCAAGGTGGAAATGTGTGTGGCCTGTGGGGTAAGGGAGTTAGAGAAGGCGCAGTTCGGAAGGAGAGTGAGACCCGCACTTTAAGGAACGGATCCCCGCCAACAGGCTGAGAGCTGGGTGTAACCAACCTTAAGGTCCATTTCTTTTCCTCTGGTGAGAGAGTTCTTTGTTTTGCACAGAATGGTGGGGAGGACCTGGAGGAGAGTTTGAACTCCAAGCTATTTTGAGACGTGTAACTTTCCTTCACAATGGAGGTAAATCAGGGATTAAAGCAATCTGATGGCCTTAACTGCTCATGTTGGACAATGAGAAATGTTTTCTGTCATCTAGGCTCTCACCAAAAGCAGGTCTGAAGAGAAAGTAACTGAAACCCAACCAGAGCAGAAGGAAATAATTAAATGAGAGCTGTGTGTTGGTGATGAAGAAAGCAACCAATAGAAAAACAGAAAAAGAGTCTGTGATAGTGTTGCTAAAAGTGATAAATGTCTAACAAGGAAAAACATGACTCCAGAAGAATTCCAGGACCTGGGAGGCTCTAGACCTGTCACAGAAACAAATGAGAAACCTTCCCCAAGCAAACTCTGGGCTCGCAAAGCTTTACAGGTGAGCTCTAAAAAGACCAATCAATGAAATGTACCATAGCTAAGAAAGGAAAATGGTGTGCTCTCTCATTGGATACAGAAAGACCATCCGACAAAATGCAGCACCGTTACAGATTGCTAAGAAACCCTCTCTGCGGGTGTGGGGAAAAGGGAGCTCGCTCACGGCGCTGGTGGGAAAGCGACTTGGTGCAGCCACGGTGGAGAGCAGAGTGGGCGTCCCCAGAAAACTGGAAACAGAGCTGCCACGTGGCCCTGCAGTCCCACTCCTGGGCATGTGTCCAGAAAAGAGAGAAGCTCTAATTTGAAAAGGTGCATGCACCCCCAATGTTCATAGAAGCCCTGTTCACAGTGGCCAAGACATGGAAGCAAGCCAAATGCCTATTGACAAGGCGCATGGATGAAGAAGATGTGGGGCAAATACACGGTGAAATATTACTCAGCTGTAAGAAGAGTGAAGTAACGCCTTCTGAAGCAACTCGGATGGGCCTGGAGGTGGTCACAGGAAGTGAAGTGTGTTAGAGAAAGACAAAGACCGTGTAGCATCACTTGTGATATTGTATCACGTGTGATGCTGTGTGACTCCCAGAACCCGCCGTAACTGGGGGGGCTCCCTGCACGGTCCCGCGGGTCCCCACGGCTGTCTGTTTTGCCCGTGGTGACGCTCATGCCCCTTGCTCCTCTCTCAGTGCGCCTCACCCGCTCACCCCCTGGGTCCACAGACCTGTTCCCTCCGTCTGCGTCTCCATTGCTGCCCTGCAAATAAGCTCATCAGCACCGTCTTTCTAGACTCCACATGTACATGCCTGAATACACCATCGTTGTCTTTCTCTTTCTGACTCACTTCACCCTGTGCCATAGTCTCTAGGTTCACCCACCTCATTCGCACTGACTCAGATGAGCTCTTTTCTGTAGCCGAGTCATATTGCATAGTACGCATGTGCCACAATCCGTCCATCTGTTGATGGACATCTAGGTGGCTTCCTAGCTATTGCAGACAGTGCTGCTTAAAACAATGACATGAACGAATTTATTTATGAAACAGACTCACAGACATGGGAGATGAATTCATGGTCACCAAGCGGGCAAGGGAGTGGGGAGGGTAGATCAGGAGCTTGGGCTTAGGAGATGTAGACGGCCCCGTATAAAATGGCAGGTGACAAGCACCCAGGTCTCAGGAAGAGAGGTGGCAGGGGGCCAGAGACTGTGGCTTCACTCCTTTTTCCCAGAGGAACCGAAGTAACGCTCGGATTGCATCTATTTTCCCCAAGAAGACGAGGGAAAAGGAGCTCGTTCTGCTTCTGTGGGCAAGCCGCTCGTCCTCGGGATAAAGTGGGTCTTGGGGGCTTTCTGTTGGTTCAGAAGCTGGCAAGTCCTGCCTCCAGAGTCTCAAAAGGAGTTTTTCAATGTTCCTGATTATTTTGTCTTTTTCTCGAGACTATTAGGAAAATAGTCCCGCTGTACAAAGTAGAAAACACAGGAGGATGAAGCACTTCTAATGTGTGTTTTATATCATCGAGGTGTTCCTAATCAAAAAGCCGACTTCCATATTTCTTTCCTATTGCTTATGCTACACAAAGATTAGCATAAGAGACTTCCCCGGTCGGGAAGATCTCCTGGAGAAGGAAATGGCAGCCCACTCCAGGACTCTTGCCTGGAGAATCCCATGGACAGAGGAGCCTGGAGGGCTACAGCCCTTGGGGTCGCAGGCACTTGGACACAACTGCGGGACAAACACCATCACTTTCATAAAATGGAGCACACTTTTAAAGATCCATTTAAACAATGAATTAAAGGCTAAAAATCGTGCTCTTTTAGAATAATGTGCAGTTAGCCTTGGCGCCTTCATTTCAGGGGACCTTCAGCAGTAAGGTCGTGGCCCAGCCGTGTCCGACGCTTTGCGACCCCATGGACTGTGTCCGCCAGGCTCCCTGTCTGTGGGATTCTCCAGGCAAGAATGCTGGGGTGGGTGCCGTGCCCTCCTCCAGGGGCTCTTCCCGATCCGGGTCTGAACCCGGGTCTCCCTCACTGTGGGCGGATTCTTCACCGTCTGAGCCACCAGGGGGGCGCCAGCGCACCTGGCCCTCCCAGTCCGGGCACTCAGGGCCCTTTAACTTCAGTTGATGCCGGGGGTGCAGTAGGGACGGTGGGTGACAGCAGGCTGTTTCTACTGTGACCAGCAGTTGTGACGACCTGTGAGCCTGCCTGGGCCACCACCCATCAACACCCGAGCCCGACGGCGGCCGAAAGCTGGGGTGCCCGCTGGGGTCCCTGTGACACAGTGCCGCAACCCCAGAGCAGGCTGCGGGCGTCCCGAGCTCCGGCCCTGCTGGGGCGTCCCAGGGCTGCGCCTTCCTTCTCGGCTCGTGGCTCATCTTTGAACCCCTCGCCCCAGCAGGGCATGTCCCAGCCCCGCATCTAGCTGGGCTCAGGGCGGAGGGTGCTGACCTTAGCTCAGAGAGGAGGGGGGTCTAGGCTGGGCTGGTCAGCGGGCCCACAACGGGGACAGGCCCGAGTCTGGTGCCTCCCCAGAGCAACGAGGGGCCTGGGTCTCCTGGCGGTCGTGACCGAGGGGGCGTGGGCCCGAGACCCCAGCCGCGGGGGCGGGGCGGGGAGGGGTGGCCGCGGGAGGCGAGCTGCTCCCTGGAGCCCCGGCGGGCGTTTCCCCTTCGCGCTCTCCCGGGAGAGGGGAAGGTCTGCGCGTTGGGAACCGCCGTGCGCCCTTGCCCTGAGGGCGCGCGCACTTCGGCTGGGCCCCGCGCTCCCCCGGAGCGAGCGGCGCGCAGGTTGGTGGGGGCCCTCGAGTGGCCGGGCCTCGCTGAGGACCGTCTGGACCGTGCTGGGAGCACCGCGGCTCTCGTGTGCTCCCTGCCGCCCCCCAGAGGCCGCCTCCTGCAGCCGCGGGCGGGCTGGGTCTCCGGCGGCTCCCGGCGAACCCGACGCCCCGTCCTGACCCCTGCGCCGGGCGGGATGGGGCTTCACTCCGCGGCCCGGCCGCGGCCCGGTGTCTGCTCCTGGAGACCCGCGCATCCGGGGGCGCAGCTCGCCCGGCCTCAGACGGAGGGCGGTGGATGTGCCAGGCAGTGAGCCGGGTCCAGCCCCTGGGCACAGGTCTGCCCCGGGCAGAGAGGGCCTGCCCCAGGGGACCCAGGCAGGGACCCTGCTAATCCCACCAGGACTGCTGGGCCCCTGAGCCCCCTTCTCACTCGCCGAGGACGGGGAAGCGGAGCTGAGAGCCTCTGGACACTGCCTGGCTACCAGGAAGGAAGCCAGGCTGAATGGAGACGCCCAGGGGAAGGCACGGTCAAGAAACGCACCTTTGGGGACATCAATAATCTTCTGGATCACACCAAACCGGAGGCTTCCATGAACTCTGGGGTTTTAATTTATACCAATTAAAAGACATCTTCTAGGTCTGATACCTATAAAAGAACATGAGACAGAAGCATAAGTTATAAGACATTGAGATGAAAAGAAAAAATCCGAAAAAAATCCCCGTGAAACTGACATCCAACAAAAGGGCGAGAATGTTCTTTGAACACTTATTTTTGGCTCAGTTGCGTGTCTTTTTATTATTGGTATTCTGTACATCCTCCACGCTCTCTCCTTAGCTGTGTTACTAACGATCCTCAATTTACGACATTTTTTCCAGTTTTTATGTTGTCTTTTGATGAACAGATGTTCATATTTTAATGTGATTTAATTAATCAATGTCTAGTTTTATGCCTAGTGTTTTATATTTGTTTGTTAATTTGCTTTAAACNGAAGGTTGAAAACATATATCTCTAAAATAATTTGAATCTAGTGTTTTTAAGTACACATGGCATTTGTTTAATGTTTGTGGGACTATCAGAATTTCTGTTTTTTCCTTAAATTTTTTTTGAAAATTGTGTATTTTGTTTAAGTTTTCAAGTGTATTATACATTTATTCAAAGTATTCTCTCTAACACAGGGAACTGTACTCAGTATTTTGTAATAACCTACAAGGGAAGAAAAAGGATTTATATTTATATGTATGTGTATTTTTATGTGTATGTATATGCACGCTCAGCTGCTTCAGTCATGTCCGACTCCTTGTGACCCAGTGGACTGTAGCTGCCAGGCTCCTCTGTCTATGGGGTTCTCCAGACAAGAATACTGGAGTGGGTTGCCGTGCCCTCCTTCAGGGGATCTTCCTGACCCAGGGATAGAGCCCACATTTCCCGCGTCCCCTGCATCGCAGGCAGATTCTGTACCGCTGAGCTTCTGGGGAAGCCCACATATAAACGCACACACACGAACTATCGAGCAGAGTCCCCGTGCTGCACGGCAGGTCCTTGCTTGTTATCGATTCTAAATACAGCAGTGTGCACGCGTCCACCCCAAGCTCCCTAACTGCCTTCCCTGCGGTAGCCGTAAGCTTTCCTATGTCTGTGAGTCCATTTCTGTCTTGTAAATAACCTGCATGTGAGAGTAATCTGAAAAAGAATGTATGTCCGTGTGTCTGAATCACTTTCCTATATGCCTGAAACTAAAACAGCTTTGTAAATCAATTATACCCCGATTAAAAACAGTACAATTAGTGAATCATCAACACAGAAATGTATCCTTGTCGCCCCTCACCCTCTGCTGCAGCTCTGGCTAGCCCCTGCCCAGCCCTTCCTTTTAACAACGCTGAATATTTACCACCTCCTTCCCTCCTGTTCATCTGTCTCAGTAGAGACTTGGTTTATTTGGTTAGTTTTTTCACAGGACCCACAACGCTCTTTATTTCTCCACGTGGTTCTTTCTCTGAAGCCTTTAGATAATTAGCTAACTTGTACTTAGTGTTTCTTGAGGCCTCTACCTTTCTATTTTCTATACTGCAGGGTTCTACATCCTAAGTTCAGTTCAGTTCAGTCGCTCAGTCATGTCCGACTCTGCGACCCCATGAACCGCAGCACACCAGGCCCCCTGTCTATCACCAGCTCCCGGAGTTCACTCAGAATCATGTCCATGGAGTTGGTGATGCCATCCAGCCATCTCATCCTCTGTCATCCCCTTCTCCTCCTTCCCAGCATCAGGGTCTTTTCCTATGAGTCAGCTCTTCCCCTCAGGTGGCCAAAGTATTTGAGTTTCAGCTTCAACATCAGTCCTTCCAGTGAACACCGAGGACTGATCTCCTTTAGGATGGACTGGTTGGATCTCCTTGCAGTCCAAGGGACTCTCAAGAGTCTTCTCCGACACCACAGTTCTTCAGCGTTCAGCTTTCTTTATGGTCCAACTCACATCCATACATGACTGCTGGAAAAACCGTAGCCTTGACTAGATGAACCTTTGTTGGCAAAGTAATGTCTCTGCTTTTTAATATGCTGTCTACATCCTAGACTTTTAAAATATTTACTTTTATTTGTTTGTTTATTTGGCTGCACCGTCTTAGCTGTGACCCAGTTCCCTGACCAGGAATTGAACCCAGGCCCCCTGCACTGGGAGCGTGGAGTCTTAACCACTGCACCAGCGGTTGAAGTCCGTCTACATCCTAGGTTTGAATACTAGACCTTTTCTCCAAGCTCCTCTTTCCCTGAATCTCACCTGCCTTGCTGTGTGGTATCTTCACCATCCTAAGTACCTTCTAATTATCATTTAGGAATGTGTCCATCAATTGCCAAAGCTGTGAGTGTAACGTACTCGTCTGTTTCTCGCTGACATCTGATGTAATTGTCTGTCACGCGTGTTCTGCATGCTGGCTGACATTTGCTTTCTGCCCGGCGTCTGTACCTTCACGCGAGGGATGCTCTGACTCACAGGGCTTACCCCCACTTCCAGAACATCCATCTCTCATTCTATTCACGTGACGCATTTAGGTAATCTCTTCAGATCTATCTGAATCGTGTAGATTTTCCTCTCTTCAGCTGTTTGCCTATCCACTGAATTTTGTGTCAACAATTACAATTTCCATTTCAAGGGGGTCATTTTCCCCCATTTCTGCCAATTCATCACTACCTCTTGCTTGAAGTTCATTTTTTCATAATTTCAGTTTTGTTTTTAACATTTAACAAATGGTTACTTTTGTTCTGCAGTTGATGTCTTCACATGTCAAGTCCAGGTGGGGATAAAGCTATCGTGTGTTGCGTCCCTGCCGACTTATCTGTGGAGGTGTTTCCCTTGTGTGGTTGGTGATTTTCCGACGTGAGCTCCTTTCGGGGAGATTTTAATCCCCGATTGTGAGAGGATCATGGCGGTTACATGGAGAGTGACTTTCTCCAAAGAAGACTTCTGGAGACGTGGCTGGCCCAGATGCCCTCCTGACCCCTGTGCTGCCCTCGGCGGCCACCCCTGGGGGTCACTGCCCTGCTCTGTCCAGCCCAAGTTTCGACTCCCCCTTCCTTGGTAACTCTGGTTACTCCCTGAGCCTAAAAGGGAAGAGTAAAATGCACTCCCTGGTGGGGTGAGGCGGAGTTTCCCTGGAGCCATCTCGCTGCGCCGATGGGGCACGCCGTGGTGGGCACGGCTGTGCTGGCACCTGCCTTGCTGTCCGGCTTTGGTCACCAGGGTCTGAGCACCCCTGCGGCTGGTTTGCAGCAGCAGCGTCAGTGCCTTCATCCCCAGACCCTCTACCTGCCAGTCAGCCAGACCGCCACATGAGTCAGGGAGTGATGACCTTAGGACGCTGAGGACCTGCTCAGCACGGCGGTGTGGGGTCTTAGGACACGACAGTAAGTGACAGTGCTCTGTGATGCCTCCTGTCAGCAAAGACGACCTCTTGTGATTTTGGCCAGTTCTGCATCTATTTTGCATCATAAACGTGTATTATGTCTTCATGCATCAAATTGTAATTGGCTCCACCATTGTCTAAATTAACTAAATTCTAAATCAGGAGAATTAAGCTTTCATTTGAATAGCATGTCCTTCTGAGGATATCGATCCTGAAACTAATTCTTGCTGACTGTTCTTTTGGAAAAGTTATTATAATGCAATGATCAGGCTTTTTATTAAAAACAGGATGATGTAACATGTTAATGAGCTTATCCCCTCTTTGATTTAATCCCCTGGAGAAGGAAATGGCAACCCACTCCAGAATTCTTGCCTGGAAAAACCCAGGACAGAGGAGCCCGGTGGGCATGGTCCGTGGGGTCACAGAGAGGGGGACATGACTGAGGAACCAAATGACGATGATTTGACGGCGTGGTCGGCATCGTCTCCAGGGCCCAGTCCTCATCCTCAGCTGTGTGTGCAGAGGGTGCGAACCGCGCTTCTTCAGGGACAGTTTGAAATCCTAAGTCCTTCCTAATATTTTGAACAGGACTTTATTCGGAAACAGGGTCTCTACAAATGCAGCCGCGTTTAGATGAGACCAAGCGGATGTGGGTGGGCCTTAGCCTCGTGTCTGGGGTCCTAAGAAGAAGAGATTTGATGCTGACCCAGGGACACGCAGGGTGGAGCCCACGAGATGGAGGCAGAGATCAGAGTGCGTGTCTGTGAGCCGAGGAGCCCCCAGGGCCTCCGGGACCCCCAGGAGCTAAGAGGAGGGCAAAGAAGGCCCCCGGAGGCTGCCAAGGAAGCCCGGCCCTGTCGACACCTTGGCCTTGGGCTTCCAGCACGTGGGGTGCCTTGTTACCGCAGCCCCAGGAAACTCACAGGGGGCGGGACCCGGTACGCTCAGCTCCCTGTCGGCCGCCCGGCGAGGCTGTAATTAGGACGGTCAGAGCGATTCCAGTCCTGACCCCAGACGACACCACGGCCGTTCATGCTTCTGCGGCTTTGATGTTCATAGACGAACCGTGTCTCTGGGGAGAAGCCGGCTTCCTGGGGCGGAGGAGGCTGGGCCCAGCGTCGCCGCATCCTGACTGGCCACGTGGCCCGGCCGCTGCCTCCCTGCACCCGCTCTCTGAGCCGGAGCAGGTTGGAGGCAGTGGGGCTGCATCTCCAGCTTGTCTGTGAGCATCAGGTTAGACAGTGACGCCGTTGCCGTGCAGCTTTGGGCAACAATGAGCAAACATCTGAGCTTTGCCTTTAGGGTCATAAACCCAGGCTGGACTCTATGATTGTGGCAACAGTGACAGCCACACCCCACTTTGGGGTGTTGACATGAGGTTTGGGGAGAATCCGTCTGAACCAGGAGGGCGGCGCACCCCCAGAGTGGGCGGCAGCTCTGAGCCAGGGGCCCCGATCTCAGGGGGGATCACGGCCTGTCGGGAGGGTCAAGGTGCCGAAAGCCGAGGCTTGGGTGGCGAGCAGGACCCTGGGCGGGAGGAGGGGGACTCTGTTCTCTGAGCCAGGGGTGGGCCCTGGGAGGGGCCCGACCTCATCCTTGTGTGATAAAGCCCCTTGGGGGCACTTCTCTGCCTCGCCCACAGCCGACCCCGACAAGGGTGGCCTGGAGCAGCTCTGGATAAAGGCTTTCAGGGAAAGCTCTGGAATGAGGTCCTTCGGAATGAGGTCCTACTGGCTGGCAGATTCCTGAGCCGTGGGAGGAAGGCCAGCTGACAGCTGGGGTGCCCCTGTGCAGGGCAGGGGCCTCTCAGGGGCCGCTTGCTCCGGGGAGCTTTTACGAGGCGCGTTCGTTACAGAGTTAGACACAGAGTGCGGAACTTCTCCACGTGGCTGGGGAGCCTGGCCGCTTCTGAGCTCCTGGGATGAAGCTAAGGGCGAGTTCTTGAAGATCAGTGTGCTCTGTCTTTCTCCTCCAACCCTCCCCTGCCTACACGAGCGTGCACACACGCATATCCACGCGCGAGCGAGCGCACACGCGCACGCTGAAGGCAGTAGCACACAGGGTCTCCGGGGACGTGTCGCATTCTAAACCCGCCTGGACGGACTGCGACTTGGTGCTGAGGTCTGTTTGCAGGTCCCTCCGATACTTTGGCCACCTGATGCGAAGAGCTGACTCATTGGAAAAGACCCTGATGCTGGGAAAGCTTGAGGGCAGGAGGAGAAGGGGACGACAGGGGATGAGATGGCTGGATGGCATCACCGACTCAGTGGACATGGATTTGGGTGAACTCTGGGAGTTGGTGATGGACAGGGAGGCCTGGCGTGCTGCGGTTCATGGGATCGCAAAGAGTCCAACACGCCTGAGTGACTGAACTGGACTGAACTGGGTGAGTAGGAATGTCGGGGGTGGGAAGAGGTGGCTCTTCAAGGGGGGTGTTTAGGACGAGCTGCCCTCCTGATGCTGAGTGGGTAGCCTCCCTGTGGGACCCGGGGTGGTTTGCTGCAAAGTGACGAGTCTAAAGCTAGCTCTTGCCTGGAGCCCTCAGTGCTCCTGGGGCAAGAGCAGAGTTTGTACAAAAGCCACGCTGCTCAGACAGGCAGATGCTTGTGTCCCCAGATGCTGACCCGTCATTACTTACAGCAATGCCTGGACATTACCACCACACCTCACAGCTTCGCTGACCTTCCCACGCAGCTTCCTCTCAACCCGAACCCTGCTCCCATGGGCGCAAAGGCTGTATTTTCAAGGCTTTGTGGGTCTTGCTGTGACGCCTCTGCTGACCCGCCGCACGGCGCCCCGACAAGGCAGCACTTAGCATCTTGTGCAGGCACGGGGATGCATGGTCCCTCCAGACCCCGGGGCCCGTTTAGCATCCTGGGCTCCACCTGCCCCGGGGAACCACCCGCCCAGGACGTGCAGGGCGGCCAGGGCCCAGGGGCCGTTTCCCAACAGAGCTGGCTCCTCGCGAGCGGGAGCGAGCAGAGGCAGCACTCTGGCTGTGACGGGAGGCGGCTGCTGGTGGCCTGGCGTGGCCCCGTGTGTGGGTCCAGCGCCGGCCTCAGCCCAGGGCCCGCCCCGTGCCAGCCTCGCCCGTCCTCAGGGCCTCGGCCGCCACCCTGCTGCCAGCCCCCGGGGCCAGGGCTCAGCACCCGTGGCTCTCGCAGCCACGCGGGAACACAGGTGCCCTCACGGCCACGCTGCAGCTTCATGGACCATTAACGATTCGCTAATATTGTTTTAGTTTGCAAATTAGTGCAGCTCTGTGGGTGCGGGGAGGGTCCGTGGCTGCCATCAATCATCCAGGAGCACCTCAAGCATGAGATCAAAGCGGTTTCCAGGCTTTGAGGCTCAACAGCAATTACTGTGACCCAGGCGGGAGGGAGGCTGCAGAAGGCTTTCCACGGTTCTGCTGACTCCATTCCTGACTCGGGAGTGAAACACACAAGGATTGCAGGTGAGGGTGCTTGAGCCCCTCAGTCCTGAGAAACACAGCCGTCGGAGCAGACCCCCATGATGGCGCTGCTCCAGGGGCGGGGACAGGGAGCCCCGAGGACCCCCAGGCCCCTCATCGGAGCAGAGCCCATGATGGCGCTCCTCCTGGGGGTGGGGGGGGACAGGAAGCCCCGAGGACCCCCAGGCCCCTCATCAGAGCAGAGCCCCATGATGGTGCTGCTCCTGGGGGGGCAGGGGGACAGGGAGCCCTGAGGACCCCCAGACCCCTCATCGGAGCAGAGCCCCATGATGGTGCTGCTCTCGAGGGGGGTGGACCAGGAGCCCTGAGGACCCCTCAGCTCCCGGCTCCAGGTACCAGCTGAGGCACTGGGTTTGCTGAGGAGTCAGACAGCTCTCCCTAGGGACCACATTGTCCCCATTCTTCCCAGCCTGAAGCACCAGCTTGTCTTGCTGTTACATGTTTAGACGAGGTGCTCATGAAAGCCTCAACAATTCTGTGATGTTTTAGTTTGGAAGGTGGTTCAGAGACGTGTTGGGGGCAGGTGCAGGCCTGAACGCGGATCGGATGCATCTGAGCACGTCCCTGTTACTGTTGTTGCTGTCAAACCTCCCGTAAAGACTGTAACACCCGCCCACCAGGAGGACTCCGGAGGACTGGTGGAGGCCGGGCGGCCGAGCCTGACGCCTCTCAGCTGTTCCTCACACAGCCGGCAAATATTAGCTCACTCGGGCCTCTTGGGCACCCCGTGAAGCCGGTCTTCCAGCTAAGCTGAGCTGCGTTCCCCACAATCTGTGTGTTCGGGTCCTGCCCCGGACCGTGGAGTGTGTGTGTGTCCCGATCCCTGCCTCCTATAGGACCAGGGTCCCAGCCCGGGGACCTCACTTGACCTAACAGCCTCCGAAAGGACCCTGGGTCTCACTCTGTTGCGTTAGGACTCCGATTTATGACTTGTGGGGGGACACAGTCCACCCGTGCCAGGGAGAGCTGCTAAGATCAGAGCAAGCGGCCAAACCCGAGGAAACTGGGAGTGGCCCGTCGGTTAAGGAGGAGTGAGTTTCGCGGGAAGGCGGAGTAAGATGCACATGGTTTGATGCCTTCAGGAGAACCTTACCGACACAGTCCCCTCAAAAATCCCTAAAGGCAAAAACTAATTAGCAAAATTGACGTGGTGGAAAAACTATTAATCATACCCTTTTAAAAAATGTAAAATGTGACCCCAATGAAAGTATTTCGATAAAATCAAATGAAGTATGTGGGGAGCACCTTATCTGCCCAAGTACTGACATTTGAAGAAAGAATTAAATTGGTTCAATAGAATTTCGAAAACTGGGATTCAAGGGATGCTTGTCAGAGCTGGCGTAATTTCGATGAAAATCTTTGTATTAAAATATCTTTTTGGGCGAAGCTGCTGGTTCCGGGGCTGTGGTGGCGATGGCTGGCCGGACAAGCTCGGACATGGTAGCACACTCACCAGAGAAGGTGGTGGCTTGGGTAAGAGTGGCGAACAAAGGCTAAAATTAGAGGGGAGATTTAAACTTCGTTATTTAAGCGGTATTTGAAAATAATTTCAGACTTAAAAATGCAAAAAGAGAAAAATAAGAGTATATATAAAATTTTTAACAGAAAAACATTGAGGAAAATAGGGAATCATAAAAAAATCTTAAATAAGCAAAAAAGAGTAAATAATTATGCTATAGAGAAGACACATAGAAAGCAAATAATAAAAGTATTCCACTAAAAACATTACCAGTATTTACATTATTTGCAAATGGTATAAAGAAAGCAATTAAGAGAATAAGTCAGGTTGTATTAAAACAACTACTGTTTACAAGGGATGTATGTTAAATAAGCATAGAGGAAATTTGAGAGTTGATATTATTGAGGGCAGGAGAAGAAGGGGACGACAGAGGATGAGATGGTTGGATGGCATCCCTGACTCAATGGACATGAGTTTGAGCAAGCTCCGGGAGTTAGTGATGGACAGGGAGGCCTGGCGTGCTGCAGTCCATGGGGACACAAAGAGTTGGTCACGACTGAGCGACTGAACTGAACTGAATACCAATAAAAATAGACATATATCACATTAGCCCAGACCAAAGGAAAACAGAGGCTTTGCAAATATTGGACTGACTAGACTTTGAGGGTGAACGTATTTTTAGAGAGAAAAAGAACTTTTCTCTATGATCAAAGGGCCAATTCGACAGGAAGTATGACAATTATACATTTTTAAGCACTTACAAGCTTGTAAATTGGCAGAGAAGAGTAAACAAATTACATTTATGCATGGAGATTTTCTCACTCCTCTGTCAGTAAGTCCTAGATGGAGGAAAAAATGGAAGGATACAGACAAGCTGAGCATGATTCGCCCGTGTCGGCTAACAGACTTACAAAACGCGGTGCCAAGTAACGCAGAATCTGTGTTCCTCTCCTGGCCAAGCGGGAGCTGCACGGCTGGTCACAAAGCGTGTGAATGCCGTGTAAATGCCGCGCGTGTGTGTGTTGTTCAGTCGCGTCCGACTCTTTGTGACCCCGTGGACTGCAGCCCGCCAGGCTCCTCTGTCCATGGGATTCTCCAGGCAAGCATCCTGGAGTGGGTGGCCATTCCGTCCTCCAGGGGGTATTCACAATCCAGGGATAAATGCTGTGGTTAATAGTAAAAAGCATTTTGAATTAATTTAGTTTTAATTCAATTTTTGTATTTTTTTTTAAGGAAAGAAGTTTATAAACTAGTTTTACAATGAAAGGGAAACAGTATCATCATACCTAAGCTTTTTGTTAAACAAAATTTAAAATGTTCAAATCAGGAAGTGTTTAAATTCTTTCAGAGTCAAACAACAACAACAACAGGCTGCACAGCCTCTGTGATACAGGCGGCCCTGGCGCACGGGTCCCGTGTCCCAGGCGCCTTGAGCCTGGAGAGGTGTTTCAAGTCTGAGGCGCAGAGGCACTCAAGGGCAGATGGGGGTCAAAAACTAGAATTCAGGTCACATTCTCAGATCAGCGGGGACGTAAATGGGAAATCAATACCAGGAAATCAGAAATTCCACACAGCGCCTGAACATTAAGCAAACCCTTTTCTATAGCTCGTGGGTGAAAGGAGTCATGAAGGAAGCCTCAGGACGTCTTGCGTGTCTGAGGCGACACCGAGGACGCAGTGTCCTTTGCAGGGTTCCCAGCCCCTCTGCAGGCTCTCCTCCGCTGGGGAGGTCAGGAAGGTCTGTGGCCTGGGCCCCCCACCCCCGCGCTGTTCCCTGCCCTCTCCCCTCGCCGCGCAGGGTCTTCCCTGGTTGGGGCCCCCTGCGGCAGGTCGGCAGGCACCCAGGCGTCCGTCTGCCCCCTGCGCTGTTCGTGCCTCGGGTCTCAGTGATTGGCGCGTGCTGTGGCTCTCGCCCTTTGCATGTTCTGTTTCAGGAAGAGCTGCCTTTCTGTACATTTAGCCAGGAACAAAGGTTGCTATGTCTTTCTCCTATTATCCCTGTAGTCCACTTACTTGTAAGGCCCGCATCTCTCCAACCCGGGCTGAGACCCCATCCCCTGTCTGCTGGACCACAAAGGTCTCCTAGGAACCCCAAGCCCTTCCTCATGTCCTGTCCCAGCGTCCACACCACAACCAGAGTGGTGTTTGTAAAGAGAAGTGGATCCTGCTGTGCCCCCGCGGCTTCTCCATGTCCTTGGGACAAAACCCACACACGTCCCCGTGACCTTTGAGGCCAGGTGGTCCAGCCCCTGCCCCCCGGCCCCACCTCCTTCAGTTCCTGCCTCCATGGGGGAGCCGCCTGTGCTGTGGCTCCAGACACACCAGGCTCCTCCACGGCTGGGGCCACCTAGATGTCTCCTCCCAAGACCTCCCTGACCAGTGACCCCTGCTTAGAGTTCACGAAACTTTTAACATTTCAGGTTGACACCTTCCACGAGTTTTGGAAGATTCCTGGGCGTCTTCTGTGTAAGTTTTCAGCTCTGATCTCTGCTCCTCTCCTCCTGAGACTCCACTCACACACAAGGTGGCCCTTAGGTCCTTCCAGTGTTTCCTGAGTATTTCCACCCTTGTTTCGGCGAGGTCATCTTCTCAGGCCTTTAGGATTGAAGGATCATCGGGAGGTCTGAGTACGTGCGTGGAGGCGTGTAAACACACCGCCTGGCGGGGCAGCGGCTGTCACGGACGGTGTTGCCGCCTTCACGGCCCTGCCCGTCTCTGTACGCTATAAGCCTCACCCCATCCAAGCCCCGTTGTCTCTCCTTCCCCCCGCCCACCCTGACCCTGAGCGCAGACTTTATTTGGGCTCCCCACAGCTAACCACCCATCCCCACGCCGGGGGTGTAGGTGGTCTAGATGTCACACCTGGAGATGACAGGTTGGAGATGCAGCCCAGAAGCTCCCTGTCCAGGGCCCGGGTTCATCCACGGTCTCCTCCTCAGGGAAGTGGAGACAGGCGGAGCATCTACCTCGGGGATGGAGGAGCTGAAACATGGGGAGGACCCAAAGCAGCACCTGGCAGGTAACAACCAGGATGCGGCGCCAGCTGCCGTCACGATTGCAGTTCACCACAGGCTGTTGTGACCGGTGGCGCTCGGGGCAGGTGGCGCCTTACAGGGCCAAGCATGGTGTCAGAGGCACAGCGAGGGCCCTTAGACAATGAGTATAAATCCCATTATTCACTACTTTTGGTAAAGTTGTATATAATTGGTATTCAAGATAATACATCTCCTATCTCCTGATTAAAAACCCTTGGGGGCTTTGCTGGTGGTCCAGGGGTTAAGAATCGGCCTGCCAATGCAGGGGACACGAGTTTGTTCCCTTGCGGGAAAAGAAGATTCCACACACTTCAGGGCCACTGAGCCCACAGCGCAGCTGGGACGTGACACAGACGAATGAATGAAAAACGTTTGCGATTACGACTCCCACACCTGGACCGAGCACTCAGATGGGTTGTGATGCCTGGACTTGCATCTGTCAGCGGTCCAGGGGGACCTTGTGGAGACTAAGCCTCTTTGAACAGAGACCCGCCCCCCAACTCCCAGAGGCCCAGACTCCAACCAGGAGTGGTCGTGGGCAGCTTGGAGCCACACGTACCCTCGCCTGGGGACTTGCTCAGAATGTGCTGTGTCCGGGGTGTTCACAGTCCAGACATTTCCACACCAGGAAGCAAAGCCCAGTTACTGCTCTAAAGTCATCTTCTTGCAACATGTAATGAGGGCGTTCTCCCTGTGGAACATTGGAAACGCACACGAATAGAAAGATGCGAATTGCCGTCATCCACGGTTCTCTCCCCTGCAGAAAAATCGTGGCTAAATGATCTCAATCATTCTTCACTCACGTATTTTCCATCAATGAGGGTATAATGTACATGAGGTTTTAAACCTTCTCTTCATCTTAAAACATTTAATGCTCCCCTTGAACTTCACATGTATCTCAACCCAACATCCAAACAACACGGACACGTCCCACTCTGATCACACCACCCCTGTCTCACTGGCTCCCACCGGGCCCCTACTCACCGCCTCCTTGACTGTTTGCCAGGCCCCATGTCCTGGACACTGATGCCCCTCTCAGCGCTGGGGTTCTGGGCCGGGAAGCAGCATTGAGCCAGGTCAGAGCCCGGGGCCCTGGGGGTCCTGCACGGCCAGCCAAGCTCTCTCCTGGGCTCTGCCTCCCTGGGAAGCCGCCCCGCTGGAGCAGGGCCTGGCCATCACAGGTGGCAGAGGTCAGACCCACCCGGCTGACCCACTGACGTGCAGCAGCCACAGGTCTTCAGGGGGCCAGCTTGTGCCAGAGAGATGGTGGCGGGGCGGCCACTCGCCGGTATGTGGCCCTGGGTTCGTGGGGCTTCGACTTCTCGGCCTCCTCGCTTGTGAAATCTGCAGGAAGTAGCCACCAGTTATCAGACTGTTGCGAGGTGTGAGTGAGTGAGTAATGTCAAGTGTAGAAAGCACTGCTGGCAGAAAAATTCAGTGCTGCGCGACATCAGCCGTCGCCCTTACAGCCTGCACAAGTCTCCATCCTGACCGTGTTTGATTCTCCACCGTTTCCAGCTCGGGCGCAGGGGTCGGTCACTGGACGTGTCCTGCTCACCTAGAAGACCACCTGTGCACAGCTGCTTGCAGCCCCGTCTCAGGGGAAATCGTGGATCTGGGGGCTGGGGGTCGTGACGGCCAGCTGTGACCCAGGCCCGCGGGTGCTCAGTCCCCACGTGTCTTTCTGGTTCTGCGTCTATATGGAGCCACAGCCCTCCTGGCGCTTCCGGTCCTCCAGCCCCCCACCTCTGCTTCCATCACGGTGCGTTTCCTAATCACTGTCCCGGGACCCCGTGGCGGGAGGCAGGCTCTCACACTCAGACTGGTGGGGAGTCCTGGAAGGCCCAGGGCTGCTAGGACCACGTCGAGATCGAGGTAATGACCGTGCCAACAGTAACTCACAATTAGTGCGAAAAATGCACAGCGCGGTGTCGGCATCCAGAAGATTTTAAGTAAGCCTGGGGTGAGAGATCGCTCCTCTGGGCTCTGTGTCGAGCGTCTTTCAAACCCCTTAGAAAACCGCACACGACAATTCCCGGGGAGGGGGGCGGGCGTGAGTGAGGCTGGGTGAGCGCTCCGCTAGGCTCCTCTGGCTCTGCTTCGAGCTGCCTGGAGTTGAGGTCCAACCAGGGTTGTGCCCACACGGGCAGCTTGGGCACCGCCCTCTCATCACGGTCCTACTCTGCTGGAGGTCGAGAGTCCCTCACTGCGAGCTCCCGGTCCTCACAGGTCCCCAGCCGGTTTGGGAAGGACGTGTGTTTAAGGCAGGAACGCCTCATGAACTCTTGATAGGGATGGAAGGTGGGAAAGCAAGGTCTCGCCAGGAGAGCGGGGCCGGGCATCCATGAAACCAGAGCTGAGTGCCGTCCACGGGCAGCACGGGACCCTCTGCCGGAGGCTCCGCTACTGACGAGGGGCCGCCTCTGACATTCGATTGAAAAGTACAGCCAGCTGCGTTTGTCGCCAGGCCCCGTGTGTGTGGAAAGTGGGGTCCATTTCCATTCCAGCCTCAGCATCGAGGTCTCCGGGACCCTGGGGGTCGGGGGGTCGGGGGTCTGGAGTGAAGGTGCCTGTGAGCAGGAATCCCCCTTCACTTCTAAGGCGCTTCCGGATCCAGAGCCCCTCAAAGTCCATCGCTGGTCCCCCAAGACCAGTGACCCCAGAGCCGGGACAGAGGGGCAGGACAGAGGGGAGACACTGGACACCAGCTAGAGCTGGGTGGACAAGAGGGGCTGTGCTCTGAATTCAGAGACTAAATTTCCTCCTCTAAATAAAGATACTATGGTGCTCATTGTAATTCTGACAAATCCACTTCAGTTTCCGAGGGTCTCCTGCAGGACGACACACTGATACAGAGGACAGGATGTTCTGGACCCTGGGAGGACCAGGTCTGGGTCCTGTGTCTGTCATAGCAGAAGCTCAGGCAGGGAGGCCCCCCACTGGCCTCAGCGTCCCCGTCTGTAGAATGAGGCGCTCATGCTGGGGACCCTGCAAAGGCCCCTGTGGTCACCCCCAAGGGGTCTGAGCCCCGAAGTGCTGCTCCGAGGCCAACATGTAGGAGAATGTGATGGTCGCTCAGCGCAGACACCCCGCCCCCGTTAGGGCTCTGTGACTGGACGGTCCCGGAGGAGTGAGGTTACCACACATCGATGTATTTATACCCCTTTGTATCTGAGCAACAGAACGCAACCATCAATCAAAAAAGTAATCATCCATTTCTGTTTCTTCCCATTAAAAGGTGCATTTCTCATCTGCCTGACAAAATGAGCTACGAGCTCCATTTCCAAACTTCAGCTTCTGTTAGGTGTTCATCTGGGAGCATCCGTGCTGCCAAGGGTGGTGGGGGAGGGGCGCGATGGCCACACAGCTGCACCCAGACGCACCGTCACTCACCTCACGATCTGCTAAGATTAGTACACGTGGCTCCCCTGGGAGTGCTGGGCCTTTGGAGGACGATTTAACTGACTCCAGAGGAGAGTCTTTTCCTGTTGTTCTCGTCATACGACTAACGTTTTCTGTTGCCTTTACAGGACCAAATAGAAAAAAAAAAAAGGTAAAAAATATGAGTCGTATTATAGATTTGCAGGTTGTGAATATTTTAGTTGAATTCATCAAAATTTCAGGTGGGAGGCTGCTGACTCTGCCGTATGAAGTGTTCACCTGTGGGGCTGACGCTCGATTCATGAGAAAAAGGAACAAGATTGTTTCTGGAGCTGGGCGATAGGAATCCGATTTAACTGTTATTTCCTCTCTCTCTCTGCATTATTTATAGGAAACTGAGGGCCAGCACGGAGCTCCAGGAAAGTCCATTTTGAACAAAGTTTGAGAATGTTCGTGACCGTGGTAGACTTGGCTTTGAAGGCATCTTGTTACCCGGGGAATAAAACGGGTCGGTAGCACACAGGGTGCAGCTGGCAGGGACGTGGCTGCATCGACGTCTGGGAGGTGGCCCTGCCCTTTCCGGCACACGCCCCTTAGAGGTGCCCTCAGCCCCAGAGCCCGAGAGGCCGCACTTCTGCTGCGGGCGCCAGCTCGGGGCCACCGCCCGCCTGCTGCAGGGGCCCCTAGGCACCAGTGGTTCCGCTTCTCCTGCTGGTCTGCGACGGCCCCGCAGTCACACACGGCCCCACTCCCCGAGTCTCCGTCCACTCCTCCTGCAGCCCTGCTCCTCCGACCTCCTGGGACGGAGACACAGCTGCCTCCCCCACGAATCCTGTCTCCAGCGTGGGCGCCAGCTTTCCCTTCTTTGTGCTTTGGCGCCTTGCTGTTTGGGGCTTCCCGGGTGGCTCAGGAGTGAAGAATCTGTCTGCAGCTCAGAAGACCTGGGTTTGATCCCTGGGTTGGAAAGACCCCCTGGAGGAGGGCATGGTTACTGACTCCAGGATTCTTGCCTGGAGCACCCCATGGACAGAGGAGCCTGGTGGGCTACAGTCCATGGGGTTGCAAATAGTCGGACATGACTGAGCGACTAAGCGCAGCACCCTGTGGTTTGTTCTCCCTAAAGCAGCGCCCCAGGGCCTGAGGCACTGGGCGTGAGCCTTGTGTGCACGTGTGCGCCTGTACGTGTCTGTGTGTTCTCGAGGGTTTCCAGGGTTCATGGTCCACACCTTCTGCTTTTGCTGCTCTTCTTGACACCTTGGCAGCAGAGGTGTGTGTTTTAAAGTGCGTCCCGTGGACTCAGGGGTCCTTGAGGCTTCATCACTCTTGTTCTCCCATGAGAAGCACCCATGGTGTTCTCAGAAGCTCTGTGAGGTGTGACGTCACGGCACACTGGATGCAGAAGCAGCTGTGCGTGTCCTGAAATCCAGGAAGCTAGGCGTCGGAGAGAGGGGCGAACCGAGCCCGAGGCGCCTCTCTGAAGGCTAAAGGCTAAAGGCAGTCTTTGTCCAGTAAAATAGGTTGTCTGCACCAAGCTTTAGTGCACGTAGAGCTGCTGCTTTGAAACAAAGTCATGCAGACACGTTCAGCTTCCTGCTTCAGTTTCCAATAAGCATCGATAGACACAGTCCTTCTCAAGAAGCTCCGTGCTGCTGGCCGTGAGGTTCAGGTGCGTCAGGTGTCCCGAGACCGGAACCTTTCACAGCCAGCGCTCCACACAGCACGTCCCGGAGTCTTCCTGGACTCCACGTGGGCAGACAGCCTGTGAGTTTCCTCACGTGACTGAAATGTCATCGCCGGACATTCATGTCCCTTGTGTGCCGGGACACACTGGTCTTCAAGCACGTGCAGCACCTAATGGGCAAACAGAGCACCGTTCAGTCGCTCCGCTGCCGACGAGGGCCTGCGGTTCATCCAGGCCACGCGCCCCTCCCCTGCTCCGGGCTCCCGCCCGCACCCCAGGGCATGTGCAGGGTGAGCGCGATGGTGGAGGGCTGTGCGCTCGTGCTCCCCGGCGCGGGGCTGCCTGCTGGTCCCCCGCAGCACCTGTGCCCGTGCGTCCTGCCTGCTGAGGCTGGGCCGTGGAGGGCCACCCGTGTCCCGCGCAGGGAGCTGGCCCCTGTCCTCACGGGGAAGGCTCGGGGCTTGCAGTGGCCAGTGTGCCGGGGAGTCGACCTCGTCTGGGGCACCTGCTGGGGATGGGCTGCTGCTGGCGGAACTGGCTTAAGCTTCACGTTTGTGGCGCGTGAGGAGGAGGGCAGCCAGGGCAGCGGACGGGCGACAGGGGACACTTGGTCACTGTCTCCTGCCCATCCCGGCTCTGTGGCCTTTCTCTGCGCTTCCTCCCCCTGCCGCCCTCCCCGCGCTGCTTCTGGCACTGGGACTTGGCTTTCTTTTTTTTGTGTGAGTTGCTTCTGGACGTTTATTTTGAATGAACGAGAGTGTTATATAAATATGCTTTAAATGCTGAGTAGACTTGTCCAATACTTTGGCCACCTGATGCAAAGAGCTGACTCATTGGAAAAGATCCCGATGCTGGGAACAATTGAGGGCAGGAGGAGAAGGGGACGACAGAGGATGACATGGTTGGATGGTGTCACCGACTCGATGGACATGAGTTTGGGTGGACTCCGGGAGCTGGGGATAGACAGGGAGGCCTGGCGTGCTGTGGTCCATGGGGTTGCAAAGAGTCGGACACGACTGAGCGACTGAACTGAACTGAAGACTTACAGTATTAAAGTAAAAAATTTCATTGAGCTGTGGTCGATTTGCAATGTTGTATTGATTTCAGGTGTAGATCAAAGTGGCTTAGTTATATATATATATATATATATTCTTTTTTGCAACATTCTCTTCCATTATAGGTTATCACAGGATGATGTGTGTAGCTCCCTGTGCCACATAGTAGGACCTTTTTGGTTATCTATTTTATATATGAAAGTAAAACGTTAGTTGCTCAGTCGTGTCCGACTCTTTGCGACCCTATGGATTGCAGCCCACCAGGCTCCTCTGTCCATGGGGTTCTCCAGGCAAGAACCCTGGAGTGGGTCGCCATTCTCTTCCCTAGGGGACCTTCCCGACCCAGGGATTGAAACTGCCTGTCTCCTGCGTCACCACCGAGCCACCTGGGAAGCCATATGTTATGAGCATATCACACGACGTTTGTCTTCAGAGTTAGCTTTCTCGGTTTAGAGCTTAGCCATGGCTTTGCCTTTTGGCTTGTGTCTCCCACGACTGCTTTGCATCTGGAGCAGGGGGAGAGTCATGCTCCCTGACAGTGTCCCCTTTCACCTCCGTCCCTGGGGCCGCTGTGCCCACTCCCTGGGGGACTGGAGTTCAGTTTGCCTGGTGATGACCAGGAATTTGATATCTTCATCTGCTGCAAATTATTTTTTAGTTTAGACAATAGGTTATTTAAAATATAAGGAAAACATGATGCTTTGGGAGATTTTCAAGGACCCTGTTTTCATTTCAACTGCAGAGGTTTTCACTTTGATATTGAATATTCCGGGTATTTCCTACATTTTCTCAGCTATAAATGCAACCATAAATCAGTCAAATGTTCAATTTTCCTGCTCTGCACAAAGAATTTCAAAAAAGTTCTCTTTGAATTTGAGGGATAGCTGAGTTAATAAATGTTAAAATATATTTCTGAAGTCACACAAAATGAAGAATTCCAACAGTCTCCAATTCAGACTGTAACATCCAACACTGAAGAACCAGAGGGACACAGATATTTGTTCATACGAATGTGAGGATGCAGTGACCTTAAACCTGCAGCCGGCCGGGTAAAGCCTGCCTGCGGCACTCTTGACTTGGATGGCTGAATGTTTTATAGATGCCACTACAAGTTCAATTAAAATAATGTGCCTGTTGCCAGACAAACTGCCCACAGAACACCCGCGCTTGGCATCTGGCCCCGGCTGTCGGACACAGGGGCTCCTTCAAGGCTCATCTCACAGCAGAGCAGCCCTGGAGGGTGACGGGCATGGTCGCTGGCCCTCTGAGCAGACAGAGGCTCTCCTAGCACGTGGGTGTCAGTGAGGATAAGCGCTGACTGTACCCAGATTCCCTGCTCCTGGAGAACCCTACAGAAAGATGGGCAGTCCACACCCTGAAAAGGAGACAGGCACGCGGACAAGAAGCACAGGGGAGACGCTTGACCTTGTGCATGGCCCGAGTCTGGTGACAGCCTTGGGGACATTCTCCTGGCCTCCCATTCCTGCTGACCACTGCGGGCTTCTGTAAAACTGATTAAAAGTTACATAGATAATATTTTGTGATGAGGACACAAAACATCACATTGAAACAAGGTTTGTAAGAACCGTGTAACATTAAGTCATCTGTTATTAGACGTTGGTGACCTCGTGATGAGCTCTTCCTTTATATACCATCAGGACGAGGCCCGTCGCCCGTGTCCCCAGGGGCCTCTGTGACGAGTTGCTTGGGTGAGCTCATAGAGGCTGAGATCCTGCTGCTCTCTGGTGTGTTCATGGAGTGGGAACCCGTCTCCCACTTCCTTCCAGCACTAAAGCACTTTATAGGATGACCTGCATCTCTGGTCGTCCCGGGCAGACCACGGGCCTGGCAGCGCAAGGTGAAGGCCTTTTTTCCATGTTTAGGTGCCGAGTCCATGTATTTTCTGGATTTTGCATGTTATAAAATAAATCACTCTCTTGATGTCAGCTCAGTAGAATTCGACTTTGACCACTTCTTTCTTCCTCCATCTCCCCCTCCCTTTCTTTCTTTCTTTTTTTCTCCCCTTTGCTCAACAGGGGAAAGCCAGCCAATGTTCCTGGGGGTGGGGCAGAGAGGAGGCGGGAGATCCCGAGGCCATGCCAGGTCCCTGTGGGGCAGAGGGGTTCTGCCTGAACCTAGTCACACCCCGTGGTCCTGTCCACAGGGCCCTGCTTTGCATCTCAGTGGCCGAGGATTCTCAGGGAGGTGGAGGTGTGCGCTCCGTGTGCAGTGCGGTCCCCGCCCCTGCAATGGTGACGTAACGAGGGGCTCTGGCATCCTGGGCCTTGACATCCTGAAGCGTTCTTCTTAACTCTTTTGAATTAAAAAAATGCTTCTCCCTGCTTTTTCCTTCTTTTTTGTCTCCATGCTGTTTCGTGGATTTTCTGTCTTCTGCACTTCCAGCTACTGTCCTTTATGTGACTCAGAATTCTGTTTATTTGAAAGTGTCTTGTTCTCGAATTCTTCTCGTGTCCATCCTTAGTAAAGCAAACATGCCCTTGCGCTGGCGTCTCTGCAGTGGCCAGGCGGTGTGGTTGCTGCGCAGCACCGTCCACAGGGCCAGGCGGTTCGTGCCTTGTTCTGACCTCCCCTGCCATGTGCTGGAGTCGCAGGTAAAATCTAGCCTTTTGTACTCGACTGTTCCAAGTCTGCGTAACTGGCCTTTGCTTTTGTTTCAGGAATGATTTCTGACAGTCGTGTCGGCTTTGTGTCTGTTACCGAAGCACGTGGATGCCCTCTGTGGCCGGATGCTCAGTGAGGGGTGGGGCCTGTGGTGACCTCTTCCAGACCACTGCCCTCTTCTTGGCTTTGCCTGGAGCTGGTGACCAGCACGAGGTGGACTGCAGGAATAACTCTTGAGACATGTATCTGTCACATGATGCACTCACTGAACAGTGTGAGACACGGGGTAGAGGACCCGCGTCCGCCCTCACTGACACGTGTGAGACACGGGGTGGAGGACCCACGTCCGCCCTCACTGACGCGTGTGAGACACGGGGTGGAGGACCCACGTCCGCCCTCACTGACGCGTGTGAGACACGGGGTGGAGGACCCACGTCCGCCCTCACTGACGCGTGTGAGACACGGGGTGGAGGACCCACGTCCGCCCTCACTGACGCGTGTGAGACACGGGGTGGAGGACCCACGTCCGCCCTCACTGACGCGTGTGAGACACGGGGTGGAGGACCCACGTCCGCCCTCACTGATGCGTGTGAGACACGGGGTGGAGGACCCGCGTCCGCCCTCACTGACGCGTGTGAGACACGGGGTGGAGGACCCACGGGGGATGTCAGGGATGACAGTGGGCAAGTACACCACAGGATAAGCCTGGGGAGCATGGCGCTATGCGGGAGGGCCCGTCACCCAGGACAGGGCCTGATATGCAGCCCACGGGTGAATCTCAAACACACGTGACGTACAGCAAAGGAGCAGGACAAAAATATTAATATGCGCACAGTGTGTTCCCGCTGGGATAAATCCACATACAGGCAAACTAGTCGATGGTGACAGAAAACAGCTCCTACTGGGGGTGGGAGAGAGGAAACGTGAGAAGGGCGGAGGCACTGTGTGGGTGACGGTCACACCAGAGAATGCAACGGCTAAAACTCGTCAAACTGAAGAGTTAAGATTTTGCAATCTTGTGTGTCGATTATATCTTAATCAGAAAAAACAAAAATTAATATAATCCACCACATTACTAGAAAAAGCCCAGACAAAAAGGTCACCTCAATATGTGCAAATGAGAGATTTGAAAAACATCAATATTTGTTCATTATAAAAACTCTTAGCAAAGTGGAAATTGATTGAACTTCCTTAATCTGCTAAAGAAACAACTTAATGCTGAAAAAGTGAGGTCTTTTACCTGAATTGGGGATGAGGAAGGTATGCTTATGCCACTGTTCTTAACACAGAACTGGAGGTTTTTCAATGTTACAGTTGGGCAAAGGGAAAAAATGAAAGTCTGAGAATCTCAGTATAAGAAATCAAAGTTTCTTGAATACAACATAATTGATCATGCAAAACTTTGGAAAGGTCAGAGAATTATTATCAGAATTAATAAGCTACATTTATCATGGTTGCTGAGACAAAGTAAATATCAAGTTTGTTTTTACATAAAAGCCAACAATTAGAGATGGAATTTTAAAAGAGGTTATATAAATATGATCAAAAATATTAAACACAGAGGAATAAAATTAATGAGGAGTATGCATGACCTCAGAAGAAAAAATCCCTCTGAGAGAAATTAGAGGTCATCTGAAGCAAGCGGGGGAAGTGCATGGCACGGGTGCCAGCGTGGCGCTCACTTGGGGGGCTTTGGGGCAGAGGGAGAAAGATCCTGGGGCTGGAGGTAAGGAGACACCCTGGGGACTCTGACATCCAGGCACTGGGAGACGAGGGGGCCAACCCCACACCTGGCCTTGGCCTTCAGGAAGACGGCACGCCACCCCGCGTCTTCAGAGCTGCCTCTGAGCTGAGCGGCTCCGAATCCTGCTGAGAATTCCATCTGTGGAGTGGAACGTGGCCTTTCTCTTCTGCAGCAGCTCCAACACCAAGCTCACATGGAGGTCGGATGTCTTTGGTTTTGACCCAGGCCCTCCCCGGACCTGGCAAACAGAGGTGGTAACTTATATGCAGAGCACATCATGAGAAACGCTGGGCTGGAGGAAGCACAAGCTGGAATCAAGATTGCCGCGAGAAATATCAATAACCTCAGATATGCAGATGACACCACCCTTATGGCAGAAAGTGAAGAGGAGCTAAAAAGCCTCTTGATGAAAGTGAAAGAGGAGAGCGAAAAAGTTGCCTTAAAGCTCAACATTCAGAAAACAAAGATCATGGCATCCGGTCCCATCACTTCATGGGAAATAGATGGGGAAACAGTGGAAACTGTCAGACTTTATTGTGGGGGCTCCAAAATCCCTGCAGATGGTGACTGCAGCCATGAAATTAGAAGATGCTTACTCCTTGGAAGGAAAGTTATGACCAACCTAGATAGCATATTAAAAAGCAGAGACATTACTTTGTCAGCAAAGGTCCATCTAGTCAAGGCTGTGGTTTTTCCAGTAGTCATGTATGGATGTTAGAGTTGGACTATAAAGAAGGCTGAGAGCTGAAGAATTGATGCTTTTGAACTGTGGTGTTGGAGAAGACTCTTGAGAGTCCCTTGGACTGCAAGGAGATCCAACCAGTCCATTCTGGAGGAGATCAGTCCTGGGTGTTCATTGGAAGGACTGATGTTGAAGCTGAAACTCCAATACTTTGGCCACCTGATGCAAAGGGCTGACTCATTGGAAAAGACCCTGATGCTGGGAGGGATTGGGGGCAGGGGGAGAAGGGGACGACAGAGGATGAGGTGGTTGGATGGCACCACTGACTCGATGGACTCGAGTTTCGGTGGACTCCGGGTGTTGGACAGGGAGGCCTGGTGCCCTGTGGTTCATGGGGTCACAAAGAGTCAGACACAACTGAGTGACTGAACTGAACTGAGGTGGATACGAGCATTCCTGGTGGTTTGGTGTGTCCTGGCCTGACTCCAGGCAGGAGGGAGTAGGGGTGACGGGGGTCGAGGACGACTCACAGACTGCTGAACATGCAATGAGCTTTCACAGAGGTTGAGATCAGCAGGCATATCTGAGAGGGATGAGGGCGGATTCCGCCTGTACCTGTGGAACTGGAGATTCACGTGACACACCGGTGGAGATGTGACTGGACACACAGTCTGGGGCTCCTTACTCCAGGCAGTGAGGTGGTACCTGGATTTGGGTCCACTGTGGAGATGGCAGAGCTGGCTGTCCCTGTCACTGGGTGGGAACTCGGGAGGAGTGTTGATGTGTGGAGGACGGCAGCCACTTTGTGTTTGGAGGTGCATCTGTCACGCACCCCAAGTGGAGGTGACTCAAGAAGAGTGGGCCTTGGTCAGATCTCTGCTTTTGTGTCTGTGATCTGAGACTGCTGCTACTGTAACTGAGAATTTGGACTGTTGAAATCCCAAAGGTCCTGGTCTTGGAGGAGATCAAAGTTGTGCTTTAGGGAACCGTCCTGCCTTCCCAGCGCCTGACCCCTCCACTTTCAGCCTCCTTCTGCTCCTCAGAGTCTCAGAGAATCAGCCAAGAGCTCTGTTGGGGGCCACGTTCGCACTCCGTGTGGTACTTTGGTGAGGAGACGTGTCAGCTGGGAGTGTTTCTGCTCCCCAGGCTCGAGACTGGCTTTTAAGTGGTTGCTATTACACGTGCTCAATTATTTAGCAGATTGTTTAGCTGAAAGTGTTGAAAGGATTTGCAGTCTGTTATATTGCAAATGCCCTACTATGAAATTCTCCAGGTCCCCTGAGTCCTTTTGGCAGCTGACAAAATGAGGGTGTGAAATAACTTTCTGTTCCCTGTTAATAATGTTGGGGGGAAATAGGACCGATGCTTTTAAATATTTCAAGACCTCCTACTCTGAGATGGGTAAGCAGAGCAGGAACAAATTGGGCCGGATCTTCCCCCGTGGAGGCCCACCCCCGTGCGCGGCTTAGACTGGGTTCTCTGAAGCTGTGGTGGACACGTGATCTAACCACAGGAGAGAGGAGAGAAGGACCCGGGACCTGGCGTCATTCCCCAAAAACCCGGCCCAGAGTTGGAATCCTCTCCTGTGACCAAGGGAAGACCAGGGAGAGACACACATGGTAACACCCAGTTAGATGCCCAAACAGTATTGAATTCAGCCACCAGACACGCGTTTCCACTTTGTTTCTTTTAGGTGTCCAGGGAACCCATCCAGCACCTGGCATTTTTCTCTGATCAGACATAAAGTAGATGACGCTTTTCAAGAATGGTGTTCCCTGAAATTTTGCTCATCCAGCTGGTCAACCAAACTGAAGCCTTCAGGAGCTGCTGGGTCCCTCCTTTCTCAGCCAAACATCTGCTCCATCCCCGTCAAGCTTGCTTCAACCCCTCGGAAGCTAGATGGTGTCACTGGGTTTGCGCTGGAGACACCAACCCCCTTGTCCTGTGGTCAAATCCCGGACTCTGGCGAGCGCTCTGCTCCAGTTGACTCTGTGCGACGGTTCTTTGCTGGCCCTCGTCTGTCTCCCTCTCCCCGCTGCCTGCCCCTCAGCGGTGTGTGTCACCGCTTTGACCCTGTCCGTCTCCCGAGCCCTCTGCTCCTGGAGTGTCCACCCTGCTCTCCTTTCTGTCTCTGCTGCTCTTAGGAAAAGGCACGTGGACGTGGAAAGTCTGAGGAGGAACCAGGTCTGCACACACTGACTTCTGTAGTTGAATTCCAGATCATTTGAAAAGAAGGCCCGTGGGTTTATGTTTCTGGGAGGAGGGTGTGACTGAAGGGTGGGGGGCATGGTGGTCCTCACACGCGGTGGTCTCACGTTCCCTGGCTTCAGTCTTGGTGTTGGTGAGTCAGAGGGCAGCACCCAGGCTGGACCACTCTCTGGAGCTCTGTCTGATGGCAGGTTCTTCTCGTGTGCCTGGAGGTGGCACACGGGACTCAAGCGTGTCATCATCCTCATTTCATCCACCATCTTTTCCTGCATTCTATGTATCAGCTGCCACCTCCCACCCTCCACCCCTAAAGGGACAACTCAGACTCCTTTAAATGTCCAGAGTTTAGACAGCCGGTTCCCTCCCGGCTTTAGGGACATCTCTGCCGCTCCCAGCGTGTCCCCTCCGATGGCCTCTGCACCGCCCCATCCGGGTCCTGTCCCCATCCGTGCCCACGCCCACGCCGGCACCGGTGTGCCTCCCCGGAGGTCGTGGGCTGTGACGCGCTCCCCTGGCCGTATCGTCACGCTGGGTGTTACCGGGCCATCTTCTGAAGCTGCCGAGAAAACGACAGCATCATCCAGTGTGAAGGCTTCTCAGGTGGCTCAGCGGGGGGAATCCTCCTCCAAGCAGGGGACCCGGGTTCAATCTCCTCTGGAGAAGGAAACAATGACCCCCTGCACTATTCCAGGCAAGATCCCATGGACAGAGGAGCCTGGTGGGCTACTCTGGGGCCGCAGAGTTGGACTCCACCGCGCAATAAACGCACACACAAGTGCCGCGCTGCAGGACGCTGGTGCGAGGGCCTCCCCGCAGCCGGGCCTCAGTCTGCCTGCTCGCCGCTCCCCGCGATGGGCCTCCGAGCCTGCGCCTCTGTCCGGCCCCTTCCCCACCATCTGCTGCCCGGGTGGGCACGCTCTGCGCTCCTGCGCTCCCGGTCCGGGGTCACTTCTACACGTCCCCTCTGCCCTGTGCCCTGTGTCACCCGGGACGCTCTCCATCACCCCTCTCGCTGGTGCTTGTTACTATGCCTTCCCCCCAGCAGTTTAAACTTCCTTCACCTTTCACCACGGTAGTGAAAGACAGGTCAAGAGATAAAGGGTGAGGAAACGCCTCTGTTCCAGTGGGGACCTCAGGCGTCTCTCCCCTGTGTGTCTGGGAGCTGTCTTTGCTCTTCTCACGCCCTGAGCCACCCCGGGTCTGCCTGACCGACCGCACTCTGTCCCCCACCGCCCCCGGGAACTCCCGTGGCGGGGTGGCCTCCAGGCCGCTGGGCCCTCGACCGCTTCTGATGCCTCGCCTTCTCGGGCTCCGCTGGAGTCCGGCGCTGTTGCTCGCTCTCTCGTTTCTATGGAAGGAGTAGGGGGACAGGGAAGGGGAGAATTCTGCATGTTACAGTTTGAATTACGGAAACTTTACTTTGCACTTAAGAGATTTAAAGTTATTCATTGTGTGCACATTTGGTAAAAAAAATTCACAGGCACTAATTGTGGAATATGGGAATGTGGGAATATGGGACTGCTTTGTGGGGGAGGTCCCAAGTCAGGTCCCAGATGGAAGTAAGAGTCCAAAATAATTCCGTCTCTCAGGAAAGAAGAATTGTTAAATAGCGTCGCATTCCGGAAGTGAGTGTGCTCACGCATGATTTAAACAGCGTCGCATTCGGGAAGTGAGCGCGCTAACGTGCGGAGCCAGACACCTTCTCTGCATGCTGTTCTGTTCAGCTTTTTTAACCGATTGCACTTCTTTTTACTGCTCTTGATGTCAATAACAATGAATTTGTAAGAAAATATATGTAATTCCATGACAATTATTGAATCAGAGTAATATGAAATCTCATTTTATATTCACCAAATTGAGAAAATGGAATGGAACTTGCTTGATATATTAAGTTGCAATGAATTGTTTTTCTTAAATGGGGCGTTGAGTTGTTGGTAATTAAATTAGTTAGTATACTTACTGCACTTGTAGCAAGACCTGGCAAGCTCTAGGTAGCACAGATGTTGGCTTATGTTGTTATTAGGAGGCTGATAATAGTTGTTCTTTATGCTGTTACTTGCTGAGTGGATCAAAATGAGTGACAATGATCTATAATTTTAAAATAAGTCAATAAAAGCAAAAGAGCGAATGAAATGTCAAATAAAGACTGAGTTGAAGGTGCACGTGGATGACCCCTGAAGGTCTGGGGTGTCACAGACCCCGAGGCCCCTTCCTTTGACTCCTCTCAGCTGCTGGTGTCCCTGCGAAGGTTAAATGCTGCTCAGGTACACCCCTCGGTGCATGCCATTTGCTTGTCTTTAGTGAAAAGACGCTGACTTAGTTGTGGAGAAGCGCTTGGGATTTCCTCTCTTTCCTTGCATTTTGTCTTTCCCTTTGTCCGGTCAGTGTGTGTTAAGCTGTAGTAAGGAACAGCTCCAGAAGGTCAGTGGGGAGACTGACCTCCTGGGCTGCTCGGCCCCCCGCACCGGGAAGAGCTGGTGACATTCTAGCCTCGAGGCTCTTGGCTCCTGCTGCAGAGGAGGGTGAGCGCTCCTGGCCAGGGGTGCCCTCACCACGTTCACCCCTACCGCAGCAGCTGGTGACACTGGCCACGGCTGCTTCAAAGCTGAGGGGGAGCTCTCGGCGCACCCAGACCCAGAAGAAAACCGGCAATCAGCAGACAGGTTTACCCGGGGCCGCTGCAGGCTAGCCCTTCCCGGGCAGAGGGGATGGGGCTGTGGCAGGTGGGGGCCCTCAGCTGGGCAGGTCCGGTCCCCGTCCAGCCACCATCAGCCCCCAGGTGAGTCGCCTGCAGCAGCTGGTCTGGCCCAGACCTAGCGGTGCAGCCTGTCTTCTGAGCGAGGCCCCACCAGGCCCCAGGGAGAAGAAGCTGCTGGGCTGGGCTGAGGGACAGCACCATCCCTGGACAGGTCGGGTCAGCACTGCCTCTGGACAGGTCGGGTCAGCACTGCCTCTGGACAGGTGGGGTCAGGACCACCTCTGGACAGGTGGAGACAGGACAGCCTCTGGACAGGTGGGGTCAGCACCACCTCTGGACAGGTGGGGACAGGACCACCTCTGGACAGGTGGGCGCCTCTGGACAGGTGGGGACAGGGCTGCCTCTGGACAGGTGGGGTCAGCACCGCCTCTGGACAGGTGGGGTCAGCACCGCCTCTGGACAGGTGGGGTCAGCACCGCCTCTGGACAGGTGGGGTCAGCACCGCCTCTGGACAGGTGGGGTCAGCACTGCCCCTGGACAGGTGGGTCAGCACCGCCTCTGGATGGGTGGGGTCAGCACCGCCCCTGGACAGGTGGGTCAGCACCGCCTCTGGACAGGTGGGCATAGGACCGCCTCTGGACAGGTGGGGTCAGCACCGCCTCTGGACGGGTGGGGAAAGCACCGCCCCTGGACGGGTGGGGATGGACCTGCTCGGAGGAGAGTCTCGTCCCAGCAGCCCCCCTGCCGTGACTCCCCGGCTACTGGCGTCACCTCGAGGCTCTGGGGAGCAGGGCGCCTGTTCTCCAGATGTGGGTGTTGGAACTTGGCTGGCACAGGGCCGAGAACTCAGCCGCTGGGTCAGGGTCCCCTCTGCCCTCTCCGATCACGTCCTGTGGGTCCTGGGTGGCCTCCTCAAGAAGCCAAGTGCGGAGCCACGTGCTGCCAGGTGGGGCTCCCCGAGGCCCATCACTGGGGTCCAGTGAATGTGAGGGTCTGAGCCGTAGCCGGGCGGATGGAGGCTGTGGAGCGGGGACCTCCCCATCTCAGCATCAGCCATGGAGGTGGCTGTGCCCAGGGGCTCTTGCGAACAAGGCATCCAGGTGGGCTCCCGAGGCGGGTGAGCCAGCCGGCCTGTCCCCGCCAGGCCTGCTTTCTGTCCGTCGTCCCTCGAGATTCTTGGCGCCCCTCCACGCTGTGGGGCATCACGGCTGCACCTGCCTCGGAGTCTCCCAGGTCTTTTCAGGGTTTCAGACGTGACTGGAGAAACCCACCCAGAACGCCTTCTTGCTTGTGAGCCTCATGGCGCCGCCGGTGGACTTCACAGAGCTCTCACACAGTGCTCCACCTGTCCCTGAGCCTTCCTGGCCCCAGAGAGAGACCCCAGGGATGTCAGGGCTGGTGCCACGGGGTGGGGCTGAGCCCCAGAGCAGGCACCTTTGGGTCCAGCTCCAGGGAGGGATTTACGCCTAATTAATGTGAAGACTCTTGAGAGTCCCTTGGACTGTACGGAGATCAGACCAGTCCATCCTAAAGGAGATCGACCCTGAATATTCATTGGAAGGACTGATGCTGAAGCTGAAGCTCCAATACTTTGGCCTCCTGATGCAAAGAGCTGACTCATTTGAAAAAACCCTGATGCTGCAAAGATTGAAGGCAGGAGGAGAAGGGGACCGCAGAGGATGAGACGGCTGGACAGCATCACCGACTCAGTGGACATAAGCGTGGGTGAATTCTGGTGAAGGACAGGGAAGCCTGGTGTGCTGCAGTCCATGGGGCTGCAAAGAGTCAGACACGACTGAGCGACTGAACAACAAACACGGAATCGGTGGCCCCTTTGTCTCCATACAAAGCAGGTTCCCATCTCTGCTCCCTCCTTGGGGGCCTTCCGACTCTCAGGCCCTGCTAGGGGGGAGCCTCCCGCTGGGACAGAGAGGGTGTGGCTGGGAGGGCCCTGGACCAAGTGAGAAGTTGCCCCAGAAGTGGATTCATTCTGGGTCAAGTGAGCCCACCAGTCACGTGTGTGCCCAGGGCACAGGGTGTGTGGAGCCTCTGGGGCAGGTGTGCACGAAATCATCTCCATTTCCCTGAAGATCACCCTGGTGGCCAGGACTTAGCCCAGGGGTCTTGTCACATGCAAAAGCCATCAGTGAGGTAGGCTGAACGGCAGGCGCCCCTCGCCGTCTCCGGGCGCGGCCAGCCTCATTTGTGGACCAAGGAGGGGCCGCTTCGTCTGGAGGAGCAGCTGACTCTGTGCCGTCAGATCAGAGGGAGGCACCCGGGCCGCCCGCTGCTCTCCGGAAGCAATATGCTTTGAAGCACGGCATCTGCTTCTCCAGCCACAATGTGAGGCTCGCATTATTGAACAGTCTGCTTAATAATTTAGGCTGAGATAAACTTGCCACAAGGAAGAAAGGGCTCCATCCCCCAGCACAATAATAAGGTGCTATGAGCTTGAATTTGGAGGGAGGTGGATATCCAGTTGACCTGAGTTATGAGGCTGTGTGGTCACTGGGAAGGAGCTGGAGACAGATGCCCAAAGCGTGAGCTTGGGCGCTGCTCCCGTGGGGCCCCTGGAGCAGATGGCAACAGCCTGGCCCGGGGTCTCCCACCCACGACCACCCCCAGCCCAGGGCAGGGGTCAGGGCCTGCCTGCAGCCCTGGGTCACCGTGCCAGTGTGATCCCTGGGGTCTGTCATCTCCCCGAAGCCATGCTGGAGCTGAAGCTGGGGGCAGGGGCCCGCCCTCTCTCCTTTCTGGAAGTGGGGCTCCCTGCGGGGGCAGCTGTGGCCACACCCCCACCCGTCGTGGGTTCGATGCCTGTCCTGCTCCTGCCCTGGTGTTCCTGCTGCTTGCTTGACCCATGGACTTCCTTGGGTGTCCAGGAGACAGACACCTGATCACCCCTAGCCCTGCTCTGATCCTGCCCTGCTCTGACCCCTGCCCTGCTCTGATCCTGCCCTGCTCTGACCCCTGCCCTGCTCTGATCCTGCCCTGCTCTGACCCCTGCCCTGCTCTGATCCTGCCCTGCTCTGACCCCTGCCCTGCTCTGA
>SJYQ01002719.1:152666-181065 GCA_006410935.1 Redunca redunca | reverse complement strand
CCTGCCCTGCTCTGATCCTGCCCTCCTTGGACCCCTGCCCTGCTCTGACCCCTGCCCTGCTTGGACCCCTGCCCTGCTCGGACCCCTGCCCTGCTCTGATCCTGCCCTGCTCTGATCCTGCCCTCCTTGGACCCCTGCCCTGCTCTGATCCTGCCCTGCTCTGATCCTGCCCTGCTCGGACCCCTGCCCTGCTCTGACCCCTGCCCTGCTCGGACCCCTGCCCTGCTCTGATCCTGCCCTGCTCTGAGCCCTGCCCTGCTCGGACCCCTGCCCTGCTCGGACCCCTTTTATTGACCCACCACCTGTTGATGGGCACTTGGGCTGTCTCCACCACTTCACTGTCATGGCTAATGCTGTTGTGTGCTCTCATGAACAAGTCTTTGAACTTGATGGAACACTATTCAGCCATAACCAGGAAGAAAGCCCGGACACAGGCTGGAACACGGCTGAACCCAGAGAGCACCAAGCTCTGTGCAGAGCCACAGCGAACACGTGTTGTGTGAGTCCACGTGCGTGAAACGTCCAGGACAGGTCAGCTCCAAGGACAGAAGGCACCTTGGGAGCCCCGTGGGGGGCAGTGGGGGTTGGGGAGTGACGGCTAGCGTGGCTAGGGCTCCGTTGCAGTGATATCAGGTCCAGCTGTGAATGCACCAGGTATCTTGATGTTAGGTTTTACTCTCTGCGTATCTCATCACAATAAAAATACTTGCTACAGAGCTTGAGTTCCCGTGTGGGGTCAGCCACATTCAAGCTGCTATTACGGTTCTTTTGAATTTATGATTCAGGAACGGGCTCTGGTTGTATCCTTGACAGGTGACTGGGAGCCCATCCAGTCTTCACTGCCCGTCTGTACCTGAGTGGATGCAGCGTGTGTCACACTCAATTACCCCTAAACACCACCCTCCCTGGGCGGACAGGTGGGCCAGCTCCCGGGGCAGAGCCGCATGCCTGGCACCTGCAGGTCCGAGTCAGCAATCAGAGCTGAGAGGAGCTCCGGGGCTGCAGATGGCAGGTCCTCGCCAGAGCAGATGGGCACCTGCCTCACTGGGTGGGTGTGGCGCTTCTGTTGAAACCAATCCACCTGAAATATCCCTGAGTGTTTTGATCAAAGGCACGAAACCCCAGGGCTCATGAATATAAAGTCAAAGCACATTATTCAACCAATTATCTGTCGCCCCAGGGCAGGGGCGGGAGGGATGAGTGGGCTTCAGTGCGTTCAGAGATGGAGGCTGGGAAAGTGTGACGGCTGCCGTGGGTCGTCCTGGGGCCATGTGGCCGGCAGTTTGGCTCGACCCCTGAGCTTTCTCGTGGAGCCCCCAGGGTTTGTGACTTCCCCAACCCCTCCACCCATATGGTCTTCTCCTCACCTGGCCTCCTCGGCTTCCTTCTGGGTCCTGGACACCCACCTTTACTTCTCTTTCCAGAAGCTTCTCCTCTGATGTCCACTGGCCCCTCTTCTTCAGCCTGTGATCAAACTCAGCTCAGGCCTCCCTCAGGCCGGCGCCCCCCCCGCACCCCTACTCCAACGCCCCACACGTCCAGAAGGAAAGATGCAGGCTGGCACCTCCCCCCACTCGCTGCCCGAGGCCTCAGCTCCTGCGGTGACTGCCACGGCTCTGAGGATGACCCAGGACATCCCCTGGTCTTAAGGTCGGCTGGTGGTGTCAGCAGCCTGCTTCCCTCTGCCGCGTGACACTCAGGGTCCAGGGCGGGTGGGAATGGCTCTGGGCCACTCGTCTGACTGCCAGGTGTCTACCGACCGTTTTCATCCACATCTTCATCCAGCTTCGACCACAGACTCAGCACTTGGATGAAACGTGATTTTTTGAAAATATCATTAGGAGTTTCCCCAGTGCCATAGTCTCATGGGAAACAGTGCAAGAAAACCCTAGTTGTGTGTGAACGCCCACCCACACTTGGGTTCGGCACAGCCAGGACTTTGTAATGATGTGACGATGTACTCTGCAATCGTTTTGGCTTCCCTGGTGGCTCAGACAGTGAAGACTCTGTAATGAAGGAGACCCGGCTTTGATCCTTGGGTCAGGAAGATCCCCTGGAGGAGGGCATGGCTATCACTTCACAAAATTGCAGGAATAATTTCATAGAAAAACAAAATCTCCTTCCACCACCGCCCTTGACGTGCTGGTTCACCTCTTCCACTGAGATTCTGGTGCGGGGGCCAATGCTGTTCTCCACCCCATGACCTGTGACCCGCAGAGTGGACAGTGAGGGAAGCTGTTTAAGCCACTAAGTCGGGGTGACTTGTTACAGCAGCTACAGGCCTCTCATCCCCACCCTCCTCTAGCTTCAGACCAGGACGCCTGCCCCAGCATGAGCGGATGGAGAGCTGGTCCACGCTCCCCCGGGGCCCCCGTATGCCCCTCCAGGGGAGCCGAGAGTCTGAGGGGCTGGAAGTCGCCCTGCAGTGGGTGGCTTGCGATCCTGGCATTTCATGAGGAGCCGCAGTGCCCTAGGGTGTGGAGGGGCAAAGAGGGGCCGGACACGCAGGCTCCCTGGGAAGGGGAGACCAGGGACCAGGGGAGAGGTCAGGATTAGTAGTGGAGGTTGGGGGGCTGGTTGGGAGGTAATCACAGTGGCCTTGACACTCCTCCTGTGTCCACCAGCTCACGGGGGGCCTTAGGCTGACCGTCTGCATGGGGTCCACCTCCGGAGCCTCAGCCCCAGCCTGGTGCTGTCCAGCAGGGTGGTTGGGTGCTTAAGGTGGGATCTTCTCACGGGCCCCACGGATCCCCCCTTCCCGATCCACACGCACACGAACCTGTCACGACTGCCCTGCCTTTGTGGACAGTTTAGTGATCTGCTCTGGGCGCGGGCCCTTGGTTTACGGTGTGCATGGGTCACAGAGGTGAGCAAGCTGAGGCATGCTGCGCGAGCCTCCTGGTGGAGGCCATCTTTCACTGGTTTCACCCAATAATCGAAGATTAGTTAACTATGACAGCTGCTAATAGGAGCTGCTTACCTGCGATTTTCCTCATTGAGTCAGAAAACACGAAGCGGAGCCACATAAGTGCCTTCAGGGTCTAGATGAGGCCGCGCTAAGAAGGGTGTGTCTGTCTGCTCTGAGCCCCGAAAGATGTACCCAGGGGTATGATCCTAGGGGCCAGAGGCTGACCGCTGTCCCCACGTGGCCACATGTCCTGAGTTAACCCTACAGTCAACACCTGAGCCTTGTCTTATTTTAAGGTTTCACTGAAAACCTCTGGTGGAAAGCCATGTGGATATTTATGTAAACTACCGTACTCATTGTAGGTAACCTGGATGATGCAAAGGGGCGCATGGAAAGAGTCAGGATCAGTTTTCCTTTGGGGAGAAAACCCTGAAAACCTATGGCACGTGCATTCTTTACGACGTTATCATCTATCTCTCTAGAAATTATATGTGAACAAAGACGCAGCATAGCATAACACGGGACACCATGATGTAATATATATACCATGATGTAACACAGTATAACATAGCCTGGAATAGCGCAGTATAGCACGTGTGTGCCCGCTGCTGATAAGTCGCTTCAGTTGTGTCCGACTCTGTGTGACCCCACAGACGGCAGCCCATGAGGCTCCCCCGTGGGTTGCCATTTCCTTCTCCAATGCATGAAAGTGAAAAGCGAAAGAGAAGTCGCTCAGTCGTGTCCGACTCTTTGCGACCCCATGGACTGCAGCCCACCAGGCTCCTCTGTCCATGGGATTTTCCAGGCAAGAGTACTGGAGTGGGGTGCCATTTTCCTATTCCAATACTATAGCTATATCATAATATAGCATAATACAACATAATATAATATAAAACATAATGCAATGAGGACAGAAGAAAACCCTCCCCAAAGACATCCATGTAATAACTCTCGAAGCCTGTGGAAGTGTTACCTAGCACAGCATGGGGTGGGGGGCGGGGTTAAGGCTGCACATGGAATCAAGTCTCCTAACCAGCTGACCTTAAATTTGAGAGACTGTCCGGGTTCTGTCTATCAGCAAGGACTGCAAAACTTAGAGAGGGGGCCTGGAGAGGAGGAGATGGTGTTGCAATGTGAGGTCTAGATCTCACATCGCTGGCTTTGGGGAGAGAAGGGCCCCCTCTGGAGGTACTAAGGAAGGTGGCAGGAGAATGTGGAGCCCTGAAGGACCAGCCCTGCCCAGGCCGCGACTCCCGAGCTCCGGGAATGCCCACTAATACACCTGCGTGGTGGTCATTCGTTACAGCAGTCACGGGAAAGTAAAACAAGTGTAAATAGGATCAAAACACGATTGGCTGGAGGCCTCCTGGTCTGCGCTCTCCCTGGGTGGTGAAGCATGAGTCTGCATTTTATCTGTGGGCGGCATGGTTTCCTCTTCAGCAGCTGGGGCTTGTCAGGTGTTTGTCAGGCGAGGTGCTGTTTTGCTTTCCGACCATCGTGGGCCCTCCGGATGCCCTGCTGTCTCCCTCCGTGAATCTCCCTGCAGGTGACGCCTCGTGCATGAAGCCGTCTCTGACTCCTGGTCCACATGGGCACCCGAGTGGTACATCATAACACACACTTGCGTTAAAAGTAAGTTTACTGGAACCACTTGAGAACATTTATTCATCCGCAGAAAATTTTGAATAATTCTGTTGTTTATCTCCACAGCTCCAATTAGAAATGTAACTCAGATTGTATTGAATGTATAGATTAATTTGTAAACGATTGGCATCTTTAAAATAAACAAGTGCATTCTAAATGATGGCCCACCTCTTCATTTATCAGACCGTCCTCTTTATCTGCTATTAGAGTCTTAACCTCTCTGGGAGGGCCGCTGCACATTTGCTTAAGTTTAGTCCCAGATGTAGTGACTGACCTTTTGTTTTTGTCGTATATTCTGTTGATTATTCAGGTCCAGGTAATGCAGTTAGTCGTATATGCGCTTAGTTGCTCAGTCATGTCTGACTCTTGCAACCCCATAGACTGTAGCCCGCCAGGCTCCTCTGTCCGTGGGATTCTCCAGGCAAGAATACTGGAGTGGGTTGCTATTTCCTTCTCCAGGGAATCTTCCCAATCCAGGGGTCAAACTCGGGTCTCCTGCATTGCAGGGAGATTTTTTTACCCACTGAGCTATGAGGGAAGCCCCGTTGGTTGTATACGCTGACATTGTTTCCAGAGACGTTGATGAGCTGAGCGTGAGCGTGTCTGTGGGTTCCGCTGATTATGTTTTCCTGGGAAGATGATCATCACGTCTGCAACTGATAATGGTGACCCCCCCACCCCCTCCTGCACTTTCTTTTCTGGGGGATGCTGAGCTGGTCTTAAAGGGAAAGCAACTCAGGCTCCTCTATGGCGCATCCTGGGTGTCTGTCCTTTCAGGATCTGCTGCTTAAATACAATATCGTGCTCTGTACCCGATGTTATTTTGTTTGTAATTTTGGTATCTGTGCTCATCATTGAAGAAGACATGTTTTTATTTTCTTTGTAACTCTTATTGGTTTTGAAACCAATATTCCATGAGTTTATACTATGCCATACTATATTGCATGATAATATATTAATATTCTGGAACAACTTGTTCTGGGAACGCTCTGTTCCTTGAAAGTGTGATAGGCTTCAGTTTTCAGCAGGATTTTCCAGGATGTTTGGAGAGAGGCATCTTTGGCTATAACCTTCATTTCTTTCCTAAGTAGCCATTCACTCAGCTCCCCTATTTGCTCCTCAGCCGGTTTCTGCGTCGGGTCCTTCCACCCGTCTCATGCAGGCTCTCAGACGCCCTGGCGCGTTCCGGGTGGGATGCTGGGCGTGCGTCTGTGTCCGCTGCTCTTCTGAGCCCCGGCAGCATCTTTGTCCCCACCCCTCTGAGGCACGAATGTCTCCTTTCTGTCCTCCCAGTTTTTTCATCTGCAGATGCGTGGAAAGCTGGTTCATTACTCTCTTTAAAGAGTCAAATTCTGGTTG
Organism: Redunca redunca; assembly: GCA_006410935.1. NCBI lineage: Eukaryota > Metazoa > Chordata > Mammalia > Artiodactyla > Bovidae > Redunca > Redunca redunca. Next base: position 175,154 of record SJYQ01002719.1, on the reverse strand, counting down.
TGTCTCTCTTCGAATCCTCTTTTCTGCTTCACCGGCTTTTACCCTTTTCTATCTGGTGCGCTCACTTCTTATCTCTTTGGCTCATTCTACTGTGGGTTCCCAAATGCTTGAGTTGAAACTTGAGATTGTTTTCACTCTCACTTGTTTCCTGGTTAATATATCTAAAGCCCTAAATTCCCCAGTGCGTGTGCGTTAGCCCAGCCTACGGATCTTGCTTGTGTCTTATTCACAGTCCCTTTGTAACTAGGTCTCTTCTCCCTTACAGCAACTTCACAGAATAAGGGGCCCCTTTGTTTCTAAACATGTTGGCAATTTGGATGCTTCTCTGTAATTGTTCTCAAAATTGATTGTATTTTCGCTGGGATGGATTAAAGCTTTGGGAATTATTGAGACTTTATATGTCTAGGCTTATAACCATTCCACATGTCTTGAACTTGTCGATTCAAGCTTTACTTCTCTTTCCTCCTTTCTCCGTGAGTTTCTCTTTTCTCTGTGTGTTTGGCTGCTGGACCCAAAGGCTTTTCAGAGGAGTTAAAATTGCCAGTCGCAGTATCTGACTTTCGCATCTTATCCAGCAGGTTTTTTCCCCCCCAGTTTTTACTGATAAAATATGAGCTGTGTAATCAGGTGCACGCGTGTTCAGGTGGGATTGCCTAGAACCCGCTTTGATATTAAAGCATGCTCCAGTTGCAGTTCCTTCCATCTGGTGTTACCACGAGCAGCCGTTCTTTCCTGGGCCCTGTTCAGGTTGTACACCTTGTCCATCTTCTCAGCGCCCACCGTCCTGCACCCAAGGTGAGTGTGGACGCTGTACACCTTCTCCGTCTCCTCAGCGCCCACCATCCTGCACCCACGAGTGAGTGTAGACGCTGTGCACCTTCTCCATCTCCTCAGCACCACCGCCCTGCACCCAAGAGTGAGTGTGGACGCTGTGCACCTTCTCCATCTCCTCAGCACCACCGCCCTGCACCCAAGAGTGAGTGTAGATGCTGTGCACCTTCTCCATCTCCTCAGCACCACTGCCCTGCACCCAAGAGTGAGTGTAGACGCTGTGCACCTTCTCCATCTCCTCAGCGCCCACCGTCCTGCACCCAAGAGTGAGTGTAGACGCTGTGCACCTTCTCCATCTCCTCAGCACCACCGCCCTGCACCCAAGAGTGAGTGTGGACGCTGTGCACCTTCTCCATCTCCTCAGCACCCACCATCCTGCACCCAAGAGTGAGTGTAGACGCTGTGCACCTTCTCCATCTCCTCAGCACCACCGCCCTGCACCCAAGAGTGAGTGTGGACGCTGTACACCTTCTCCATCTCCTCAGCGCCCATCTTCACAGCACCCACCGTCCTGCACCCAGGTGTGCGTGTAGATGCTGTACACCTTCTCCATCTCCTCAGCGCCCACCGTCCTGGGCCCAAGAGTGATGCTGTGTTGTTGCTTCTAACTGTTTTTCATTCACCTCAGTTGTTTTGTCTGTAACTAGGAAGTATAAATCCTTTAACTTTGTTTTAAAGGGTTTTTATGTTAGGACTTATGCCATTTGGGTTTCTTTTTCCATTTGTCATATTTGTGTATTAAGATTCCCAGATGGTGTTAGTCGTAAAGTGAGAAGAAAGTGAGAGTCGCTCCGTCGTGTCAGACTCTCTGTGGCCTCATGGACTATAAAGTCCATGGACTTCTCCAGGCCAGAATACTGGAATGGGGAGCCTTTTCCTTCTCCAGGGGATCTTCGAAACTCAGGGATCGAACCCAGGTCTCCTGCATTGCAGGCGGATTCTTTATCAGCTGAGCCACAGGGAAGCCCAAGAACACTGGAGCGGGTAGCCTGTCCCTTCTCCAGAGGATCTTCTTGACCCAGGAATCGCCTGGGATAGTCTGCATTGCAGGCGGATTCTTTGCCAACTGAGCTGTCAGGGAAGCCCAGTGGTGAAGGACCTGCCTGCCGATGCAGGAGACTTCAGGGATGCAGGTTCAATCCCTGGGTCGGGAAGGTCCCTTGGAGGAAATGGCAGCCCACTCCAGGATTCTTGCCTGGAGAATCCCAGAGACAGAGGAGCCTGGCGGCTACAGTCCACAGGGCCTCACAGGATCGGGCACGGCTGAGCGTCTGCCATTTTGATTTCTGTTTTCCATTTATCATATTTATGTATTTCCGACCCATTTATTTGCTTCACCTTCATTTCTTTCTTGTCTTTTTTCTGTGGTTATGCGTTCTACTGTATCCTACTAGTGACTGCATTTGAGGTCACGCTCTTGTTTCCTTGCTGCCACTGACTTCTGCCTTGTCAGTTTTTATCTTCTCCCTCTAAGAAGACACCAGTTTGGACACATCGTGTTCCATGCTGAGTTGTCATGAATATTTTTTCTCTTCTCCCTTTCTTTGGCTTAATTTATTTTTCATACATTAAGATAAAAATAGCACCTAGATATTAGGTCAACCTATTCCTCACACGGCTTGTGAATTCCCTGGGCTTGCTGATCTTATTTGAGGAATTTAAGAGTTCACTTCTTTGTACAAGGATGTACTGCATAGCACGAGGAACTATATTTAATATTTTATAAAAATTTATAAGGAAAAAATTGTTAAAAGAATATATATATATGTATATATGTATTCATATCTGAATCACTCTGCTGTATGCCTGAAATGAACACAACGTGGTAAGTCAACTGCATTTCAATAAAAAACCAGAGTCTATTTATTTGTCTCTTTTTGCTCACATGTCAGTAACGTGACTGGGTGAGCAGCGTGTGACCTGCAGCCTCTTTTCTCGGCCAAGCGCTGCGCTGCAGGCGGAGACCTCTGCTGGGCCCTGTGCGGCCGTCTGAGCAGCTCCTCACTCAGGCAGCCCTGTAGCCTCTCTCTGCCCGTGGCGCCCGCACGGTCCCCAGCGCTGTCCGATTCTGGTAAGATCCTCCCTGCGGTCTTCAGCTCGTGGTCCCAGCGGTGCCTGCCGGACCCCTTCTCCTTGCCTGTTGCGACTCGAGTTGACCTTTCGTGGCGCCGGCTGCTCCCCAGTGAGCTCCCCTCTCTTCCCGTCTCATCTTACGTGCCCTTGGCCTTCCTGTTGGCAGGGGTCAGCGCCTCATTTTTCTGGGAGTTCTCCCCGAAAGGCATGAGTTTCTCGTGGGCACCGCTGCCCTCCTGCTAGAGGAAGGTCAGGGGTGCCTCCCCGCATCAGTGTCTGAGGCTGAGAAAGACGAGGGGAGGGGACCCCAATAAGGACCTCCCACGATCACCATCACTTGCTGCCTGGTCAGCCCGCACCTGCTCCCTCCTCCCTTTGCAGCCTCCCCAGTGCCCCTCCCCCCAAAGCAGAGGGGGCCCTGGGGTGGGCGGTGGGGGGAGGGGCCGGGGGCAGCCCAGAGCCCTAACTACTGCCCTGCAGGGGTGATGGGTCCTTGGCAGGATCAGCTAATGTTAAATAGGACCGAACTGTTAGACCCTTAATGCTTCCCTGGATTAACACCCCTCTTTCTCCCTGTCTCAAATATACACATTTCAAATCAAAAACAACACAAATGCAACTAACAAAGAGTGGGAAAAAAATTTGTTGTTCAGTTGCTCAATTGTGTCCGACTCTTTGTGACCCCATGGACTGCAGCACACCGGGCTTCCCTGTCCTTCACCATCTCCCAGAGTTTGTTCAAATTCACGTCCACTGAGTCGGTGATGCCATCTCACCATCTCATCCTCTGCAGCCAGGTAATTCAAATAAGCATTCATGAATGACAAACACATATAAAATGCCCTTAAGCTCACAGGTCTTAACCTTAATAAAAACATTAAGATCTCTGTTGAACAGAAGAAGCGTCCTTTGTTTCTTCAGTTGCAGGATATACGTCATTTTTAGTTAAAATTTTGTTTGCAAATATCCCCTATTATTATTTTGACATCATCAGAGAACACTTTCCATATAATTTCTGATTTTGCATGTTCTTGAATGGTGTTTTATTTATATATATAGCATATTATGTTATTCATTTTTTGAAATCTTTTCAGTACAGTTAAAATGAATTGTTTCTTAAAGTCCCTATTTATATTGTTAGAACTTCTGCAATCTGACATCTATTTGTTGTACCAAATACAGAAATATGTGGGTTAGTGTCTCCCATAATACTGTGTTTGTGTATATCTCTTTAATCTTCTATTTATTTGCCTATTAATCTTGGTAATTAAAAATGCTTATATTTTGTTTTAGGCATTTCCCTTATAAGTAGCAAACAAATGAGCTTTGTTTTCTTACACTATGAACAAAGTTTCACTTTGATGAGAACAGCTCTTTAAATTGTAAAACATAGGATATGTTTTATGTTGTTGCTTGGTTGCTAAGTTATGTCTGACTCTTAGTGACCGATGCGCTATAGCCCGCCAGGCTCTTCTGTCTTTGGGATTTCTCAGGCAAGAATACTGGAGTAGGCTGTCATTTCCTTCTCCAAGGAATTTCCCAAAGCAGGGATCAAACCCACGTCTCCTGTGCTGGCAGGCGATTCTTTACCTCTGAGCCACCAGGGAAGCCTGTGTTCACACGTGTCCACAACAGAGACAGACTTCATGTGGACCGTCAGACCTGAAGGCTGCAGTCTTTCCAGCAGTCGCGTATGGATGTGAGAGTTGAACCATAAAGAAAGCTGAGCATCGAGAACTGATGCTTTTGAACTGTGGTGTGGAGAAGACTCTTGAGAATCCTGTGGACAGCAAGGAGATCCAACCAGTCAATCATCAAGGAAATCAGTCCTGAATATTCATTGGAAGGACTGATGCTGAAGCTGAAGTTCCAATACTTGGCCCACCTGATGGGAAGAACTGACTCATTGGAAAAGTCCCTGATGCTGGGAAAGATTGAAGGCGAGAGAAGGGGAGGACAGAGGGTGAGATGGCTGGATGGCATCACCGACTCGATGGACATGAGTCTGAGCAAGCTCCGGGAGATGGTGAAGGACAGGGAGGCCTGGCGAGCTGCGGTCCACGGGGTCGCAGAGAGTCGGACGTGACTGAGCGACTGGACAATGAGTGGCCGCAGCCACAGTTACTACCGAGGCCGTGTGCCGCCCAGCCCGGCAGATGCTGGGCTCCCTGGGCCACCTTGCCTCCTCTGTGTCCCTCTTCCTCCCACACCCGCTCCCCGCTGGAGGAGACTCCCTCCTGAACTGCACGTTCACCGTTCTCTTCTTTCTTCTTTATGGGCCCCCCGTCAGCGAATGCCTAACAGGACATTTCCTCATTTTGTCCACTCTGAGCGTTAAATGGGGCAGCTCTGTGCTCGTCTTTCTTTGATTGGTCCTTTGGGCAACACTGTTTTTTGAGACTCAGTCGCACAGAAGTTATTCCCACTGCTTTGGGGTAGTGGTTGCGGCACGTCCCCGCACTAAGTCCCTCCAGTCGTGTCTGACTCTTTGCCGACTCTATGGACTGCAGCCTGACAGACTCCTCTGCCCGTGGGATTCTCAAGGCAAGAATACTGGAGTGGGCTGCCATGCCCTTTTCTAAGGGACCTTCCCGACCCCAGGGTCAAGCCTGCATCTCTGTGTCTCCAGTGCCGTGTGGGAGGCCCCAGCAGTTGCTACGGGCACTGTGCTTTCCGCTGCTGATAGGCATTTAGGCATTTTTCAGACTTTTTGCATATTAAACCCTGTACTCAGTCAAGATGGAAGAGACACCAAGTTTACTTTTATGCTTAAAAATAAACAGAGAACACAAAGCAGAAGCCGTCCATGAGACGATGCTTTTCAAGAAGCCGGGCCCCAGGCAACAAAGTGTGGCTTCTGCTCAGAGCTGAGCTGGACTCCAGGAGAGCCCCAGATATGCACCTGGGAGACTGCAGGCTGGGGAGACAGACTGAGGGGCAGGAGGTCATGTGGAAGCTGGCAGCCCCCCGAGTTGAAGAAGTGGAGCAAAGATCCGAAGAGACCACTGCATCTGAATTTCACCAGACACGACGGCGTACAAGATGAGAGCAGAGAGATGGGCAGAGAGAAGCCTGGGGATTTACAGGGATCCCCAGGCACTTATCAGAGGCAGACACTGAGTGAAGAACTTCCTGGAAGGGCTGGAGGGAACCACGCCCGAGGCTCAGGCAGGGTCGCGTCGTCAGCAGCCAGGCCCAACAGTCTCACAGATCACGGCGTTGGACTCACAGGTCTTGCCTCCTTAAGAAGAGGGCTAAGCGATCCGAGACCATGTGTGACTGTCCTGTGAACAAAAGGACCCTAAAGCAAAATGCAAGGGGCAGAATGTTCCCAAGAGTCTTGTCTGCAGCTCAGAACAAAACTCGAGGACTGGGAACACACAAGCCCCTGGCACCCAGCAAGATAACAGGCAGCGTGTAGTTAAAAAAAGGAACCGTGTGCAGTGAGATTGAAAAATATGACACATGGGAAGAAAAACCAACCAATAACCAGACAGTTTTAAAAAGAACAGAACTAGAAGCTAAAATTACCCGATTTTGAAACACTATAATGGTACAGTAACTGAGGGAATGTGACCCCAGTATAGACATATACAAATGGGTCAAGGAAACAGAAAAAAGCCCTGGCATAAAGAGCAACAAACAGACCAAGTGGGGCAGGGAAAGACCCTGCAAAGGCAGTAACTGGTCTTTCCTAGAGGTGCACAGATAATGCAGTAGCCTGAAAGCAGCTTTCTCAACAAGTGTTGCTCAGCAATGTGGCTCAAATGAACGTGTACCTGTAACTCACATCTAATGGAAACGTCATCTCGAAATGGGCCCCGGACCCAAGTGGAAGGTCTGAATGGAACCATAAAACTCTTATACGGAGGAGAAAATATTCACGCCTGGGTTTGGCAAACATTTCTTAGACCTAAAACCACAGGCATGATCTACAAAAGAAAATGTCATAAAAATCCATCAAAAACAAACCTTCCAGCCTTTGAAATATACTGTTAGCAGTATGAGAACGTGAGCCACAGACTGGGACAAAAACTTACAAATCAGCCATCTCATACAAAACCTGAAATCCTGATGAACAAAGAACCCTCTCAAGTCAATAATAAAAAACTCAGAATCTCAGAAACGGATGGTAGATTTAACCAGACATCACCAAGACTATATGCAGATGGCAAATGACTACCTGAAAAAGTGCTCAAGAATGTAAGTCATGGGGGAGTACAAATTAAAGCCACAATATATACCACGACGCAAGATGAGAAACAGGGATCAGGGCTTCCCGGGTGGCTCAGGGGCAGAGTCTGCCTGCCAGTGCAGGAGCCTCGGGTTTCCTCCTTGATCTGGGAAGATGCCACATGCCACGGGGCAACTAAGCCCTGGTGCCGCAACCACCGGGCCTGCGCTCCAGAGCCAGGAGCCGCAACCGCCGGGCCTGCGCTGGAGAGCCCAGAGCCGCAACCGCTGAGTCCACGTGCGCAGAGCCTGCGCATCACAACGGCGGGAACCACTGCAACGAGAAGGCGGTGCGTCTCAGCTGGAGAGTGCCCCCGCCCTCCAGCACTGGAGAGAAGCCCCAGCAGCAACAAAGACCAGCGCAGCCAACAAATAAATTGTGTGAGCAAAAGGACTTCGCTGTAGCTCAGATGGTAAAGAATCTGCCTGCAGTGCAGGACACCTGGGCTCGATCTCTGCGTCAGGAAGATCGTCTGGAGAAGGAAATGGCAACACAGTCCAGTGTTCTCACCTGGAGAATCCTGCGGACAGAGGAGACTGGTGCGCTACAGCCCAGGGGGTCGCCGAGTCGGACACGACTGAATGGCTAACAGACACGTAAGGAAAAAGCAGTGGCTCTAGTGGACGGTGAGAGATAGAGGACTCCCCACAGCAGCAGCCTGCTCAGCGCTAAAGAGGAACGGACCACGGACGGGGGCAGCCACAGGGATGGCCTCAGAGCAGTGGAGCCGAAGCAGGGAAGCCAGAGCAAAATGAGCGCGCACCGTGCGATTCCACTCACGTGCAGTTCTGGGAAGTGCAGTCTCACTCACCGTGCAGGCGGGCGGACCAGAGTGTGCCCGGGAGGGGAGGGAACGGGGCTGAGCAGGGGTGGGGGCACCCTGGGCTCTGCGTTTGAACGCCGTCCCGACGGTGCTTGACGAGTCCATGGGCAAGCTCTGCTTAAATGTGTGCTCTTTATTGCTTTTAGTTAGACCCATGGAAGCTGTCAACAGCTCGCACTCCTGGCTGGGCTGTCACGCCTGCGGGGGCTTTTCAGAGCTGTTTTTCTGAGAGTGGAATTGCTCCTTTCACTCTGTTCCTTTTAACTTCAGGTGTTCGTGTCCTGTTGCTTTATCAGCTCGCCACAAACTCAGTGGCTTAAATACCATGCATTTATTCCCTCACAGCCCTGGAGGTCAGGAGTGTGAGATGCACCCTACTGGCTGAGGTCAAGGTGTGGGCAGGAACGCCCTGCTTCCGGAGGTTCTCGAGGAGAACATGTTTTCTTGCCACTTTCAGCTTCTGGAAGCGCCCGCATCCCCGGATGCATGAACCTTTTCTCCATCTTCAAACTGGAGATGGCCGGGGCTGGGTTCCCCATCACTGCACACTGACTTTCTCCCTGCACCTCAGGACCCACCTGGGGAATGCAGGGCTGGTCATCTCCCCATTTTAATGTCAGCTGACTCTCAACCTGCAGTCCAGCCTCTGTGCGAATTCCGCTCTGTTGTGATGTAAGCTGCCGACAGCTTTGGGTGTTCACCTGTGGACATACTGGGGGGCCATCGCCCCGTTCCACACGTCATCAGGTGAAAGCATCAATTTCCACTCACTGGCTCAGTGAGTGAAAGTTCCCATTACTTTTGGACAGCCTTTTTTTTGGTCAGTCGACTGAGTGTGAAATGATATCTCATTTTGAGTTTCATTTGCCTTTCTTCAACTAATTAGGAAGAAAACAGATTTTTAAGAATTTATGAGCCCATCTCATTTTCTCTTTGAATATGTGCATTGCAAATGTTTCTATTGACTGTGTCATATTTTCAGAACATTTATACTTTTTCTTTGATGCAGGAAATTTTAATTTTGTTATTGCCAACTTTATTCGTCTTTGGAGTTTTCTGTCTTAAGAAATGGTATCATAATCCTAAATCATAAGATATTCTCCAGTCTTATTTCTGCATTTTGCCCTTAAGATTTTATGTATCAGAAATGGATTTTTTTATGGATAGTATAGAGTGGGAGCTTAAAGTTAGTTAAAGTTTACCCGTTGATGTTTGACTGCAGTTGCATGAAATCCTTAAAAACTTTTCAGATGAGTGCCTCTTCATGCGCTGGATCCTCCCGTAAAATACTGCACACGTGGTATCTGGCGAGGGGGCTTCATCTCACGGTCCGTGAAGAAGAGGCCCCTGTGCTCACCTTCTCCTGCTCCCACGTGCCTTCACAGGCTGTGTTCAAACAAGCACACACACACAGCTGCGCACAGACACACACCAGTCACTCACACACGTCTCTCCCCAACGCACATCCTTCCTTTCCATTGCTTTCTCTTTCCCATGGTCGAAGTTTAACGCACACCCATGTCCGTGCACACACAGACACACACAGGCGACGCACGATCCCCGTGGTCTCTCTCCTGGGATCTGGTGAAGGCACGTGGTCGTGGGCGTGCAGAACTCTGCTAACAGCTGGGCTGGAACACAGGCTGCTCGAGGACGCACAGGTCTTGTAAGGCTCTTTAACTCACGTTCTTCGAGGGTCTGGGTTCCCTGGAGACAAATGCGACGTCCTGACTCTCTGAGCCTGATCACTGCTTGATAATCAGTCGTGAGCTTCCTCAGTGCATTAAAGTCTTGTCCCTGAATTGAAAAAATATGAGTTTTTCTTACAGACAAAATCCAAAGGAGTCCAGCTGTTGATAAAATTATCTGGAGCTGAGCCCCTGTGCCCAGGTACTGCGGCTGAGGATTGAGCTGGTCGCGGTCTGGATAAAAGGAACAGTGCGTCACCCTGTCACCTACACTCCGATGGCCACGCACCAGCTCCAGCCGGGGTTCCTAGCCCTCCTCTAAGCCGATGGCACCGCTCCAGCGGTGCCAAGCCTTCATACACATTTACAGGACGTGGCACACTTGCCTAACTGGGCACAAGTGTCCAGGCTTCTGTAAACAAGCCTGTGTTCCACGCATCTTGCCTGTCACAGCACGGCCCACTGGAGCAGCAGCCACACCCGTCTGCACTTGTGATGCAGGTAATAACAGTGCCAGCTCAGAAAAGTGGCCAAGTTGGGGTCCCCGGGAGGGCGCTGCTGTTTCCACGCCTCGGGTGCCTGCCCGGCTCGTTGCTTTGGCAGTGACACCTTTACCGCCTCTGATTACCTTTCTTACGTTTATGATCTCCCCACATGGCTTGCACGTGAGAGAAACGCGCTGGAAGAGGGAGGAAGAGAAGGAGGAGGGGGAGGGAGACCGGCTAACAAGTCTCTGTTCCCCGGGTTCTCCTCCCTGAGGGCTTGAGAGGGATTTCCTCCCAGCAGATAGCACCTTAGAAGGTGTCTCAGGCCCTGGGCGAATCTGCAGCCTCCAGGACTCACCTGGCTGCACCAGGTAACCACGACGATGCGTGACCCTCAGCCACCCCACGTGGAGACGAGAGCTCTGTGACCCCCAGTGTAGACACCCTCACGACTCCCTGAAATGACCCTGCAAGCTTTCGTCTCACTCTGTGAATAGAGTGAGTGAGAAGCAGCCTCGTGACTTGTCGCTTGGTGGCCTTGCTGGGGGGGCCCTAGCTCTGCCGTGGCGCCAGCTCAGGCCCCGATGCTTTGGCCTCTCCCAGGGAAGGGTCTGCTGGTGGCTCCTGCCGAGGCCCCGCCTCCTGCACGTGGAGTCCCCGGGGAGGCACGCGTGTCAGCTGAGGTCTGATGCTTGCAGGCGCGTCGGGGCTCCACGACTGGGGCTGGCTTTGCACTCACGTCCCCGGCGTGGACCTCCCTCGTGGCCCCCGCCGCCCCTTAATGACGAGCCTCCGAAGCTGCCACCTGGTGAGTCATCACGCAGCTCTTGTCCTCCTGGCCGAGCTCGGGGGCGGGCGGGGAAGGGGACTGCTCAGAGCAGCTCAAGCCCGAGCCAACAGCAGCTGCAGATTTGCCCCAGAAACCCATCTGGAACAAAATCCTAAACCCGTGAGTCCCAGTGCTCCTGGAATGTGGCCACGGCTTCACCCCCGTGCGGGGGCATGAGTGTCCGGCCCGTGGGAGGCGGCCCACGGCCGGCTAGTAATTTCACATGAGAAGACTACGACCGTTAAAAATGCTGCCTTAAAAGCCGGACATGTCGTTGGCCGTGGCTGTGGCACCTGGCTGCTGGCCGCAAGCCCCCGGGAGGACGAGGCGAGGTCCCTGTATGGAAGTGGCCGAGTGGCTGGTCCGTTACAGACGTGGTGCACACCGCCAAAGGCAGTCTCAAAGCAAACCTGCTGGGTTTGGACCTGGGAAAAATTTCCAGTTTGTAGTAGAATCAGCTGGTTCTCAGGGGTTTCCTGAGACCAGATGACAATCCAAAGGGGGCTAGAATTATTTGGGGGTGCTGTTTCAATTCCTTCCAGTCTGGCTGGAGATCTCCCGTTGATGATAAACAACCATATGGCACTGTGATGTGGCAGCTTGCTTCCCGAACAGAAGCAGAACCGCCTCCCCTGCCCCAGCCTGGCGGCCGCCCCTGCCCCCACCCCTCCTCCCAGCTCCACTCCAGCTCCCCCCAGGCTGCCTCCTGGGGGTGTCCAGGGTGGTCCCCCGCGCAGCCAGGGCAGACACCCACCTGACTCTGCTCACGCAACCCAGACGCCTGCACCCTGGAGTCAAAGTTCTTAGTGATGCTTTCCAGAGAACTGCCGCTTTTACGAACGTATGGAGAAAATGTGGTGTGGGTTTCACATTGCGTTATGTGCCTCTAAGGAATTTAACGTATGTTTATGCGTGAATCTATAAAATGGGCAGACGCTGCAGTAAAGTTTCACTGTTGGACGTAAAGTCTATTATACTAAGAGCTGTAAAGTTAGCCCTCAGTGGAGGGCTGGAAAATGGAGACGAGGAAATGCTCATGGCCAGAGGGAATGAAAGCTCCCAGCATGGCCTCCCCTCCGCCCTGAAAGGACACTCGCTCCTGCTCCAGTCTTTTAGGGGAGTCAGGAAGACTGTGGAGTAACAGGCCGGCTGGCGCGTGGGGAAGGGAACTGCTCAGAGCAGCTCAAGCCCGAGCCAACAGCAGCTGCAAATTTGCCCCAGAAACCCATTTGGAACAAAATCCTAAACCCGTGAGTCCCAGTGCTCCTGGAATGCTTCCAGGAGAAAAACACGAGAAGTTTCAAGGCGTGGATGCTGATTCCAGGAGGATCAGCTGAGGCGTGCACGCTGGCGTCAGTCCCCACGGACCCTGCGAGCCCAGTGGGACGGGCTGGGGGTGCCCACGGGCGGCGCTTCTCCTGGCTGGAGCCCAGCCACCCGACCAGGCTCACGTACTGCTAGGTCTTAGACATGGGAGGCAGCAGCAAGCAGTGAGGTGAGTGTCGGAGTTTATTCTTGGGGAACTCACTGGGTTAAGTGGGAGATGTCCTGTGCCCCGTGGCCCTCAGGCTGGTGGCAGGAGAGGGCAGCGCGGGGGGACACGGGCTCTGGAGGAGGGGCAGCAGAGGCAGGGTCTGACCTGGCCCCGGGGGAGGTCGGTCTACGGGCAGACGGGACGGCCTGTGGGGTCGGGGGGCAGAGGAGGACGCCTCGTGGTGCGGGCGGGGTCAGGGTGCTCGGGGTGAGTTGCCGGATAACACACAGCCCGCTCGGACGATCAGAACCTGACGAGTCGTTAAGTCTCTGTATCGGAGAGAGAAGACTCAGGAGGGAGCCAATGGGAAAGGAGAAGACGGTGGGAGAGGAAGAGAGGGAGGGTCAGGGGGCGGAGAAAGAGCAGACCTGGTGAGCAAGGGGGTCTCTGCTAGTTTCGGGGTGAGGACTTCTGTTCCACAAAAGTGGGGAACACAGGGCCACGGGCCCCCTACACAAAGCAGCGTAGAAGTGAAACGGTGACTTTCAAGACTGTGTGGGTGAGACACAGTCACGGCCACGAAGGACAGGGGTCACTGAGAGATGGAGCCAGACCGGGGGAGCCAGGAGTGCACAGCCCAGAGGGGCCCAGGCTGCGCCCGGGCTGAGGGACGCGGCTGGAGCTTAGGGAAGCCAGGGAGGGCTCCTGGGCGGGGACGTTTTCAGAGACGGGGGTCACACGGGTCTGCACCTGAGTCCTGGCTGCCACCTGCATGGGGACTAAGGGCCGGAGGGCAGGGAGGGACCCCGTGCGGACCACAGGCCTGCGTTCACCCAGGGCTGGGACCTGCGCCCACCAGCCAGGCCAGAGCCAGGGAGACAGACTGCAGACCAGCAGGCGCTGGGCAGGGCGCTCCCGGGACCCCCCTGGTGGGGGCACAGCCCACAGGTCAGACATTGGCTCAGCCCTGCTCAACAAACCCTAAAAGCAAGACCTGAAGGGACGAGAAACTTAACTGCACTTCGGAACAAAGCTCGGTAATGAGTTGAGGAATAAAGAAAAACCCTGCAATGTCTGGCGTCCAGAGAAGATCATGAGGTACAAGAAAACAGGACCCGTGATGAGCAAAGCTAACTGAAGCTGCCGCAGGATACATACACATCGTCAGAGTCAGCAGAGAAGGACACTCGAAGGCCGCCTCGCGGTGAGAAAGGGGTCAGTGCACCTGGAGAGCAGGACGCCTGGAAACACGCCCAGAAACGGAGCCGCGGGCTGGCCTCAGAGTTCCGTCAGCAGGCAGAAACCCACGGTTACCACCAGCGGTCTACACGGGCCTCTCGCAGTAATTTCAGAACAAGAGGATAGAAAATCATCAAAGGTACAGAAAACTTAACTCTACCAGCTAAGCTGGCCTAATTGACGTTTTTAGAACATGCCAAATTCAAAGCAAAACACACATTCTTTTCCAGCCTGAAGAGACTATTTCCCCAAGTGGACCATACTCGGGGCTGTACAAGACATCTCAGCAAGTTTTAAAGGATTCAAGTTGTACCAAGCATGCACGTGCGTTCTTACCCCAGTGGGATTAAGTTAAAAATTAATAATACATATCGTTAGAAAATTTCCAAATATTTGGAAACTAAATAACACTTTTAAATAACCCATGGATCAAAGAATGAATCAAAAGGGAATTAGCAAGTCCTTTGAACTGAACAAAAATGGGGAAAAAATCAAAATGCATGGGCTATTGCCAAAGGAGTACTTAGGAGAAACTTTTACAGCCTTAAACGCCTATATTAGGAAAAAAGAAAAGTCATAAATCAGTGATCACCCACTCCACATTAAGAAAAAATGAAGAGGAGAAAGAAAATAATAATCAGAGCAGAAATTAGTGAAACAGAAAAATAACAGAAAATAACTGGAACGAAAAGCTGTTTGAAAAAAAGCAATGCAATTGATGAACTTCTAGCCCAAGTGACCAGGATAAGAAGAGAGGAGACATAGAGGGCCCCATCAGAAGTTAAAGAGGTCTCATGACAGACTACAGATAGGAAGACACCGTCAACAATCTTATGCCAATAAATTAAACCCCTCGGACAGAAGGGACAAATTCCTTAAAAGACAACATGCCGAAGATCGCTTTAGAAGGACAGGTAATACACACATCCCTACAGCTATTTTAGAAACTGAATCTGAGTTTAGAAACTTTCCCACAAAGGGAGCCTCATGCCCAGATGGTGCCAATAGTGAAATCTCCCAAACGGGTAAGGAAGAAATTGTCATGTTTCCATAGAAATTCTTTCAAAAAATTAAAAAGGAGGCAATACTTCCCAATTAATTCCACGAGGCCAGTGTTGCCCTGGGACAAAACCCAACAGTGTCATAGTAAAAGTAAAAGCCGGCATCCCTCGTGACCTCAGAGGCAAGGATTCTAAAAACAAATTTAGCCAATTAATCCCAACAATACATGAAGAGGACACCATGCACTTTTAAAAGTTAGAAATTTTAACCTCCTGATCATTTCCAGTCATTTCTCCCAGCCTGACTCTTGTCTGTAGCCGTGACCAATGCGTTCTCTGTATTTACGAGCTTTTTATTTCTAACTTTTGCAGATTCCACATAAGTGAAATCGTACAGTATTTTGTCTTTCTCTGTTTGACGTATTTCACCTCGCATGATGCTTTCAGGGTCTGTCCACGTTGTCCCAATGGCGCCGCCCATTCTTTTTCATGGCTGAGTAGTATTCCACTCTGCACGTGCGCCCGTCTCCCTTGTCCGCTCACCCATCGGCAGACACAGGTAGCTTCCTTGCTTTGGTTGCTGTAAACAGCACTGATGTGAACACTGGGGTTCATGTATATTCTTGAGTTAATTTCTCATTTTCTTCAGATAAATACCCACAAGCTTCCTCATCTAAACGAGACCACTTCTGGGATTAAGACAGCAGGCGTCACCCAGGGTTGTCCTGGCAGTCTGGACCGGTGGGCACCCTGGTCATGGCCAAAGTCTCAGCTCCATCAGTTTCCGTAGCTCATCTGGGACTCCATTCCCGAAGGTTGTCCCTTGTGACCTGCCTTCTGACCCCACACAACCCCGTGGGGCCCATGGCCCCCACCTTCCAGGCTCCACCAAGACCCCAGGAAGGTGCCAGGGCTTCCCCAAGTCGGTGTGGCCCCTGGCAGTTCACAGCAGGTACTCAGGGAGTGTTGGGGACAAACGCGTGGCCGACACTGTCCCTGCTGGACGTGCTTGGGGAGCTCCTGCTGGCTTTCATACGTGGGCGCTGGAGACACGGGAGTCCTCCACCCTCACCCTCACCCTCCTCCACCCTCACATCCCCTGTCCCCTGTGGCTGGTGTGGCTCCCGAGGGGGGTCTCCCGACACGGGGGTGCTACTGACATGGGGGGATTCCTGACACGGGGGGTGTCCCGATGCGGGGGCTCCCGACATGGGGGTGCTCCCAACACGGGGGTGCTCCTGACATGGGGGGCTCCCGACAGGGGGGCTCCTCACATGGGGGTGCTACTGACATGGGGGGATTCCTGACACGGGGGGTCTCCCGATGAGGGGGCTCCCAACACAGGGGTGCTCCCAACACGGGGGTGCTCCTGACACGGGGGGCTTCTGACAGGGGGGCTCCCGACACGGGGGTGCTACTGACACGGAGGGGCTCCTGACACGGGGGGGCTCCCGACATGCAGGTGCTCCCGACATGGGAGGCTCCCAATATGGGGGGGCTCCCGACAGAGCGGATCCCGACACGGGGGGGCTCCCAACATGAGGGGCTCCTGACAAAGTGCCGTCTCACCCCTCCGCTCCCTGGCCTGCGTGTGGGTGGGGCAGCGCGTCCCGCGATCAGTGACTGGCGTCTCCTCCCTGAGGGCCTGACCCTGGCTGAGGTCACAGGTCTGAGTGCCCCTGTCCTGGCTTTGCTCCTATCCTCCTCCCCACCCCGGCACCAACAGTCTTCAAAGAATATTTCCCTGATTTGCAAATGGAAACAAAGCTCTTTCCAAACAGAAGGTGATTTCACTTGAGGATTTACTGGTGATTCCCAGCTTAAAATTAGACAGCAGGGAATTCTCTGTGGGGCCTGCAGGGTTTCCATGGCAACCCTGGCCTGAGAAAGGACAGGCCACCCCGCGTCCCCCGGTGCTCCTGTCTGGGGGCCTCAGAGCTCTGCCGGCGGCTGAACAGGGGTGCGGGGCCCCGACGTCAGTGTTTTAGTTGGGTTCCTGACCCGAGGTTCTGCTTCCTAGGAGAGTTGCGAAGCGGCTCCTCGGCCCCAGCTGTGGTCGGGCGCACGCACGCACAGCCTTGCGAGGCTGGTCTGCAGGGGCCATGCCCCGCTTCTGTGAGGGGCCCAGGCACCCTGGGCAGTGGCCCGGTTGCCTCCCCGAGGGCCTTTGGCACACTGGGCAGTGCATGCAGGCCAGGTGCCCTGATCCTTGTCTCAGGTCTGTGTGCCAAGGTCCCGGGTGGGCGAGGGCCCCCGGGTCAGGAGCCCTGTCTGCTCCCTTGCCCTGCTTCACTTTCCTCTAAGGTAATTAGAGGAAAAAAATAAACTGTGTCGCCCTTGAAAGGATTCAGATTCCAGCTCGTGTTTCAGAAGTTAAATAGAAATGTCAGGGAATGGGAGAGGCTGGGAGCCCTTCTCGGCTCCTGGGACTCAGACCCCAGATATGTTTGACAGGTTGTGGAAGCTTGGGGAGCTTCGAGGTTTTGACAGGTCTGAGCTGAACAGAGAGCAGTCAGGAAGGGGCTCGGGGTAGTGGGGTGCACTCCAGGGGGCCCTCCGGTGATGGGGGGCCACGGGGGATGCCTGCAGGGTCGGGGGGATGCAGGCAGCCCCGCCCAGAGGGAGCCCCAGGCCAAACCAGAAAGAAGCGAGGGCTCCCTGTGAATCTGTTAATTAATCAGCATCAAAGTGCCCACGAGTGCGTGGAGAGGCCCTGCCTGGCGGCCCTGCACCTCAGATGGTCTTCCTGGACCGTGTGGGCTGGCGCAGGGAGGTGCTGGATGCTCGGGAGCAGAGCCAGGCCGGACTCTGCACCCACCAGCCTGCCGCTTCCCCTCGGAGCCAGACCAAGGCCCTGCTTCGGCAGCGCGGGCAGGAGCGGCGGTCTTTGCACAAGATGTCGGACGGGGAGGCCGCGCATTCTTTCCTTAGCTCAGCAGAGTCGTTTCAATATTTGAAACACTTGAGTTCTCCCTCCATTTGAGAGCTTGCTGTTTCTATTTCTGCCTGAATCAGCCAAGAATGTTACAGGTTTTCTGAGATGTGGGGCCTTCTGGTCAAACATCCTGTATCTAAATCCTAACCACCCCCCCCCCACCCCCGGCCCCCGCAGCCAGGTTGCAGGGGAAATTTCCTGCTGGGAACAACTCACTGATGAACCGACCTGGTGATGAGACACACTGGGACCTGAGAAATGGCAACCATGAAACGGAAGGAGGGTTCCCTGAAGTGGAGGGAAGGGGAGCTGGCCGGGACAGACAGGCTTGGAAGGGAGGTCAGCATCCCCATGGGGCTCGGGGCTGGACAGGGGCTCCGACCAGAGCCAGCGAGGCCGCCTGGGAGCGTTTGCACGGGCGCTCTCACTGGCCGTGTCGCAGGCACCAGGTGTGACATCAGGGGAGTCTTTTCGTCCTTTCACCCACCTGCTTAAAAGCAAACCTGCATCTGTTCCTGTTTGTCTAGTCCCACCATCCATCATCTTATGGCTCCAATTACAACCTACCATGGTCTACAGAGAAGATAAAAAGAGCGCACCTTCAAAGCTGTTTGTTTCATTCTTAAAGATCAGATGGAAATCAGAGGCCTGTGCCCTCCAGCCCCGGCCCGCAGCCTGCTTTTGAAAACGCATGTTGGTTGGGATGCACCATGCTGTCTGTGGTCTCCCAGGTGGCTCAGTGGTAAAGAGTCCATCTCCAGTGCGGGAGACATGGCTTTGATCCCTGGTTGGGAAGGTCCCCCGGAGGAGGAAATGGCAACCCACTCCGGTGTTCTTGCCTGGAGTATCCCGTGGACAGAGGAGCCTGAGGGGCTACCGTCCACTCTAGCTTCGCTGTGTGTGCGGGGGGCTGGGGGGTGCTTCCCAGGTGGCACTGGTGGCAAAGAGGCTGCCTGCCAGTGCTAGAGAGTAGGAGCCCCGGGGTCAGCCCCGGGAGGGGAAGATCCCCCGGAGGAGGAACTAGCTACCCACGCCAGTGTTCTGGCCTGGAGAATCCCATGGACAGAGGGGCCTGGTGGGCCGGTCTGTAGAGCTGCAGAGTTGGCAGGACTGAAGCGACCGACTTAGCACGCACGCTCTGTGTGTGGACAGACATCACGCTCTCCAGCTACGGGGCCTTCATACCTTCTCCCCCGGGGGGGTGGGCACAGTGATCGGCTGGTTGTGGACGGACCGTGAGGAGGAGAACCTGTCCCCCTGGGAATGGGTGATGGGGTCCCAGGCGCTGAGAGGGCCACAGCCAAGGGGCTGCAGCCACGTGGCTGGAAGCAGGGGAGGCCTTGAGGAGCTGAGAGTGACCAGCAGGCAGCGGGGCCTCAGTCCCAAGTCAGGAGAAAGAGGTGATTCCCGAAACCCAGGGGAGCCTGGGGGCAGGTCCTTGTCCGGTAGAGGTTGGATGGGCCCTGGCTAAACTGGGCCTGGACTCCAACCCATGGAACCGTGAGGCCCTAACTAGGGGCTGAGTGAAGCCTCCAACTCTGGGGTGAGGCTGAGTGCAACGGAAAGCAAACGTCCCCTCCAACCACAGAGATTCGGCCTTGCGACAGAGACCACGTGGATGGCAAAGTGAAATGGTAAATACTCGTTATCCGTACTTTTGCAGGAAGTTTGCAAAAGCCTAGACTCAGGTGCTTTTCTCTAAGCCCCGCTTGTGGATCTACCCGGCTCTGGGGACGTGTGGCTCGGGTCGGGTCCTGGGACGGCCGGGCCACCCCATGGCAGGGACGTGTGGCTCGGGTCGGGTCCCGGGATGGCTGGGCCACCCCATGGCAGGGACGTGTGGCTTGGGTCGGGTCCCGGGACGGCCGGGCCTCCCCGTGGCGGGGACGTGTGGCTCGGGTCGGGTCCCGGGACGGCCGGGCCTCCCCGTGGTCACTGGAGGGTTGGCAGTCAGAGCAGCGGCCTGGGGGCGCAGCCCGGCTGCTTTGGGGGCAAATCCCCAGAGAATCAGGGGGTTTCTTTCGGCTGCCATGTGTCCTTGGAGCTGACTGCGCGCTGATGAGACTGGAGTGTCAGCGAGCAGGCAGTGACCTGCTGAAGGCTGCCCCCCGCCCTGCCTGAGTCCCTGGCTGTTTATTGCGGGAGCTGCACAGAGTGATCAGGACGAGCCGGTGGAGGCCTGAGGCTGACGGCCGCTAGGTGGCGGCGAGGTGTGAAGGGCAGCTTCAGAGCTGGCAGCTCTGATTAGAGCTCTCGTCCCCGCGGTGGAGGGGAGAAGCTTTGTTTTATGTCTTGACTGCTTGGCAGTCGCTTCGGGAGGCACATTCCATCCTCTGGAGCTGCCCGGCTGTGACCCGGGGGCGCCCACACCTGCCCTCGAGGTCACTGTCCCCGCCAGCCCCCAGCAGCCACGGGGCTCTCCTTGACGTGCAGCCCTCATCAGTGAGACTGCGACTCCTTCTCTCACTTCTGAAGGTCCTGTTGGCCACGCAGTGTGTCCGACTCTTCGCGACCCCTATGTCCGTGGAATGTTCCAGGCAAGCATACTGGCGCAGGTTGCCAGTTCCTCCTCCAGGGGTTCTTCCTGACCAGGGGCTGAGCCCACCTCTCTTGTGTCTCCTGCGTTGGCAGGCGGATTCTTTCCTGTCTGAGCCGCCAGCGCAGCCCACACATCCATGCGTGGAAGCCGAGGATGTGAATCTGCCCAGCACCCAGGGCCTGGCAGCCAGTCTACCTGGAGTCCCACCTCGAGGCCCCGCTTCCCTTCCCTGGTCACTGCTCTCCGCGGACGGCCTTGGTCCTGCAGCAGGAGGGGGTCCGGGGGTCCTGGCAGCCCTGCTGCCCCTGCCACCGGTGTCAGAGCAGGACTTGAACGCAGGACTCCCTCCTGGAGGGGAGAGCTCGGTGTGGCAGGGCCTCACTCCCTCCAGAGGCTCCAAGAAGAGTCCTTCCTGCCTGGCGGTGGCCACACTCACCCCTCCAGCCTCTGGGGAGTGGGCGTCGCCAGGTCCCGCCCTGGGAGCCTTCCCGCCACAGGGATGCCCCACCTCCGGGGACACACTGGGCCTCGGCACAAATGGCCAGGATTTTAAGTTCCTGGGTGAAAAGGGACTTGAATTTCAAGTCAACCCCTCCCAGTGTCCCAGCGTCACAGTGAGGCTTGGGTGGTTTTGTGGTCGTTCCATTCACCCCCACGTGGCCTGCGAGCTCCTTGGGACCCTGGCATGCAGGGGCCGCCTCGCTCCCGGGAGCCTCTTTCTCCTCGTCTCACCGCGTGGACTCGTCCTGCCCCCGTGGGGTGTGGGGAGCACGTGGGACCACGCGGGGGTCGCACTTTCCCCGCAGCTCTCCTGCAAGGAGAGACCCCTGGGGTCTCGTCCTCTGATGAGGACACCAACCCTGCGGGGCCAGACCCCACCCTCACCGCCACATTAACCTCGTCACCTCCTCAGGGCCCCCACCTGGACATGCGGTCACCCCAGGGCTCAGCGCGAGAACCTCAGGGACGCGGCTCCAGCCCTGAAAATGCCTCTGCTCTGTTCCACTCGAGTCTTTCTAGAGCTTCTCCTCACCTCTGGTCTTCTTCCCAAGACAGTCACACTTTTTCCACCCAGGTGGCTTCCCGGCGGGCGGTCTGGAAGCCAGCTGTGAGTCGAGATGGAGCCACAAGGCCATCTCGCTTCGGGACACGTGCTATTAACTCGGCAATTAATTTTCTCTTCCCACTAAATTCTTGTCCCCATCGCCTTAATAGGACTGATTATTCATCAATATTAAAGTGGCAAATTCATTATATTCTAATAATCTGACATCAAATATTAAATCTCATTATGCGATTGGCCAGGGATTTATGGCCGCCATTAGTTAGTCAGGTGAGCAGCTCGTGTCCCGTGGAGACGGGAAGGGGCAGGCGGGGGTCTCGCCTCCAGTAAACTGGCCAACGGGGGTCATGAGGACCCGCGTGCTCTGCGGGCTGGAGGAAGGGGACCGCGGGAAACACGCTCCCCCGGCACATTGCCCGAGTGTGGGGGGTGCCCTGTCCTCTTGAAGGCCGACCATCCCTGTGGTGAGTGGGAGCACAGGCTCTGCCCCAGGAGGGCTTCTAGAAGCTTCCAGAACACTTTCCAGAGCACTTTCCTCCCGGATTGTGTGCCATGTCGTCCCCCAGGACTGTGGGCGCCCAGATGGACCGTCGCCTCCCAGCCCGCAGCCCAGCAGCAGCAAGGGGGGTGGCGAGCAGGGAACGCGGTCTGCAGTAGGGGCCCGGCAGGCAGCTGCGCCCAGCCCCAAGCGTCTCTCGCCCTGACCCCACCGCGTCCCCTGTGCCTGTCCAGCGTCTCCCCCTCTCCCACTGAGCCCTGAGGTGGGGTCCCTGAGCCGCCTCGGGACTAAGATGTCCTGGCTCCGGTCTAGACAGGGGCGTGCATCCTGGGTGTGGGGTGACCTCACCCCATTGCCCAGCCTGAGAAGACGGTGGTCCAGGCGTCCAGGTGAGGCTCCTGGGCCCAGGAGGCCCTGTCCGAGGGCTGACCAATGTGGTCCAGGGAGACCGTCGCAGACTGTGTGGAGATAGTCCAGGCTGAGGTGCTGGACCCCTAGTGAATCCTGCGGCCACGTGGGTTGAGGGACACAGAACAATGTCGTCTTTTGGGACAAAGCTGGTGTGACCCTGATGCTTGTGAGGGGTGGCAAGGGGCAGGTCCACCCTGCTATGGGAGGAGAGGGGTTACCGGCTTTCTGCAAATCGTCTGCTTCCCCTGGTGGACGGGGCCCAGGGGTGAGGAAGATCTGAGCTGGGGAGACAGTCGCCTTCCCCACAGCAGGGCAGCAGGGAGGGGAAGTGCCCTGTGACCCAGGTCCCCATCTCAGCATCTGC
>SJYQ01002719.1:141832-152523 GCA_006410935.1 Redunca redunca | reverse complement strand
GGAGGAAAAGGAGAAAGCACCCCTGAGCATCACGACTTCATGACCGGGATTTTTAAGATCTTCCACAAATATCTGAAAAGCTCAGGGTTAGAAGCGTCTTCTTCATTTGAGTCGCAGTGCTCCTGAGTTTCTTCTTTATGGACACACACTGTGAGTGATCCTCCAGGGATGACCTTTGCACCAGAACCGCAGGCGCGCACACCTCCGCCCGGAGGCCCCACTGAAGGCCCTCAGTGAACTTGGGGTGGAATCCAGCCCTGGGGGGCTGTGGTCCAGGGCCAGGACTCCCCTGTCCAGCCTCTTGTCTGATCACCCCTGTGGGGCTGGGACCCTCTCCTGGGTCCAGACGCTCCGTCTCTAATTCCCAACCTCTGTGCATCAGGTCAGGCTCGTCCCGTGGCCTTGGCTGGAGGGGCTGCTCCTCCAGGCCCATCTGTGGCTTCACGTGCTCTTGGGGGACGCACACTGGCAGCGTTCATTCATTCATTCATTCATTCATTCATAGGAAGACTCCCAAGGGCCTACGTGTGCCCGGCATTGTGTTGAGCTCTGGGGAGGGGCAGACAAGACTCAGACTCTGCTCAGATTTCTGGTGTGTCCTGTGTCACCCACCACATTCAGAGACTCTAAACTTTCCCTACTATACACTTCTGGAAACAAAAGTGCTAAAACTAAGCCATGCCTCTTAAATTCCGGTTTACTGGCTGTGTTTCTTGTTTTCAAGGAGGACCTGAGAACAGCTGTGTTTGGAGAGGAGGCACCCGAGCAGCCAGGCTCACCCCTGTGGATGACTTTTCTGGGGGATTCCTGGGCGATATGCACAGTACCCCCAGACTTTCCATCTTCCCTGCACATCCTGAGGAGGAGAGGGAGCACAGCCCCCTCTGAGTGGACACACCCCAGGGTTGCCCGCAGACCGGCCCCCTCTGAGTGGACACACCCCAGGGTTCAGGGCCCGCAGACCGGCCCCCTCTGAGTGGACACACCCCAGGGTT
The DNA here is from genome assembly GCA_006410935.1 of Redunca redunca. NCBI lineage: Eukaryota > Metazoa > Chordata > Mammalia > Artiodactyla > Bovidae > Redunca > Redunca redunca. The sequence continues at coordinate 151,528 of SJYQ01002719.1, read as the reverse complement.
CAGGGCCCGCAGACCGGCCCCCTCTGAGTGGACACACCCCAGGGTTCAGGGCCTGCAGACCGGCCCCAGGAGAGAGCTGTTGTTACTCAGTTGCAAAGTCGTGTCTGACTCTTTGCTGTCTCCTGGACTGCAGCCTGCCAGGCCTCCCTGTCCTCTACTATCTCCTGGAGTTTGGTCAAACTCATGTCCATTGGGTCGGTGATGCCATCCAACCATCTCATCCTCTGTCACCCCCTTCCCCTCCTGGCTTCAATCTTTCCCAGCATCAGGGACTTTTCCAGTAAGTCAGCTCTTTGCATCAGTTGGTCAAAGTATTGGAGTTTCAGCTTCAGCATCAGTCCTTCCAATGAATATTCAGGGTCCCAGGCAAGCAGCCTCCATCTTAAATGAGATGCTGATGCTATGAGTGGTCCCCATGGTCCTCCAGGGCAGGCCAATAATAACTTATTATTATTGTAATTATTACTATTATCAGGAAAGCTGATAATAACTCAGGCTTTGCCTTGGGGAGCACAGCTTCTTGGAGAAGATCCAACCTGAACCTCCAGCTAGCACACTGGAAGTGAGGAAATGGGGTTTGTCACGGAATTACCAGCACGAAGCGGCAGTGAGGCTGGCCATTGTCTGCCAGCCCTGCTGCTGGGAGCCGTGAGGGGCCTCTGTGTCAATCAGCTCTGAGAACAGAGACAGAGGCGGGGGCGGCTGCTGAGGGCCTGGGGAGGCTGAGCCGGCCCTGCCGCTGGGCACTGCCCGGAGGCTGCACCCCGCAATGAGCCCCGCCCTGCAGGCCCCTTCAGATGATGAGCTGTGAAAGGCATCGCTCGGCGATCATGAAAAGAACGCGTAGAGAGAGGAAACACAGAAGCCAGCAGAAATGGAGTGTCTCCAGACCTTAATGGACGGTTTGAAGGAACTGGCTTTATTCCCCACGGGGACTGAGTGCCGTGGTCCTGGTGGGCGAGCAACACCGGCGTGAGCCCGACGCAGCTGGCTGGCAGTTGGAAAGAAAGAGGCCTGAACAAAGGCGGATGTGGCCTCGCCCCCTCCCGCGGGGCAGAGCAGCGGTGCGCACGTTCAGCCTGAGGCCCTGCGCCACTCGCAGTTCAGAGCGAGTGAACTGGAGGGAAAGCGCCTTCGCAGCAGCGCCTCCAGCCCCGAGGGAGCTGGGGAGGCCGTGGCCCAGACGTCAGGAGAGGGGTGGCCTGGCTGCCCCTCTGCTTGAAGGGCCCGGCGTCGCCTGACCCCACACCCTCTCCCTCCAGGGAGGCTGGTCCAAAGTGAGAAGAAGGCGTATTTTCCTGCAGCAGCTCTCGGGGCCCCAGGCTTGCCTGCCCAGGATGGGAACCTGATGTCCCCTGAGGCTCTCTCCGGGACTACGCTCCACGGCAGCTCGAGGCTCTGGAACGTCCGACCCAAGGCTGTGGCTCAGTGTGAGGTGGAGGTGGTTCCTTCAGCGAGCCTGCGTTCTGGCAGCGCCCCACGGGTACCACCTGTGGTCCAGCACGATGCTTCTCTGCCCCCTGGCAGCGCCCCACGGATACCGCCTGTGGTCCAGCATGATGCTCCTCTGCTCCCTCTCGCAGACCCCTGCGTGCTTACAGCGTGTCCAGCCACCAACACTCATGGCCTTTTCTCCAAGCCAGTGAAGATCCAGCATCTCCACTTGGCCCTCAGCGACCACAACAAAATGCCTCCTAATGCTGGGTCCCCTTCGCATGCAGAGCCCTGAAGCTTCAGGTTTGGAGTCAGGCTCCCTGGAAGCTTTGGGATGGGGGTTGAAGCCCCTGGGCAGACCGCCCCCTGGAATGTGCATTTTTACGGCACCATTGGGGAGAAACGGGCGCGTCCTCTCCGAGGAAGACTGAGTACTGCCTGGTCGATACAAGCAAGGTCCCCAGGCTCTCATAAGCCAAGTCCCTCAAATGTTCACTAAAAATTAGCTCGTTGTGCAAGAAATCTTAGTCTGTGCCAGGAATGAACAGAATGCATTGCACTCGGGTGTGTGTGTGTGTCTGTGTGTGTGTGTGTGTGCGCACACACATGTGTTTATGCTTGGGTCAGCGTGTTTCCCATCAGAAGACAGCTGTTTCAGCCATGGTTATGAATGACTATTTTTAAAATCAGGTTACTCAAAATAACAGACAACAAACTGTATTGAGCAGCATATACTGTCAACATATTACTTTAAAAAATCCGAGTTTTTACCATATTTGGCAATCATTTTCTGCTTTTTCATCTTTCAAGATCACAAAGTATTAAGAGGAACACTTTAGTCCCATAGCTAAGAGTGGTTATGATAGCCCTAGCGCGTCATCAGTTACTAAACAGACACAGTCTTTGGAGAATTATTGAAAAACACATGATTTTTATGTTGGATTTAGGAGATGTGATTTTTTTTTTGTTTCAATTATTATATTTCAGTTCCAGAATTTTTGACTATTTTCACTTTTCTTTCTCCTACTGATTTTTTTTTTTGGTGAGACATAATTCTCATGTTTTTATTGAATCTTTGAGACAAGTTTTCCATTATTGCTCTGAACAAGACAATAGGTGATCTAAAGTCTTTTTCCAGGAAGTCCAATGTCCGAGTCTCCTCAAGGGCAGTTCCTATTAACTGCTTTCCCCTCTGTTTCTCTGTGTGTGTCATACTTTGTTGACAATTGAATATTTTAGATCATGCAATGTAACAGGTCTAGAATCAGATTTCTCTCTCCCCTCCCTCAACATAGACGTCACTCGGTGTTAGTTTGGGGATTTTCTGCACTAATCCTGTGAGGTTTGCATTCTTTATTGTATGCGGACACTGGACTAGCTTAGAGGGCAGCTCATGACTGGATGGAGAGTCACTGATGCCCCTGAACCAGCGTCTTCCAGCGGTTGCCGAGGGCTCATCGGTGTTGGGGCTCCCCTCCTCCATCTAGGCGGGCAAGTGACAACTCTGCCTCAGCCCTCTCCTCCTGTGCAAAGCCTCCAGGTGAGCCAGAGGCAGAGGTCAGGTGTCATCAAGCCCTGCACGTGTGTGCGGTCTTCTAGATTCCCAGGACTATGTTGGAGTTTTTCAAATCTCCCTACAGGCATCTTATCCCCCAGCTTTTCCCTTGAAGGCAGCTTCAATGTTAAATAATTGCTGTTGATTGTTTTCAACAAATGTGCTAGACATAGGATTGTTTGAGCAGATTGAACTCCAAGTCAAGTCACACACAGACACATATTCAGAGTGCAGCTTTTCAGAAACTGACAGGTGGGTCAAACAGGGACATTTCTTGGCGGATGGAGTTCTCTGGAGTTTTAGGTCAGTTTCGCCCCTAGTGGCTGCTAGGCTGCTGGTGTCCACCACGTCCACAGTTCTGAGGCTGTTGGTTTTTAACACTACCTAGGAGTTGGGCAGAGGAGGATGGGAATAGATTAAAATTCCATGAAGTCCACTGTTTTCCCAAGATTTAGCCAATTTTCTTGCATCAGTACTCCTCAGTAGCAATGTGGGTATTGCCCCCAACATCAGCAGCAAAGCCAGAATGAACCATCAGGGTCACTGCTAGGAGCCACGAACAAACCACGGTCTTCCTGGGAGTAAGAGAGGGTTGCATGCTCGTGTGTTGCTCAGCTCATAGAACAGATGAAAACTGATATCTCACAAGCAGCTCCACAGTGGAAAGTCAGCCCCCTCCCCAGGAGCTCAGGCCTCAGTCAGCTCCCAAGCCCAGGGCCAGCTGCCTAGAGAGGCCTTCTCCTTGAGCAAGGATTCCAGGGCCCATTTTGAGCAACCTTGGGAACAAGTACCCAAGAGTTCTTCCAAAAGTCCTGTAGGTACTTCTGAGGCTATTTCTGCGACAAGGAGAGGAAAATATCTGTTCTTCTCAAAGACCACTTGTGGGGGACTGCGGGTGGACCGTGATAGTTGCTCAGTCGCGTCCGACTCTGCGATCCCACGGACTGCGGCCCGCCAGGCTTCTCTGTCCATGGGATTCTCCAGGAAAGAGCACTCCTTCCCTTCTCCAGAGGGACTTCCCAACCCAGGCATCGAACCCTGGCCTCCTGCCTCGCAGGCAGATTCTTTACCATTTGAGCTACAGGGAAGTCTCTCTAGTGGGGGGATCTGAGTTTAAATAGATGTGAATGGACTTGAAATGCCATTTGGTCTTCCAGCTGTGGTGGGGGGTGGCGCTGAGCTCGTTCATGGATGAAATGGAGTTGGTGCAGTTCCATCCTAGAGATGCTCGGAGGGTCCAGGGGCCTCGCTTCCTGCTCTGTCCCAGTGTGTGACTGGTGGAAGAAGCCTTGCTTCCATGAATCCAGTAACCTCGGTTCTTCTTTCTTGAAGAAAGAAAGGACCTCATGGGGCACCTGCAGCTGCCGTCCCCCTCAGCCAAGATACAGAAGTACCAGGACGACCGCTGCCACAGCAGTGAGCCTGGTCCCAGGAGGGCTGCAGAGACGAGGGCCCCCGCGCACACTCCCCACTCGCTCACTCTCTGTCCTCGGCTGAAGCTGCGGGTCACGGCAGAACCACGAACTTCACTCAAAGGCAGCCACAGACGCTGAAGTTCCCGCCTTTGTGTTTCTGGAGCAGATCCACCGTCTCCGGCACCAGCCTCAGCGTCTTCTCCCGCGACAGCACTGCTTGCTGACGGGGCATTTCCTTGTTTCGGGGCTGTAGATTTGGCAAACGCATCTTCTCTCCAATCTTCATCAGTAGGGAGGCTCAAGACACCCTGTCTTTACAGGACAAGCCTTTATTTTGTACTGTTTGGGGTCTCACACCTACCGTCAAAATAGAATGCGTAGGTACGCTGACTCTCTGGAGTCTCTGTAGAACGTCCACCTATTAAATCAAGCGGGCCTGGGGAACAGGATGTGCACTGGTCATAACAAGTTATTATTGTTATTACCGATCCCCTGATGGATGCGCGCATCTGTGCTCAGCTGTTCACCTGACTCTGCCATCCTGTGGACTGTAGCCCACCAGGCTCCTCTGCCTATGGGATTTTCCAGGCAGGAATACTGGGTTGCCACTTCCTCCTTCAGGAGATCTTCCCGACTCGGGGATTGAACCCACGTCTCCTGAATTGGCAGGCAGACTCTTTACCACTGTACCAGCTAGGAAGCCTCTGTTGATTGATACTGATTTTAAATAAAATTTGTATCTATGTTCATAAATTATATTGGTAATTTCAATCATTTTGCTATATCTTTATGCAATTTTGTTTTTGGAGTCTTACTAATCACATAAAATTCAGAGATGAGTTAATTCTTTTAAAATATTGTCTATGTTCTGGAATATTTTAAGTGACATAGATGAATCTTTTTCTACTTTAGTAGATTGGTTGAAATTCAGTTTGAATGCACCTAATCTTGGTGATTTTCTTTCACTGGTAGGTGTTTAATCAGTTTGCTAATTTTTTTTTTCATGGTAATTGGCCTATTCAAGTTTTCCCACTTCTTCTTGGATACATTTAGTTAATATTTTACATTTCTAAGAAATTATCTCTTTTTCCCCCTAAATTTGTAAATATGTTTCTACCGAGTCAGATTGTTATTGCCTCATAATCCTAATTCTCTCGATTTTTCCTTCACGTATGATGCTTCACTCTCGACCCTCCACCCCCTCCCCCTTTCAGTCTTCTCTCCCCTCTTTCTCTATCTTTCTTCCCCGTAATTAGCTTCTAAAGGTTCAACTTCAAAGAACTGTATTTGGACTAAGCCGCACTTTCCACCTATTTGTTTACTGTGTCATTATTTCAACTTTCATGTTTATTAAATTCGTTCCTCCTGACTTCTTTGAGTTCATTTTGTTAGTTTCCTAATATGGTTAGCGGAGTACCAAATGCCTTCATCTTTATTTTTCCTCGAAAATAACAAAATTCTTTAGAGGTAATGTGATTTTTCTTTTAACAGAACCATTTCCTGTGTCCAGCTGGTTTTGGCACAAAGCATTCTTGTTTGCAAAGCTTCTGAGGCACTCCATCGTTTGTTTCCTAACTCTTGGATCCAAGGACTCTCTTAAGGAAATTTCTTATTGTTCAGGCCCTGAAGATACTGTTGATCATCTCTGCATTAGTGTTTCAAATTTTACTGTTTCCTAATCAAATTATATCAGACCAGCCAAGCTTTGGCTTTTCAGGTTGTGTTGAAAGGCTTTATGCGAGGCCAAGCACGTCACTGACTTTTTCAACAGTTTCGGCAAGCAGCATTCTGTCCGAGAGGGAGGCTGGTGTGCGAGCCGCTTGCCGAGCTGGTGTGAACGCAGTTCGTGCCTCGTACCTCTGCTTCATCAAGCCTACTGGGTGCTCGGTGCGATCTCCCCTGGTCTCTGTTTACTGTTGTTTTCGCCCTGTACTCGACCCGCGCTGCCATGAAGCGGGTGTGGGGGTGGCTCGCTGTGGGGCCAGTTTTACCAAGTCCCCTGGGTTTCTAGCAGCTCTTGCAAGAATCACTCACACCCATCATGTGTTAGGGGCTTACCAGAGGGTCTGCTGTGGTCCTCAGAGGAGCCCCGTGCGGCGGGGACCTCGTCACCGGGAGGATGGGGATTCACGCCCAGCCCGCCCTGGTGCCCAGCTTCACGGCAGGACTCCTGGTGGACCCTCGCTGTAAGCGCAGCAAGCACGGCCGCCCTTCTGAGGCACAGACTGAAAAGCCTGACTTCTTCACAAAGTCTGCCTCTCATCATGAGAGTGCACCCCTCTTTATGCCCCTGAATGGTTCAGCTTCCACTGCAGAATGCCTTTGTCGAGTAACTTTCGCACAGTACCTGTCTTCCTGCTTTTCCTCGTTTACCCGTGTTCTCATCGCTGTGTCTCCTTGAGGCCCAGGCTTCCTTTTCTGTGGCCTCGGGCTCTGCTTGTTTCCAGCTCTAGCGTATTGGTTTGCTCCTGTTCCTCTCGTGTCTACAAAGCTGAAAGTCGCAGTTCCTTAATGGGGAGGATGGCCCAGTCACGTTGATGGGGCGGCCTACACGTTGGAGTTCATTGTTTGCTGCACGTGTTACACTTTCTATGCATTTTACTTAATTTTTTTTGCAGGTTTGATAAAATTATTGTTTACTANCACATTCCCCCCCCCCCCCCCCCCCACCAGTAGTTACATTTTTTTGTCTGAAAGCTCTACGGCTAATTACCTTTTCCTCCAGGGGATTTATTTTCCTGAAATGGGAATCCACGATGCTAACGATGAACTCTGTGATGCTCCTTTTCTGCCCAGGGAGCTTACATGGTTTGGACCTGTATTTCCCTCCAAGACTTTTCTCCCACAAATGAGACATTTCAGTTTCCCTTTTTCCTCCACTCCTCCTCAACCGTCTTGGTTATGCTGAGATGTGGAAAATCTTTTCATTTCTAGGCTTTACTAGAATTCCCATTTTAGTTAGCAGTTGCGTTTCTATTCTTTTTAGCCTGCAGACACACTCACATATAAGAAGTGATGCAGGAACAAGGGTGCTCACTGCAGCGTGGTTAGCAAAAGTTAATTACAAGAGGCAACCCAGTATCCGCCAGTAGGAGACTGATGCTGGGAGTCAAGGGGCGCTCATGGCGTTGAACTCTAGGCAGCTGTTAAACACAACTAGGAGGCTTTTCGTATCCTGCTATAGGAAGCTCTTCAGTGAGGAAAGCCGAGTGCCGCACGACGTACATACCGCGCGGTGATTCTGCTCCCGTGTGAGGGCCGCAGTGGAGCCGCACGCGCGGGACTGTGAGCTGCTTCTGGAGGACGCGCAGCAGTGAGTCGTCTCCAGCCTCCCTGCAGAGAGGCTGGCCTTGGTTCTCGTCTTCATGTTTCCGATCCGTTCATCTGTGGCTCACGGCGGTGTCCCCGGTTTTCTGCAGAGGCGGCGAGCAGGTGGTGCGCGCGGTGGGACCCGCGCGTCCCGAGCCTGCCTTGTTCCGTGCTGATGCGGCGTTCTCTGCGGGGGCCTGGGTCCTGGTCTTGCGCACCTGGTGTGTGGAGACGCTCTGGTGTGGCCCGTGGGAGGCACGATCAAAGCGTGCGCTCTCAGGGCTTGCCACAGTTTCGTTCTTCCCACCCCAGAGTGCCCCGCTTTCCCACCCCTGTTGTTTGGGGATTCTGCGGGGACAGCCTCAGGCCCGGCGCCTGTGAGTCCTGAGTGCTCCGGGCCGGGTCCTGAGTGCTCCGGGCCGGCCGTCTCCTTTGACAGCATCGGCCCCCTATTATTTGGTCCACAGTGGCGTCTCTCCTGCTTCCTCCCGTGCAATTCGACTGGCTGGGACCCTGGGTTTCCTCCTCCCCTCCCAGTCCTCACCCTTACTCGCCGGGGCTCCCTGGTTTCCTGGCTTCACGGCTCCTGACCTGAGGTTCGCACCTCGCCGCCTGGCTGTGGCCTCCACACCATTCAGCCCCATTTTATTTCCTTTTGTTTTTATTTTGAAAATCGTTCTTTTCTCTGGAAGCGTTTTTCCGGTTTGGCCCCACTGTCCTCGTTTGGGCGGGAGGCACGTCCCTTTAGGCTTCCCTTCCCCCGGGGTGGCCCTTTGCCCGGGTGCTCTCATCTTGGTGTCTGTCCTGGGCTCCCTTAGAAGGGTGACGTGGGGATCGCGCAGAGGTGGGGTGGAGAGCAGTGGAGAGCCGGCAGCTCAGGTGGGCAGGGACCCCCGTTCACACCACTGCCCTCTCCCCGCGGCTGGGTGGGGCCCGGGGCATCAGGACACAATTCCAGGGCTGGCGCTCCCCGGCGCTGGGGGTCTTGGTTCTGCCCGATGCCCTCTGCTGCCTCAGTGGCCTCTCATAGCCGTTTCCAGACCACAGCTCAGCCCGCCACCCCGGGGCCCCCGCCCCCCAGGGCTGAGCTCCCTCTGGGTCCTGAGGGCTCACAGTGCTGAGCTGACCCCTACCCAGTTCATTAGAGGAGGGCAGAGGAGAAACCGCCTGAGGCCTCCACGGCCCTCCTGGGGCGTACTCCCTGGGACCCTTGCTGAGCGCCGTGGACCAGAGGCCTGGCTGAGCCCTTCCAGCCTCCTCACAGGGCCGTCAAGACAGGACTGGCAACTGCCCTACGAGCTCCTGGCAGCCCCAGGCGGTGGAGGGGCGCTGCACCCGGCTGAGTGGGCGAGGGGCGGCCTTCACATTGTGGTCCCCACCGTGCCCTGCATGCAAAGCTTTCCAGGGGGACAGAGAGGCACTTGCTGGCTCTCGTCAGGCCTCTGTGCTGGCCGCAGTCCTGAGTAAGACCACCGGGGCCGCCAGATGCATCTCGGTCGCTCTGCCAAGATGCGTTTTATTACTGACCCAGAGCACAGACTGGGTCCCTGAACAGAAGTCTTCAGCCATGCTGAGTTGATCCTTTATTGTTGCCATTAAACATTTATTAAATGCTCTGCGTCCAGCCAAACCAGGGAGATGGTAACACGGGGGTGAGTGAGTGCTTTCGGCAAGTCACTCCGTGAATCACCTTCTCTCTGCAGCCTGGGGTCGAGGGAGCTGCCCCTGGAGCCCTGGGCTGGGTTTTGGGGCTGTAGACAGTGTTTGGAGGAGCTTGAGTCTGGAGGGGCCCATCGTGGCTGGGAGAGGGGGACTTCAGGGACCCTGGGTGGAGGGAGAGAAGAGTGGGGACAGGACTCGGGAGGCAGTATGGCGGATGGCAGGCGTGCACTCAGGAGGAAGAAAGAAAGTGAGAAAGTGCCTTCATGGGCCGCTGGCAGTGGGCTGTGGGGAGGGGCTGGGATGGAGCCAGGGGCAGCGGGG
>SJYQ01002719.1:120989-141746 GCA_006410935.1 Redunca redunca | reverse complement strand
CCCCGTCCCCCCCCCACCCCACCCCGCCGCCCAAACCCCCAGGGACGGGGTGGCCAACCGTGGCTCATCTCGCTGCCGCTCGGTGTGCATGCGTGCGTGTGCGTGTGTGGGCGCATGTGCGTGTGCGTATGTTGGGGGCAGGGACCCCGGCAGGCGTGCCTCTGCCGGCTCTTAGCCTCCTTTATTTAATTAATGTTATTTATTCGTGGAACTCAGTTCGTGTGGGAAAGGAGCCCTCGCCTGACCCTGCCGTGCTCGCCGCCCAGCCACCTCCTCCTCTTGACTTTACCCCACCCCGCTGCCCCAGTCAGACCTCACTCTCCTTCCGGTCAGTTGCGCCCAGAAGGGAAGACGCAGGTGCCTGTGTGTATTTTTTTCTACCTGGCTTGTCCCGAATCTCCCATCTCCTGCGGCGCCGGTGAGCAGCTGCTGAGCGCTTTCTGGGACTAGAGAAATAGAAGATGTATGCTGAGGACAGAAGACATCCATCCTGCCGATGGTGAGCGTGTGCTTTGGGTGGAGGGAGAGCCCTACTCTCCGCTTTCCCGGCTTCAAACAGCCTCTTTCCACTTCTCGGGCTCCTTACCAAGGACTCCAGTGACCCTATCTGCACAGCCCATGCTTTTCAGCTTTGGCAAGAACTCCTGGCTTGCCGAACTGTTTCCTGCCCACCTTCCCAGCTCGGGGAAGGGAACTGTGAACCGACCAGTCGCTGCCTCCTCGGGACCTCCGGGACATGGAACAGTAATGGAGACAGTGTGGACAGTCATCAAGGGACGTCCATTTGTTTCCGTTCCCTCTGAGAAGTCACTTTGGCCGACAAGGAATCAGGCCAACTCTCCATCTTTGAGCTGCTGCTGCTTCCAGCCCTCATTATTCCCTGCAGCTGCCTGTATCCCCGCTGCTAGTGGGAGGGTCAGTGTCCTCGCTCTGGCTAAACAAAGGTACCCGAATCTGATGCTTCTCCCCGCTCATGGAGCACAGGAGACGGAGACCCAGGCACAACCTGCCAGCTCTGCCCATTGGCCCTGTTCCTGAATCACATTTGTTGGGCACTGTTTTGTTGACAAGACTGACCCTTCAGCATTGTGCGAATTGGTCCCTAAGGAAATCCTCTCACTTCCCTTTGTGACATCCCAAGATGTCTCCGGGTATCTCGGGTAAATTTCTACCAAAAAGAAAGATTAATTTTCATTGACTTTTAGTGTATATTTTGGTGGAAGAATGAAGAGGTAGTCATGAATGAAAACACATAGTTTGGGACTGAAAAACGACTTAATATGGAGTCTCCAGTTACTAGAATATGAGGAGTTTAGTCACTGGGGAAAGGCATGAAGCTTACAGGGCTGCCTGAAATCTGGTGTGTGGGAGGTGGCGGTGGGGAGTGGCTACCTGGTTATTCTCTTTCCATCAGGAAATGAACCCTTGGACACAGCTCAATTTCTGCCCTGAGGACCAAGCTTCGGTTTGGTTTACTTCAATGATGCTGTCATTGCTGCTGTAACTATGACACCAGGTGGTTGGGCCATTCATTTTCCACTGGCTCCTGTCCTTCAAGGAAACAACATTTTTCATCAGAGCCCAGAAGGTTTGAGACTCAGGATTCAGATCAGAGATTCGGCTGTGGCTAGGACAGGAGTGGCGTGTAGAAATTTTCCAGGTGGCCTGGGCGCAGAGGGACCTCCAGGCCTGCATTGAGCAGCCTCTCCCAGTGACCTCTTTTTTGTTTGTGGATGAAGCCTCACGTGTTACCCTCATTCATCACTTGCACACATCGACTCTGCACTGTCTGCTCACCTGACCCTCACAGTCTTATAGCACAATGTACCCAACTTCCCCACCCTCAGTTGGAGGGCTAGGCTCAAGGTGTGGTCAGAGGAGGAGCTCCTGCCTGCAGTTTTGTGTATGTGTGTGTATGTGTGTGCGTGTTTATGTGTGTGTGTGTTTACCTCCACGGGGGACACTTTACACTCTGTGTAAGATATGCTGGGAACAGGGCCACCGGGGTGGCTGGATCTCGGTCTCTCCGTCTCTCTTTCTCTTCTTTTCCTTTTGATGTATCCAACACTTGGTTGACAAAGTAAGGGCCTTGATTAGGACCAAATTTCCATGTCTATTGCTATGGTCTTTATTTAGGACAGTGATTAACAATGCAGTGGCCCGTTCTTTTCACTCTATACAGTTGACAATACAAGACATATGTAATATATAAATATATATATAGAACATTACCCTCTGTCTCCTTGGCTTAGGATGAGATCTCTCTGTCAAGCTGAAATGCACCTGCAGCTCAATGCTGCCAGCAGCCTGCAGGCCCCAGCCCTGTTCAAATTAACACAGTCGATAATAAAGGAATGAGTATCGTTACAAAGTTGGTTGCCTGCCTTCTCTTCCCTTTGACTCTTTCTGCGTTTCTTTTTTCTTTTTTATAGTCTCCCTTCTTTCTCTTCCTTGGTTTTTCCCCGAGAGGAGTTCAAGAGTACTTGGAGTCCAGAGGGAGTGATCAGCACCTGGGAACACTGACTACTTCTTAACAGGGGCTCCATCTGAGCAGTGGGGCCCAAGGGGCAGGACTCGGGCTCCAGGCTGAAGCCTGTGTCCGAGTTATGGCAGCAGCTGTTCGTGTTCTAGGCTAGCAGTCCCCTTCCAGTTCATTTCAAGCTATGAGCAGATTTCAGAACTGCTTAGATGCTGTCCACATTAGCTGTCAGTATCATTTCACAGCTCTGCCCCTTCTGTTTCTCTGTTTATCAGCCAAGAGAGATTAAAACAGGCAATAATGTGGGAAAAGCACATCTGTATGCCTGGCACATGGTTGGTACCAAATTAAAATAATTAAAAACTAGCTACCCCTCACCCTGTCTTCCCAAGGCCTCTTTTCCTCCCTCTGAGTTCGTCTGCTGGCTCCCTGTAGTGTGGCAGTCTTATAGGAAATGAGAAGTAGTTGCTGCTAAAAAATGTAAAGCCCAGGGAGTTGCCTGGCAGTCCAGTGGTGGGGCCCAGATTAGATCACTGGTCAGGGAACTAAGATCCCACAGGCCCTGTGGCACAGCAAAAAAAATATAAAATGGTGACACTAATGGTTTCCTGGAGGGACCTCCTTCCTTTGCACTGGGCTCCAGCCCTGAGATCTAAGGGGGTTCTGGGGCTCTGCTGCTTTAGGGATTTGTCAGGTATTTTTAGGTATCAATAATTTGCTATCATGCCAAGTTGCTTCAGTAGTGTTTGACTCTTTGTGACCCTATGGACTGTATCCCCCCAACTCCTCTGTCCAAGGGGTATGGACTGTAGCCCTCCAGGCTCATCTGTCCAAGGCATTCTCCAGGCAAGAATACTGGAGCAGGTTGCCATGACCTCCTCCAAAGGGTCTTCCTGACCCAGGGATCGAATCAGCGTCTGTTATGTCTCCTGCATTGACAGGCAGGTTCTTTACCACTAGTGCCACCTGGGAAGCCCAATCTTTATACACCTATAGTTCTCCCAGGTAGGAGTTATTGTCCCTAGTTTACAGATGAGATATAGGGAAACTTGGCTGAAGATATGGGCTTAGTGATGAGGCTGTGAAGCCTGTAATTTTTGATCCTGTGCCTCATCTCACTAGCCCATCTGTACCTCGGAACTGATAGGCACCCTACATGTTCTACAAGTAGTGCAAGCCTGGGACAAAAGGGAAGAGTGGTGGGAATAAACCAAATCTCCAGACCCTTATCCTTGAGTTCCTATTTTAAAGCCATTCATTCCTCCTATTAGCTGTGGGCTCACTTGAGTGGCTGAGCTAGGTGGTTCCAGAATTCCAGTGAAACAGCCAGAGGGCAGAAACTTACCCTTGGCTGGGATCTCTTGTAGACAGCTTTGTTGTTGATGAGGCAACTGCCAGGTTTCTCCTCTTCCTCCGTGGTTGGGCACCTGATCTCCAGAGTCACTTCTTTCTGTTTTCAGTTGCCTAAGGCTAAGTGTGTGTTAATTAGAACTCTTCCCCACGACTAAAGATTCTCTTAAGCTGGCCTGAACAAAATAAGGACACTCAGAAGCATGCTGTGGACCCCCAAGGACAAGGACAGACTATGTTCTCAGGAACAACCTGGTACCAGGGACTCAGACCCCACAAGGACCCTCTTTATTTCACTGCACTTCTGTCTGTGTGAGGTGCATGATCTTTCCTCAGCTGCTCCAGTCCGTGACTTAGAAAATACATCTGCCAACAGCTGTGTTTACATGACTCAGTCATTCGGAGAGACTTAGAAGTCCCAGTGCCAACTTCCTGGGAATGTGATTCCAATTCAGTGGTTTGGGTCCGATGGATGGGAGCATGATATATGAACGTGACCTCCAAGAGTCCTACTTCTGTAACCACGCGTACATGGGGTGATGATGGTAGAAATTTATTCCTCAAAAATGTTGGTGGGGCTAGCAGTGGGGGTAGAGTGTGCTCCAGGCAGTCAACAAAACAGATGTTTGCAACCAGTATATCCATCACACAGAATGGCTTAAGAAAAATTTGCTCTGGGATCATCTTTTTCTTTTTTTCTCCTGGCTGTTTTTCTTATAACCTGCACTGAAATTGCCACCCTCAGAGGTTCTGCATTATTACATCTAGGATAGATCTATGTGGTAGACACTGCAGTTTACCTTTCCAATATCCATTCTTCCCTTGTCTTTACTTACACAATAACATTGTTCAAGGAGGGCAGTGCACCTAACTGAAAATACTCATATTCCCAGACTCTGTGCAGCGATGACACCCATAGGGCATGGTTTTGGCCAAGGAGATGTAAGTGGAAGTCAGCTAGGGATTTCTGGAAATGTTTTTGCTTTTCCTGAACACCCAGTTTTCCTCTTCCTGCCTAAAATTCAAATACACCTCCTGAAGTACATTCTTCACTGAAAAAAAAAACAAAAACAAACATTTATTGAGCACCTGTTCCCCTTGTATTCTAAGTTCTGTTCCAAGTGCTGGGTGTACATCAGTGAACAGACAGAAGCCCCTGTCTTATGGTGCTTAACTCTAGGATGGGGAAAAAGACATAAAAAGCCTCTTGTAGGTTCAGATGACATTATGTGTGACCACGAAAAAGCAGAGAAAGGAGATGGGGAGCTCTAGGTACCGATGGTAGTGGTAATGGAGGTGGTGATGGTGGGTTGTAGCCATTCCCTTAGTAGTCACTTACTAAGAAGGTGACATTGGAATAGAGTCCTGAAAGACGCAAGGAAGTGGACTCCAGGAGAGAGAAAGCAAACGCAAACTTCATAGATGAGAGTGTGTCAGACTTGTTCAAGGAGCAGCAGCCACCTCGCAACCTCGAGGCAACAAGCATAACAAGTAAAGATTTATGGAGTAGAGAGACCATGAGACCAAGTCCTTGGGTGGCGGGAGAGGTGGGGGGTTGCGCTGCTGCACCAGCTTGAGTCTGTCTACTTCTAGACTTCTAGCGGTGCCAGAAAAACCCCCAGAGGTTTAAGCCAGTGTTAGGGGGATTTGCCAGGGATCTGCTTGTGAGAAGAGCACCTCCAAGTGATTCCAGTGAAAACTCACTCAAGTCTGAGAAAGATGGCTGAAGCCATTTGTGATTCTGAGTCATGCTCTGCCTTCAAGCTGCCCTTCAAGCACCAAGTCCACCTGCCTGCATAAATACCAGAACTACCCTCGAGGATGGTAAAGGCAGAGGACACAGAGGGCACTTCAGAGCCCCTGTGCTCAACCACGTGCCCCCTCTTCAAAACCGGGTGGAGTGAGATGGTGAGGGGCTGCTACCTTGTTTGGGCTAGAAGACCAAAGTGATTATTTATTAATATCCCAAGCTCCCTTTTTGCAATAAGGAAAAGTACACCCAGAAAAGGAAAGTAATTTCCCCAAAGTCACATGAATGGTGTGCAAGCTGGGCCTGGGGAGCATAAGGACTTGTTTTCTAGACACACTATTTATGTTTTTTTGTGTTTTTAAAAAATAATTTAAAACTTGCAGAAAAGTTGTAAGAATCACACTAAACTCCCCTATACTCTTAGCAATGGCACCCCACTCCAGTACTCTTGCCTGGAAAATCCCATGGACGGAGGAGCCTGGTAGGCTGCAGTCCATGGGGTTGCTAAGAGTCGGACACAACTGAGTGTCTTCACTTTCACTTTTCACTTTCATGCATTGGAGCAGGAAATGGCAGCCCACTCCAGTGTTCTTGCCTGGAGAATCCCAGGGACGGGGGCAGCCTGGTGGGCTGCCACCTATGGGGTTGCACAGAGTCGGACACAACTGAAGCGACTTAGCATCAGTATATTCTTAGCCCAGAGACCCTGTTCAAGTTTTGCCAGCTGTCCCAAGAATAACCTTTATAGCAAAAGGATCCAATCTAGCATCATGTGTTGTATTTAACTGTCATGTCTCTTTAGTCTTCTTGATCTTTACACCTACCTTACCATTCTTTAATGTTACAGGCCAGTCAATTTGTAGACTGTCCCTCAATTCAGATTTGTCTGAGATCTCCCTTGATTAGAGTCAGGTGATGCACAGAAGTGATGCTGTGGTCCTTTCATTGTATCCCGTCAGGTGGAGCATGATGACATTGCTTTGTCCTGTGCTGGTAATGTTCAGTTTGATCACTTATTAAGGTGGTGTCTGCCAGGCTTCTCTACTGTAAAGCAGTCACCCTTTATCCATTTGTAAGTAATAAGCATCTTCTGAGGAGGTACTGTGAAGTTATGTAAACATTCCACTGCTCTAAATTTCACCCACGGTTTTAATATCCATTGATAATTTCCTGCTTGAATGAACTATTGTTATATGGTTGACAAACAGGGGCCTTTAAATTCCATTATTTTTCCTACATTTATTAGTTGACATTAATGTGTTAGAAAGAAACTTGTTTTCTCTTCTCATCTGTTTTTTGCTTATTTATATCAGTATGGACTCATAGATTCTTTTGATATTCAAAGAATTGTAATCCATCATTACTATGAGGTGTTTTTTTTTTTTTTTGCAATGAGTTGTTTTGACACTCAGATTATCCCAGATTTGATCAGTGGCAGTGCCGTCAAGCTGGCTTCTGTGTCCTTTAGAAATTAATGTTCCTGTTATATATATATTTAAATTTCTTTATTTACTTGGCTGTGTAGGGTTTTAGTTGCAGCCTGTGAGCTTAGTTGCCCTGAAGCATGTGGGATCTTAGTTTCCCTAATCAAGGATCAAACCTGCATTCCTTGCACTGGAAGGCAGATTCTTAACCACTGGACTACCAGGGAAGTCCCAAATATTCTCACTATGTTTTAAATACATCCTTTCAGTTCAGTTCAGTCGCTCAGTCATGTGCGACTCTTTGCGACCCCATGAATCGCAGCATGCCAGGCCTCCCTGTCCATCACCAACTCCCGGAGTTCACTCAGACTCACATCCATCGAGTCGGCGATGCCATCTAGCCATCTCATCCTCTGTTGTCCCCTTCTCCTCCTGCCCCCAATCCCTCCCAGCATCAGAGTCTTTTCCAATGAGTCAAACTTCCTGGTAAAAAAATATGTTCCAGATTTATCACAGGAGTCCTGATTCCTTTTAGTGGAGAATGGTATACTTACTTTTAATGGCAATCTCTACCACCAGGCTCTCTCTACGCTCAGGCTCTCTTAATAGAGCGTGAAAAAATATATATATGTAGTACATACATAGTTACACATACACACACACTTTACAACTGTATTGACTTTGCCTCTCTATCTATGAGTTCACACCAATTTTTCCAGTTCCAACCAACATCTAGAGTTCATTCCACCATTCCTGTTTTTCATATTTATAACTCTTTCCCCTGACAGTTGAGAAACCTGACCCCCATTAACCTCAATATATTTACTGATACTTATTTGCCTAATTCCCTTGTTTGTGGCCAATTTCTTGACCCCCACAGGGCCTCCCCGTAATTGTTCAGTTCAGTTCAGTTCAGTCGCTCAGTCATGTCCCGCTCTTTGAGACCCCATGAACCACAGCATGCCAGGCCTCCCTGCCCATCACCAGCTCCCAGAGTCTACCCAAACCTATGTCCATTGAGTCGGTGATGCCATCCAACCATCTCATCTTCTGTCGTCCCCTTCTCCTCCTGCCCTCAATCTTTCCCATCATCAGGGTCTTTTCAAATGAGTCAGCTCTTCACATCAGGTGGCTAAAGTTTTGGAGTTTCAGCTTTAGCATCAGTCCTTCCAGTGAACACCCAGGATTGATCTGCTTTAGGATGGAATGGTTGGATCTCCTTGCAGTCCAAGGGACTCTCAAAAGTCTTCTTTAACACCACAGTTCAAAAACATCAATTCTTCAGCGCTCAGCTTTCTTTACAGTACAACTCTCACATCCGTTCATGACCACTGGAAAAAACATAGCCTTGACTAGACAGACCTTTGTTGGCAAAGTAATGTCTCTGTTTTTTAATATGCTATCTAGGTTGGTCATAACTTTCCTTCCGAGGAGTAAGCGTCTTTTAATTTCATGACTGCAATCACCATCTGCAGTGATTTTGGAGCCCCCCAAAATTAAGTCAGCCACTGTTTCCACTGTTTCCCCATCTATGTGCCATGAAGTGATGGGACCAGATGCCATGATCTTAGTTTTCTGAATGTTGAGCTTTAAGCCAACTTTTTCCACTCTCCTCTTTCACCACAGTGGTAAAGAATCTACCTGCAATGCAGGAGCCGCAGGAGACTCAGGTTTGATCCCTGGGTCGGGAAGATCCCCTGGAGAGGGAAATGGCAACCCACTCCAGTACACTTGCCTGGAGAATCCTATGGACAGAGGAGCCTGGTGGGTTGCAGTCCATGGGGTCGCAAAGAATCAGACATGACTGAGCAACTTGTCACATAGCACACGGGGCTGCCACCCTGCTCAGCTGTCCTTTTCACATGAGCGCCAACATCTCTGGGAGGCCATGGTCTGCATAGCCATGTTTAATGACCAGATTGCCAAGGAGGGAGGAAGAAGAGGAGGGAACTGGGAGGTGTGGAGGGAGAGGGAGACACGTTATATTTGAAGCACAAACCTTCCTGTACTTTATATTTCTCTCTGTGTGCTGCAGCAAATTTAGAAAAGCACAGGAAGATGAGAAAAGAAAGAATACGAACTGTCCCTGCTCTACCAAGAGTCATTCAGTCATGTCTGACTCTTTGCGACCCATGGACTGTAGCCCACCAAGCCCCTCTGTCCATGGGATTCTCCAGGCAAGAATACTGGAGTGGGTTGCCATTTCCTTCTCCAGGGAGTCTTCCCAACCCAGGGATCGAACCCATGTCTCCTGCATTGCAGGCAGACGCTTTAACCTCTGAGCCACCAGGGAAGCCAAATTGAGTAGTTAGGAAGAAATTCTTTTTTGAATGGTAAGAGGGAAAACACCCAGTGTGCTCACCACCCAGGAGCACTTTACACACATCTGGCTTCCACTGGGCACTGGGCCTCATGGGTGAATTGGCTGTAGCAGGGCCCCTCTCCTGTAAGCCCCTAGTCCTGTATGCATCCAACTCCCTGGGGCATCTAAAATGATGGCTTTTACCCCCTCACCAGCAGTTACTCATGGTAAGAGACACTCTAGAATTTACAAAGAATAGAGAGCCCTGTAAGTGTAAGAGGTTATTATGGTTGTATCAGGATATTAGATCAGCTGCTTAAAAGGGCATCCCAAATAACTGGGGTTTAAACAAAACAGTTTTATTACTCTCCCATATGGTAATATTGGTATAAGTGGACCAGGGCTGGTTTGCTGACTGATAGGGCTATTCCGTGGGATTAGAAACCTACATTCTTTCCACCTTGTTGATTCAGCATCTTTAGAGTGTTGTTCTTGTCCACAGGGCCAAGACACTCATCACTACATCTGTGTTCCAGTCCCTGGAAAGGAAAAAAAGGAGGAGTAGAGGGAGTGGTGCCCCGATCCTTACTGGGAACTGGAAGTTGCATAATCCCAGCGGCCAGAACTTTGTCATGCTCACCTTCAAGGTGGGAGTCTGGGTCTTTATTCTGGGTTGCTAATAATCAGAGATTTTATTATGGAACAACTGTGTGGATTGGCGCTGTTATTGGTCACAAGGTGAGCCCTGTATTCTCTGGATTCCTGCAAATTCCAGATGTGTGTTTCTGTCACGGACAACAGAGCCAAGATTTGCAGGACTTGGACCTTATACAGTTTTGAGGAGAGAAAGGAGAGCTCTAACCAAGAAAAAAGAACACAATTAGCTACAAAAGTGAATAAGTAGAATGAGAAAACATAGCACTAATTATACAATTTAAAAGCTCACAAATATCACATCACAAAATTCAGAAAAATAGTATGATACACTTACTGTTTAAAAACCTGATTGACCTCTCTAAAACTTTTTTCCTGCATTTTCTGACTGTGCACTTTTTGGATGCATCTGAATACAACCATAACTTTGCAATACTTTCTAGTCAAAAAAACATACAAAAACCCCAGATGCATAATTAATTCAGTGTCTCTTATTATTATTATTATTATTGTTGAGAGTTCAGAAAAGTTTCTTTCTGCTTCACTTTATTATTGGTGTGTGCATGCTAACTTCAGCTGTGCCCAACTCATTGCAACTCTATGGATTGTAGCCCACCAAGCTCCTCTGTCCGTAGGATTCTCCAGGCAAGAATATTGGAGTGGGTTGCCATGCTCTCCTCCAGGGGATCTTGCAGACCTAGGGATCGAATCTGCATCTGCCTCCTGTGTTGGTAGGCGGGTTCTTTACAATTAGTGCCACCTGGGGAAGCTGTCATATATTATTTTAGAATTATGATTTAATTTGGAAAAACCTCTTTCAAATTTCTTTCATATATGTGCTACAGGATTTCAGGGCATTTCAAGTTATTAGTATACATGTGCAATAACTAATCTTAGATACTCTTTGAAATAATAATACTCATTGACCAGTTTGTTGATGATATCCTAATTGTGATGGTTTATTATTAATTTTTTATATCTTCATATGTCAGTATTGGGGGGATGCAGAAAACATACAACATACACACAGATGTATTAGCTGTTTTAGTACTGCTACAAGATTGTGTCTGTAAACACAAGAATTCTGATAAATTCTCTTTTGCACAACTTCCATCAAAAAGAGGAAAATGAACTGTGTGTTTATGATTAGAAACATATATTCCTGACAGGAATATACGTATATTCCTGACAGGAATATATGTATATTCCTGACAGGAGGGAATTTTCATTTCGATCAGTGATTGATGAGAACCAAATCATCTGCTTATACTATTTTGCATGTCTGAAAACTGGAAGAATTTTCTACAGACAAGCTTTTGGCTCTGTACATTTCAGACCTTGTCTCTCCTTCACTATCCACCGATGTCTGATGCCAGGCGCTGGAGGACTCTTTGTTACCAGTTTACAGTCTCTGGCCCTGCACTTTAATATTTTGCCACCTGAGTGAGTGAGTGGGCAGAGTGAGTCGTGAGAGGACTCTTGGCAGGTCTTCCTACCCTAGGTCAAATAGCAATATTCATCTATACATTTAGACTGTGCACCACATAAATATATCCCACTGAACCAAGCTAAATATGTCCCCAACTCAACTTCCTTTTAGTTAGATCTAAAATATACATGTAGCCATGACTTGAGGGTGTCAGGGAATTAGGAGTGGAGACAGTGGTTTTAAGTGACTACAGTAAAAATATCTTTAGAATTCTTTTCCAATTTTATTTAATTAATTTTTGGCAGAGGGGCTTGCGGGATGTTAGTTCCCTGACCAGGGATTGAACCCAGGCCGTGGCAGTGAAAGTGCCAAGTCAGAACAGTTAAAAGAAATAAACAAACATACACACATGTGCACACACATTAGAAACTAAACAACATGTAGATAAATAATCTTAATAGTTTTATCTATGTAATTAGGCCACTATTAACAATGGGCAGCTAAGAGCTGTCCAACCCACCCTGGGACTGTGCCCAGGCCCTGTTCAAAGGCATCATTCATGGAAGGCTGAACTTGTCCAGAGTGTTGCTTCTTAACCTGTAGTGTGTGTGTGTGTGTGTGTATGTGTGTGCGTATGTGTACTCATATGGGCACACACAAGTATACACACCCATGCTATACAGCAGGTACTGTGGAGAATGTGCTCTCTATTTGGTTGGCAATCCTCTCAAAGATGCTTGTTGAACGTGTGCTTCCTCACACAGCCCTGTGTTTGGTCTCTCTCCAAAGATGAGGGAGAGTTTCTAGATCCCAGGTATTCACACAGACATTCATTTTTAATGCCAAGCCTGTGTGACCACCATTTCCAAAGCCAATGCCAAACCTGGAATGCAGCTGATTAGAGAACATCTTTATTTTAAAATGGGAGTAAAGTCTGACGAGACAGGCTGCTCTCACTGTAGGGAATTTAAGTGCTTGGGGTTGGCCTTCCTTCCTTCCTTCCTTTTTTACCGCACCTCTTTGTCTGTCTGTTTCTCTCTGTCTCTCTGTCTCTAGACCCAATGGCCTACAAAAGGGAAATCAGTACTTTAAAAAGAAAACATGGTGGGAAGGGATAAATTAGGAGTTTGGAATCAATGCATACACACTACCATCTACAAAATAGAGAAACAACAAGGACCTACTGTATAGCACAGGAAGCTACATTCAATATCTTATATAACTTACAATGGAAAAGAATCTGAAAAAGAATATATTTATATATATGTTAAGGGAAGCACACTGACTGAAACTGCCCACCCTGGCCAGGCACCATAGTAACTATTTGCATGAGTTGTTTTACGACAGGAGGTAAGGAACCTGGTAAGGAACACGGAACTAATAAGCCACCCCCAACCCGTAGAGTTTGGGAAAGGTCAGAAGGAGACACCACATGTCCGACCACCTCCCAGAATCCTTCTTGCTGGCATCCATCTTGGCTGAACAGGCGTGCACCACCAGGAAGGACTCTGGGTCTGAATGATTGGCTAAAAACAACCGGGGAACTAATCCCATCACCATAAAACCCGAGACTGCAAGCCATGTGACAGAGCTGTTCTCCTGGGTTCCCTTACCCTACTGCTCTCCACAGGAGTGCTCTTTCCCAATAAAATCTCTTGCTTTGTCAGCACATCTGTCCCCTTGGACAATTCATTTCTGGGTGTTAGACAAGAGCCCAGTTTCAGGCCCTGGAAGGGGTCTCCCTTCCTGCAACATATATGTACAACTGAATCACTTTGCCATGTACATGAAACTAACACAATATTGTAACTCAAATATACTTCGATAAAATAAAAGAAAAAAATCCTCAAAAACAAACAAACAAAACAGGATTTTTAAATTTTTTTTTTGGAGAAAGAAATGATAATATGTTTTACCTGTCTACATTTTTAATGAGGAATGAAGAACTAACAGTTTGTACGTTTACATATAAAACGTATACTTTTTAATGTAAAACTAACAGTCAAACATATAAAAAAATTCAGTTCTACAATTCAGCTGGTTTTGTACTTGTAAGATACTCTTAGAGAGAGAATGGAAATGGGTTTGCAGGAAAGAAAGAAAGAAAAACGTGAGAGGGCTATCCTAGGCTGTCATCTAGAAAACACGGTACCAGGAAAGGACCAAGTACAAGAGCGAGTGATGAAGTGATGGGGAATGAGCAGGAACCAGCAGGAAGAGCTTTGGGTTCATGCACCAGATTCTACCCTCCAGGATCCTGGGACCTAAAGCAAGCTGACCTTTGAGTCCTTTTGACGTCTTGCAAGTATTTCAATGCCATCTGTGCAAAGAAAAACAGATTTTCTGCTTTTATGATTACATGTTGAGAAAAAGGGTTTATTTCATGCTGAGAAAAAGGGTTTATTTCCCCAGGGAATTCTAAGTTTTGCTAGCACTGGAAGGCACGACTTGGGTTTCAGAGATCCTCCTCCCTACTGAACATGGCTGTTAGCGGAGCAGTATGACAGCTCCCTTTGATCTGCAGAAGCTGCTTGACTCATCTTTGTTTTTGCAGAGCTCAGGGCTGTCACACGCCACAGTAGTTGTTCGTGGCCCTTTCTCCTTGTGAAACTCAACCCATATTTCGATTGCATTTCATTCTAGTTGCAAGACATGCGGTAGAAACAGTAATAAAAGCAGTTCAATGAAAATGATCCAAAGGAATAAATGGATTTGTGCCCTAAGTGCAGCAGGGAAGAAGCACTCCTCACCCCCAGCCTCTCCCAGCAACCAGAGCCTCAACTAACTCCTTCCAGCTCCCAGGGGAACTGCAGAGCTCCCTGGCCGCCCCCACTCAATTTGCTTTACAAAGGGAAAATAATTCTTAAGGAGCTGTTGGAAACCTGCATTATATCTGAAAAAGGGGGGGAGGGTAGCAGTGAAATATTTAAAAAGAGAGTTGGAGAATGGAAGGGGTACGATATCCAAAAATACCCAACTAACATGCACTCACATACACCCACACACACTTACCCAAAACCCCGTTCCCAACTAAAAAATGGAATCTAGCTCAGGAATGATAATTTACCATATTCGTCAATTCCTCAGGGAAGTGAAGGGCTGTAGTCATGGTGTTTTAGAAAGGAAGGGAGTTGCATTCATTCATTCATGACTACTTACTGAATACCTGCAAGGAGCAAGGCTTATGCTAAGCCTTTAGCAATTGTTGATGTCGTTCTCATCAACAATTCCTCACCACCCACATAGCTACCATTTCTCCCCATTTCCACTGCAGCTTCCCCTCCCCCATCAAATCCTACAAGTCTCCTAACTGGTCTGTCAGCTTCTATCTTCCACCTTTTCTCCCTGCCCCATCCCCATCCCTATCCCCATGGTACATTCTCCACACAATAGCCAAAAAGATATTTCACAGCAAAGAGTTTATATTTAAAATGAAAAATAAAATCATAAGAATCCTCTATTTAAAACTCTCTGATGGTTTTATGTTACCCTTTAAAAACCGTTTGTTTTTTTTGTTTGTTTTTTTTAACAACTGCCTTCAAGGTCTTCATAAACTGACTCCATCTATACTTTTATTACAATCTTATATCACATCCCCCACCTCAAAATACTCAGTATTGACACTGGCACTTTTAATTATGTATATGGTCCCTCAGCTTTGCTATGCTTGTTCCCTGCTCAAGGCCTTTGCACTTGCTATGTCCTTGTCTTGGGACACCCTCCCCCAGACTTATAGATGACTCCTTTTCACCATTCAGATCTCGCATCAAATGTCACCCTCTCAGTGAGGTTTTCCCCAAATGTCACCTTCTCAGTGAGGTTTTCCCTGGCCACTCAGTCTAAATTGCTTGCTCTTTCTACACCATCACCTTTTAAATTTATTTTCTAAAAGCATAGCACTTACCACTATCTGAAGGTGTTTTATTTGCTTGGTTTTTGACATAATAGTTTTTAGTGTGGTCCCAGGTTCATAAGTTTTGGCATCACCTGGAAAATCATTAGAAGTGCCTATTCTCAGGCCCTACTCTAGACCTACTGAATTGGACATTCTGGGGGTGGGATCCAGAGATTTGTGATTGTACAAACCCTCCAGGTGATTCTGAGGAGAATTAAAGTTTGAGAACCACTGGCTTTTAGTAATTACTGCTGCTCTCCCTCTTCCCCCTCAGAATGTAAATCCAAGAGAATGGAAGTCCATCTGTCTTATTCAGCACAGAGCTACCAGCACCGAATATATAGCAGGCACTCAATAAATTGTTGGATGATGACAGAGTGAATGAATGATTGATTGGTGTCCTGAATTCTGTGTCTGGGGGTCACGTGGGAGGGACTTGGCAGAGAGCCCTGTGGAACCAGGCCCCAGGAATCTGCTTTTGTCTGTAAAACACATTGATCTTGCAGGCTAGATAAACCCAAACAGGGAATTCTGAAGTTAAAGAAATGCTTGAAAACTATTGTTCAAAATGTTATTAATTACAGTTTGGAAACTAGGAGCATATTCCAAGGTCCTTCTCAGAGAACCAGATGGTTTGTAGATTGTATCCGATTAGAGGACAAGGATAATATCTTTTTCTTTCAATTCTGTACAGTTCTTACTACGTAAATCCCAGAGCAGGCTGCTGATTGACAAAGTGGCTTTCTCTTCCTCAGTCATTCTGCTTTATATCAATCCTGGAATCTAAAAAAAAAGAAAAAAAAAAAAAAAGCTCTAAACCAATTAATTCTGCCTCCAGTAGTTTCTAAAAGCTTTCAGACTGAAACACCAGGTCAACCTCCAGCCCAGATGAAGGAGGAAAAACACCATCTTTGCAAAAGACATTGAACTTTAGAAAAGGTTAGATCAACAAGGAGAACAATAGAAAGGCCTTGGGAACCTCTTCTTAGAAATAATCCGCTGGCTTGAAGCAAATACTAAAGGGCAGACGCCATGCTGGGTACTGGGGTTACAAAGACCAGGAGAGCAGGGTTCATGTCTTCAAGGAGCTCACAATCTGAGGAGAGAGACAGGCACGTACACAAATAGATCAGAGAGTCGGTGCTGAAGTGATGACTAACTGTGAAGGTTTGCAAAGGAAAAATTCCTGGAGGAGGTGATATTTGAACAGATCTGGAGAGCTGTTGTTTCATTGGGTAGGCAGGAAAGGGCAGTCCAGAAAACACAGAGAACACAAATGTGAAAGCACAAAGATGAAAAAGGGCAGGGAAGAGTTCAAAAATGATTACGAGAAATGACTGAATTGGTTACAAGATATATATAGATATTTAGAGAAATTTAAATACTGACTGACTGATATTAAAGTTTATTGTTAATTTTTAAAGATATATTAATGATTTGTGGCTATGTTGTGAAAGAGTTCTTATCTTCTGGTGATATATATTGAAATATGATTTCTGGTTAAAAGAATATGGTATCTGAAATTTGCTTCAAAATAATATGGAAAGGGCAAGAGAGGGTAGGGATAAAGATGAATAGAGGTTGGCCCTGAATTTTTGTTGAAACTAGAGGATGGATAAACTATATTTTATATGTCTATACATTTGGAATTTTTTATAATAAAGAAGTTGGGTGCAGTGAGAGAGACTGCCTAGGGCTGTAGCTGCTGTCGTAATAAGCATTCAACAAACATTTATTACTTTTCTCACTCTCTTGAATGTGTCATTAGATGTGATAACCATATTACTACTTATAGGCACAAGCTGGAGGAAAAAGCTAAGTCACTGATGCTTTTTCTAACCCAAGTCCTACTTCCCAGAGGTTGCGTTGCCCATTGTTTGAAGCAATGGCCCCGCAAGAGTTGCCCTTGCTTACTGTTATGCATGGGAGAGGTGGTTGGTCTCCAAAGTGAATGAAAGTTTGTTTCCAAGGGATCCTGCTGAAGGCCACCCTGAGCGATGAAACACATTTGAACAGGGCTCAGCTGGAGCTCTAGCTCCCAGGTTCACAGAGGGGCAGACAGCTCAGCCTCTTCAGGGTCTGCCTCTCTCTCTTTTACCAAGGATTGAGCTCAGGCTTCCCTGGTGACACAGATGGTAAAGAATCTGCCTACAATATGGGAGACACGGGTTCGGTCTCTGGGTCAGGAAGACCCCTTAGAGGAGCAAACGGCAACCCACTCCAGTATTTTTGCTTGGAGAGTCCCCATGGGAGCCTGGGGAGGAGCCTGGGGGGCTACAGTCTGTGGGGTCCAGAGTTGGACAGGACTGAGCACACAGCTAATGCTAGCATGAGCTCAGGCAGGCAAGGAGCATCCCGGGGGAATCTTCTGCACATAGCGTAGCAAGGACACAGGCCTTAAGTGAGGAAAAAGTCAGTGGAGCAGAGGCAGAGGGGACGCTTCTTATCTCGACTCCAGGGTCTATGACCTACCATTTAGGGAAAACCAAAGAACAGAAAAAAAGATTGTGGGAGAAGGTGGATATAGAATACATGAATTGCTGTTTTCTGAAAGAAGTCTCTTTGGAAAATTGGAATACCCAAGCAAGGCTGAACTGCTTTACAGGTAGGCTAGATGACTGAGCCACTCGTGGCTGATTTGAAGGGACCTCAGAATAGACTCTCTGCAAACAAGTCCCCTAAACACCACAGAGGCTAGAAACACTATCATTAGAGAGTATTCCTTTGGTATTAAAATTCACAGGAGGAGAAGAAATACATTGTGTATGTATTAGTTACAATTATTATTCATAATTTTCTGCTAATAATATCTTAAGTTCATGTAGTATCTTTTTTAAAAATATTGTTTTATTTTATTTTTTTGCTGTGCTGGGTCTGTTTTGCTGCAAGCAGGCTTTCTCTAGTTTTCTCTAGTTGTGGCGAGCAGAAGCTACTCTTTGTTGAGATGTGGGGGCTTCTCATTGTGGTAGGTTCTCTTGTTGTTGGACACAGGCTCTAAGCACTCCAGCTTCAGTAATTGAGGCAGGCGGGCTCAGTAGTGGCAGCTTCTGGGTTCTAGAGCGTAGGCTCAGAAGTTGTGGCACCTGGGCTTAGTTGCTCTGTGGCATGTGGGTTCTTCCTGGACCAGGGATTGAACCTGTGTCTCCTTCATTGGCAGGTAGATTCTTAACCCCTGGATCACCAGAGAAATCCCAGACTCTCTTTTGATGGGAGAAGTGGCAAGATATATTATAAAGTGGTATGGACACAGGGAGGCATGATTCATTAGGAATTATTTTTCTTTCTTTATTTTTTTAATAAAGCTTTTTTTAGCACAGATTTAAATAACAGAATAATTGTGAAGATAGTTTGGAGAGTTTTCAGATACTCTATACCTACTATTAACATCTTACATTATTAATATGATATATTTGTTATAATTTATAAATTAATAGTAATACATTATCATTAGCTAAAGTCCATTCTTTATTCAGATTGCTTTAGATTTTGCCTGATTTTCTGTTCCAGGATCCCATCTTCAATGCTACATGACTTTTAGTCAGCACGACTCCTTTGACTCCTTTTGACTGTCACAGTTTCTCAGACTTGCCTTCTTTTTGATAAACTCGACAGTATTACTGGTCAGGTATTTTGGAGAATGGTCCCTCTATTGGGCTTTGTTTGATGGTTTCCTCATGCCTAGACTATGGGGTTTGGGGAAGAACACCATAGAGGCAAAGCATCATTGTCATCACATCGTATTAAGGATACGGTGTGTGTGTGTGTGTGTCTTAGTTGCCCAGTCACGTCCGACTCTTTGAGATCCCATGGACTGTAGCCCACCAGACTCCTGTGTCCATAGGACTTCTCAGGCAGGAATACTGGAGTGGGTTACCAGTTCCCTTTCCAGGGGATCTTCTCAACCCAGGCATCGAAACCAGACTCCCTGCATTGCAGATGGATTCTTTACCATCTAAGCCCGCCAGGGAAGCCACATACATGGCTGTCCCACACAGCACGCGGGACCTCTAGTTCCCTGACCAGGAATCGAACCCATAGAAGCTCAAAGTCTTTACCACTGGTCTGCCAGGGAAGTCATGATTTATCACTGTTGCTTTGACCTTGATAACCTGGCTAAGGTAGTGCTTATCCATTGTGAATTTACTTGAAAAAATCTATTTATCTCGCTGCCCTGGATCTTAGTTATAGAATATATACTTTTAATTGTGGCATGTGGGATCTAGTTCCCTGACCAGGGATTGAACACAGGCTCCTTGCATTGGGAACACAGTGTTTTTGCCACTGGACCACCAGGGAAGCCCCGGAAATTTTTTTTTTTTTAACTTTCTTTCTTCTGTGTTCTTTGGAAGAAATCATTATGTACATCCCACATTTAAGTGGTGAAGAGTTATATTCCCTTTCTTTGAGGGTGGAGTGTCATCTACACAAATTATTTGAAATTCTTCTACATGGGAACTCTGTCTCTTGTCCCATATTTATTTATTTTTTAATCATTTATTTATGTCAGTGTATACTCACAAAATTTATTTTATACTTTGGGTTATTAATTTTGTTGCTCAAATTATTAGAAGCCATTAAAAAATTAATTTATTTAATTGGAGGCTAATTACTTTACAATATTGTAGTGGTTTTTGCCATATATTGACATGAATCAGCCATGGGTGTACATGTGTTCTCTATTCTGAAGCCCCCTCCCAAGTCCCTCCACATCCCATCCCTCAGGGTCATCCCAGTGCACCAGCCCTGAGCACCCTGTCTCATGCATCGAACCTGGACTGGTGATCGATTTCACATATGATAATATACATGTTTCAATGCTATCCTCTCAAATTACTGGAAGCCATTTTGAATCATTTATGTCACTACACTACAGAAATAGAACTCGAGCTGTCCAGAAGCTCCCATCATCGTGTCTTCCAGTCACTATTCTGAACTTGTGATGACATCAATCCTTGGGGCCTGCTGTTGCACTTTATATAGTTGGAATTATGTACTCACCTGTGCCTGGTTTCTTTCACTCAGCANCATCGTGTCTTCCAGTCACTATTCTGAACTTGTGATGACATCAATCCTTGGGGCCTGCTGTTGCACTTTATATAGTTGGAATTATGTACTCGCCTGTGCCTGGTTTCTTTCACTCAGCATTATGTTTGTGAAATTTACCCATGTTGCTACACTTTTCTGTGGAGAGGCCTTCTCACTTTGTAGTTTTCAACTTTAGACCTTCCCACCCCAAGATTCTGAAATGGGCCACACTTCCCAAACTTATTTCGTTGCAGTCTTAGGTGGAGGTTATCAAAAACAGGCTTGATATCAGAGCATAAGTCCATTGGGAATTGATTTCAGGAAGCCCTGGTGAGGGCGTGAGGAAGGAAATATAGAAGCGAGGGAGCCAGACAGAGGAGTTAACAAGTAACTCAGTGGAGCTCAGTTTCACAGGGTCCTCCACTCAGTGGGGGGGGGGGGCGGTTTCT